>OY282641.1:139907712-140362712 GCA_958299015.1 Tetanocera ferruginea
TCTGCTTTTTTTTTCAGTAGGTCAACAATTTGATGTATGAATATATTGCAATTTTGAAATTTGGCTACCAAGTTTTTGTTTAATTTATATTACAAGTTGTATATATTTATACAACTACTTACTTCTATAAAGTTCAAAGAAAATTTTCTTTATAATTTTTGTAAGTTTACTTTTTCTGCATTTTTTGCTCAGTAGCTCCACAATTTGATGCATGAAAATGTTGCCATTTTGAAATTTAACTACCAAGTTTTTGTATATTTTATACAATTTTATTATATAAATCATACATTATTAACAAACATTTGCAAAATGATTTCATGTAAATTTTTTTTATAAAAAATTAAAATTTTAAATTTGATTTCCGAACAAATATAATATCTAACTTTGCATAAAAAGTTATAAAAAATTTGTTTGTTTTTTCTTTAAGTTTTTATTTTCTCTGAACTGAGAAATTTTCTTTGAAGAAAATCTGTCTTGAATTTAAGAAAATTTTCAACCTAAAACAAATTAATTTCTGCTCATGTTAGATACTCACAAAAAGTAATCAACAACGAAAGGTTATTAATTTTTTGGCTGCCCACATAATAATGCTCTCTTGCCCACAAACAAATTTCTGTGAACACTCCAGGTAATGTATATTAAATCCTAGAATTTTGTCTGTGTCCTTTTATTAACATATTTCTATGTTATGACCACAAAAATGCCTTAAGTCTAACTTGTTGTGGCTTAAACTTGCTGCTGGCTATACAGCCAGAAAACATGACCTAAAATTAAAGCTTTGAATTGAATAACAGTTAATATTATTGCAAGAATATGAAATGTTAATAATTTAATGTGCAAAAATTCTATCTAAAGAAACAGTTAAGGTACAAAAACCATGAACCAGGTACAAAACCATCTGAGCGCAAAGAAAAAAGCGCTAAAGTTTGATTCTTTATTGGCAGAAAGCAAAAATCAAGCACAGCATTTTAATGAGGACTCTGCAATATTTACTCCTTCACAAAAATTTTACTGCCAGAGACAATCATGTCGGGAATGTTGTAGGTAAAAAAAAAACTTACAAGTAAATTCTTGTATATTCCGTGTGCGTCTCAAAAACATTTCGTTACAAACAAGCAAAAAAAAAAAAAAACAAGTAGAAGGATATACGTTACAGTATAGAAAAATAAAATGCAAAAAGCATTTTATACATATTTTTAATCACAAGCAACAGACTGACAGCAACATACATACATACATATATGCATACATAAATGCATACATACACATGCATAAATATTTGTTTGTCTCTGTGTAAGTAGTTACACGTTTATTCATCCCAAACTCGTCTGCTTTTAGTGCTTTTCATAAATATTCCATACCGGCGAAGCATAATGAATGTTGGTAGGGGTGTGGACAGGTGAAATGTATGATGATAGCAGACGGTACCGTTATGAGTGCACAAGTTAGCGAAGTACTAGGATATTTAATTGTAGCATGTTTAAGGTGAAAAAAAGCATATAATTTGACAAGAGTACTACAGTTTAATGTAGAGGTAAGACAGGCGTACTATATTTTGTTCGGAATAAAAAATTAGAACCTTATTTTTTAAATTAAATTACAAAAAAATATTTTTTAAGAAATATTATATATTGAAACTCTACACGAACAGAATTTTCAGATTAATATTAACGCAAAACTTACTTCTTTAATAGAAAAATTAAGTCAAGTTTTTAGAAAAGCTTAATTTCTAAGTAAAACATCTTTTAATCTTTTATGAGCTGTAAAATTCCTCAAAATCAATTTAAGGCCTTCCAAGGACTTGTAGGAATATTTGTTATTTATTTTGGAGAAACAAATAATTGGTCTCTTTTAAGCAAAAACATTGATATGTCATTCAATATGATCAGACTTTAAATACCGAAGATATGATGAAAATTAAAAAAGGGAGCCCCCCTACGTTCGCCAAAAAATTTTCAAAAATGTAACAAAACTAGTTTTGCTGGAAATATCGATATACTTTCTGACCAAAAGATAAATTATATTTTAAGAGCTTTATTTTTTAGATATAAGGGTGGTATATTAGGAAGGTAGGAACTGAGATCTGGAGGGTAAGTACTAGAGCGGTGCACCTGAGGCCAATAACCTCTATAAAGGTCAAATTGGTCTCTTTGATACAAAAACATTGATATTCCAAACTTTAAAATCCGACTGTAAACACCAGAGATATGAAGGAATATGTGTGAATGCGGACCCCTACGTTCGGTCAAAATAACAAAAAATTTTTTTTCATAATTGTCCTGCAAAAATGTGTCATATTCGCTGGTATATGGCGCACTTTTTTTTTTGTATAGGAGGTGGTACGGTCTAATGCACACACATTATATTTTAACTAAAAAATCTCTTATTCGATTTTTCAATTGGCAAGTTGTATGGGAGATGGGCGTGTTCGCTTCCGGATGATAATTCTAATTTGTACCCAAATGGTTTTGATATAACAAACTAATATACCAATTTTGAAACCTGTAGCTCACATATAAACCTATTGACAGATTTTTCACTCTTGCAGTTTGCATGGGAGGTAGGCGTATTCGTAAGCGTATGAAGCCCACAATTTGTACACATCTCAGTTATGATGTAAAATTTACACTTAATAAGTTTTATTTCTCTAGCTCATATATAAACATTTTTAAAAAGTTTTAACTTTTGTAGTTTGTATGGGAGATGGACGTATTTGTGAGCGGATAACGCCCATTTTTTTGTTCACATCTCAGTTATCATGTAAAAGTTACGTTTACTAAGTGTTATTTCTATAGCTCATATATATAAACATCTTTAAAATGTTTTTACTATAGTAATTTGTATGGGAGATGGGCGCATTTGTAAGCGGATTACGCCCAATTTTTTTAATAAATGTCAATATTAATATTTAATGTCGATATAAAATACAAAGATATTAAATGTTAGCCCGGTAATTAAATGAGAGGTAGGCGTGTACGTAGGCGGGTGCACCCCACTTTCGGAGCAAATCCTCGTTTTGGTATAAAATATATTTAAACTAAATTTTTTTTCTGTAACTTCAAAATAATCCTTTTTATGGAGTTTTTAATTTTAGGGATATATGGGAGATTGTTGTGTTCGTCTACGGATAACAAAGTTATTCCGTAGTCAAGATTTGAGGGCTCTTGTGAACAAATATACCAGGTAGTATGGGAGGTACACGTTCCTCCCATGATGTTAGCATATGACGCCTATTTTTGTATACATATTTAGTGTTGATATAAAATATATATATACCAAATTTTATTCCTGTAGGTTTAAAATAAAGTGGTTAACAGAGTTTTACATTTTTGGGTTGTATGGGCGGTAGGTGTGTTCGTGGGCGGATTCCAAAAATATTCAATAGTGCAGATCTTTGGATACATTTACTCATGTGTGCCAAGTTTCATGAGTCGGACGGACAGAGCTAAATCGACTCACGAGATGACGCTGATCATACCGGACTCATTTATTTCTAGGTGTTAAATGGTTTTAAACATTTGGACAAAATTAATATATTCTGGACTGTCCAGGTTTGGGCTATAAACAAATTAAAATTTGTAGTACCTCTATACAACCGCCTCTATTCTTGATGATTTCCTGTATGCTAACTCATTGAGTAAAAATATTTTTTCTATGTTTAGTTTTCACCTATTTCTTGAAACTATACTTTATCCGACAGAATCCGTTACAAATCCATTATAGACAGGAGGAATGCACAGCTATTCCCCGAATTCTTCTGCCCCTATAATGCCAACAATTTTCAATAGGAAAAGGTCAGACCTATTTCCTGCACCAGGTTAAGTTGTAAGTCTTAGTGAATTTTATGATTTGTGACTTATGAAATTTCAAATATCTAATCAAAAAGAGTAAATTTTTGTTCTTTTGTGGCAAAACCTTGGGGTATGGAACCAAGACGTGGTGAAAGTGAATACAATATTTATATTTGAAAAATTACTCCCAGGTAGGACTGACGCCTATATTGATGATTTCAATATATTTTGCAGCTATATTTTTGAGCCAACGAATCTAGGCAGACTCGGCTTCAAATCACCATCTGACACAAAAAGTTTTTTCTATGGAAATTTCGGGAGTTTTTCGAATTGTCCGTCAACTCTGTGCAGACAATGGCAAGCCTCAGAGAGTAAAAAATTGCATGTAGAGCTTCTTGAGAACATGAATATTAGCCATTCGGAGTCGGCATAAGACATTTACACATTTATACACTTTTCGGATAAAATCTATATCAACTTTGTATAAATTTGGCTTATACGATTTTATAGTACAAATTTTTATAACATATTTGGAATTGATTTATATTTATACCAAATAGTATAAAATTTATTCTCATATTTTTTAACTGAGTGCCTACATCTCATCTTGGTTCAATAGCAGAGTTCAAAACGCCATAAACAAGCGTAATAAATTGCATGGTCTGTGGAAAAAATACCCCACAGCTGAAAAATGGGAAAGCTATAGATTAGCTAGAAATGAGTCAATACGTATTTTAAGACACTCAAAAAAATTGTATTTTTTCTCCAAACTTAAAACATCTCTTCCTTCAAAAGTTTTGTGGAATAATATCAAAAATCTTGGTGTTTGTAGCAATACAAAATCTGAATGTTGTATCGATCCTGATTTGCTTAATAACTTTTTCTTGTCCAGTACGCTGAACTCTGTAAACATAAATTTTACACCTCCAACACAATATGTTGAACAAACGTTTGAGTTTTCTGCAGTTAATGAATGCGAGGTAGGCAAATGCGTTCAAAAAATCAGATCAAATGCTGTCGGAGCAGATGGAATTAATATTAAATTTTTAAAAGAAATACTACCATTTATTCTCAGTCCACTGACACATATTATTAACCACTGTTTCACAACATCCTGCTTTCCAAGCTCTTGGAAAACTGCCATTGTTCTTCCTGTTCCTAAGAAAACAGCGGCAAATGAGCCTAATGATTTTAGGCCAATTAGCATTTTATCGTCCTTATCTAAAATTTTTGAATCTTTAATGGCATATCAAATATCAAACTACCTATCGCAATATAAACTGTTATCTCCACACCAGTCAGGCTTCCGCGCTGGACATAGTTGCTCAACTGCTATGATTAAGGTTATGGATGATATTAGGTACTCATATGATAATGGATCACTAACACTTCTATGTTTACTCGATTTCTCAAAAGCGTTTGATACAGTTAATCACCCTTTACTATGTTATAAGCTTAAATATATGTATGGCTTCTGTGACAGCGCTGTGGCCCTTCTGGAAAACTATCTTTCCTGTAGGGTACAGAAAGTTAAGGTTGGTAAACATTTTTCGAAGTTTTCGTATGTTTGCAGTGGGGTCCCGCAGGGATCGGTACTAGGTCCTCTTTTATTTTCTATTTTTACTAATGATATTTTCAGCGTGTGCAAGAATTCATCCATGCATGCTTATGCTGATGATATT
The DNA here is from genome assembly GCA_958299015.1 of Tetanocera ferruginea. Classification (NCBI taxonomy): domain Eukaryota; kingdom Metazoa; phylum Arthropoda; class Insecta; order Diptera; family Sciomyzidae; genus Tetanocera; species Tetanocera ferruginea. The sequence continues at coordinate 139,913,186 of OY282641.1, forward strand.
CAGATATATCTCTCCCGTAGTGCTGGTCTCATGGAAGACATGGTATGCAGACTTAATGAGGATCTGGAGAGTATAGGTCAATGGGCTCTTAGTAATGGCCTTCAACTTAATGCGTCAAAGTCCTTTGTGCTACCCATCAGTAAAGATAATGTTTTCTTTGAGGATATACCTGATCTAATTTTAAAAGAACAAAAGCTTACTCTGGTTAGCAAAATTAAAAATCTTGGTTTTCAAGTTAACTCTACACTTAGCTGCAGTGACCACATTAACAGCGTGGTCCGAAAAATATACTATATTCTACGTAACCTAAGAGTTTCAGCTGAATTTACCCCTGTTGAATTAAAGCGTAAACTTGTTATTCAACTTATACTACCTATAATAACTTATGCAGAATGTGTTTATAGCAATTTGGACTCGCGATCCCGATTAAAACTTAGCTTAGTATTTAACCAGGTAACACGATATGTATACGGGCTGCGAAAATTTGATCACATTTCTCAGTTTAAAAAATGTATTCTTGGAATTGATATTATTAACTTTCTTAATGCTAGGAATTGTATCTTTCTCTATAAAATAATAATGTTTAAAATGCCTCCTTATTTGTTTGAAAAACTTCAATTTGGTCACTCAACGAGGAGTTACATGCTGACTCCACCAAGTTTTAACTACCTCAATTCCACAAGGTTATTTTTTATTAATGCCACTCGTCTGTGGAATTCTTTACCGAGTCATGTAAGAGCTTTAAGAGATATAACAAGATTCAGAAGTGCCGTATTTCAGCATTTTGCTTCTATTTAAGTGTTTCTAGCCAGTTTTCTTAAAATCTATGCTTACCTTCTTCTTCATTTCTTTTCTTTTCTATTCTGTCATACTCTACTTCGATTTCTTCTATTTCTGCTTAATATTAAGATTTAAATTATTACAAGTATAGTTAAGGTTTAGGTTAAGTTTATATTTTATTTTGTATAATCCAGAAGATTTTATCCCAACCTTGTACATTAAAAGAACGAAGTTCTTATCGTACTATAAATATAAATAAATATGAATATAAAAATATGAAATATATCTAAAGAGCCTTGTCTTTTTGTCCTTAGCTTTGTCTTAATTTTTTTACGATCTTCTACCAAATTTTTCGTATAAATTTTGGTCATAATCCTTATCCACATTTTTGTTCTAATTTATGTCATAATCTTATCGAAACCTTGCCCAAATTATTGCGCAAATCCTTGGCCTAGTTCTTGTCATTATCCTTGGCTTTCTGTTATTCTAATTATGGCCATAATCTTGGTCTTAAGCCTCCTGAGTTGTTGTCTCAATCCTTGTCCTAATTTTTGTCTTAATCTTTGCCATTATTTTTGTCCTTTTCTTTGCTCTTATTTGTGTCATAATCTTAATCCTTCCCTTTTTCAAATTAATGTCATATTCCTAGTTTTATAAATTTTCATTAATTCTTGTTTTAATTGCTGTTCAAATCTTTGACATTATCATTGTTCTCATTTTGTTCAAAACCTTGTGCAAGTCCCAGTTCCCAACATTGCTCTTATCCTCACCCTTTACTTTGTCACTATCATTGTTTTAATCCTTTTTTTAACCTTTATTCTTATGCTTGTGCAAAACCTTGCCTTAATGTTTGTGCAAATTCTGGTTCTTGTCACTGTCTTGATCTTTTCAATATCCTTGTTCTTATCTTGTCTCCTGATTTTGTCCATATTTTTGTTCTTATTCCTGTTTAATTTTTTGTCTTTGTTCAAATCTTTGTACAAATCATTTTCTTTATTTTTTTGGAACCAGAGCCTTTGCTTTTGCTTTCTTTCTTAAGCCTTTTTTCTTTTGCATTTTACTTTATCTTTTTGTCATTAATCTTTTACCTTTTTGCCCTTTCGCCTTTCCTTTTATCTTTTTCTTTCCCTTTTTCCTTTTCTTTTCTTTTTCCCGTTCCACTGTAGCCTTTTTTCTTTCGTTTTCGCCTTTACTTTTTTGGTTTTTGTCTTGTTTTTCCATTTGCATTTGACTTTAGTCTTCAGCTTCTTGCGTTCTGCGTTTTACCTTTAACCTTTTGTGTTTTGACTTTTTCTTTTTTCCGTTTGCTGTTTGCCTTGAACGTTTCGCTTTTGCCTTTTCCTTTTAATTTTGATTTTGATCTTTGTTTTTGCCTTTGCCTTGTTCCCTTAACCTTTCGTTGGTTTTTCTTTTGATTGTTACGTTTTTTTTTGTCTTTGCTTTTGCCTTGTGCCTTGTGCCGCGTACCTTATACCTTGTGCCTTATTATTTGTGCATTGCGCCTTGCACCTTTTGCCTTGTGCTTTGTGCCTTGTACCTTGTGCATTGTGACTTGCACCTTGTGCATTATGCTTTATGCCTTGCGCTTTGTGTCTTGTGCTTTATGCTTTGTTCCTTGTGCTTTGTGTCCTGTGCCTTGTGCTTTGTGATTTGTACTTTGCGCCTTGTGCCTTGTGCATTGTGCCTTGAACCTTTTGCCTTGTGCTTTGTGCCTTGTGCCTTGTGCATTGTGCCTTGCACCTTGTGCCTTGTGCTTTGTTCTTTGTGCCTTGTGCTTTGTTCTTTGTGCCTTGTGCCTTGCGCCTTGTGCTATGTGCCTTGTACCTTATGCATTGTGCCTTGCACCTTGTGCCTTATGCTTTGTGCCTTGCGCTTTGTGTCTTGTGCTTTATGCTTTGTGCCTTGTGCTTTGTGCCTAGTGTCCTGTGCTTTGTGCTTTGTACCTTGCGCCTTGTGCCTTGTGCTTTGTGCCTTGCACCTTGTGCCTTGTGCTTTGTTCTTTGTGCCTTGTGCTATATGCCTTGTGCTTTATGCGTTGTGCTTTATGCCTTGTGTCTTGTGCTTTGTTCTTTGTGCCTTGTGCCTTGCGCCTTGTGCTATGTGCCTTGTACCTTATGCATTGTGCCTTGCACCTTGTGCCTTATGCTTTGTGCCTTGCGCTTTGTGTCTTGTGCTTTATGCTTTGTGCCTTGTGCTTTGTGCCTAGTGTCCTGTGCTTTGTGCTTTGTACCTTGCGCCTTGTGCCTTGTGCTTTGTGCCTTGTGCCTTGTACCTTGCGCCTTGTGCCTTGTGTTTTGTGCTTTATGCCTTGTGCTTTGTGATTTGTGCCTTGCGTCTTGTGCCTTGTGCTTTGTGATTTATGCCTTCTGTATTGTGCCTTGTACCTTGTGCTTTGTGCCTTGTGATTTATGCCTTGTTCCTTGTGTATTGTACCTTGTATCTCGTACCTTGTACCTTATACCTTGTATCTTGTACCGTGTACTTTGTGCCTTGTGCCTTTATGGTAACAAGAGAGGGTGAGACATTGTTTCTGGATGTTTTCTGGACATGTTTTTAAGAACTTAACATTTTCCGAGATATCGAAGGTTTAAGGCTTTCAAAATTTTTAAAATTTTGTTGAAAGAACCCACAATTTTCCATATAAGTTTAAATTTAAATTTAAAATAATACAAAAAGATAAACCCCACACGTGCTGGTCTATAACTCTATTCAGCAAAAAGGGTCAGCGGGAAGTTCCCTTTCAAAAATATGCCATTCTTTAGCCATTTCAATCAAATGATTTCAACAGTTGTTGCTTGGAATGTATAAAGATTGCCGCCATGACATCGTGAATTAAAAAAAAGAACAACACTTTAAAAAACATAAAAAAACAAAACTTTTATTTGTGAAAACAACAAAATTTCGCACATTTTATGAATACGTAAATAAGTGCAAAGCAGAATAAAAAAGCGAAAAAAAAATAAACCCAAAATAATCGTCGTTACAACAGAACCAGACACAAGCAAATAAAAATGTTATCGCTCAGAATATGACGCACTCATTCATATTTATACACCATCGTAGTAGTCGCGACGAAGTGAAAAGAAAAATTAAAAAAAAAATAAAAAAGTAAAAACAAAATTAAATACACACTATATGATAAAAAATATGTATAAACAGAATGCCAAAGAAAAAGCATAGCAAACAAAAAGTACAGTACAATAATATATTTAAAAAAAAAAATTAGTATCTTGCCGGTAAAAATTTGCACAAAGTGTGTGAGCAGAAAGTAGTTAAAAATGACGACAACAATGACGACGCAAGCAACACTTAAGGTTCGTTAGCTTTTTTAAGCAACATTTTTTTTTTATGAAACTAAATGAAAAAAAAAAAAAAAACGCCATAAAACCACTCAAGACAAACAACGCTGGCATGTAAAATATCAAGACCAAAACATAAGAACAAATGTGGCTAAGACAGAACTTAGCACTGACCCACCTACTCCCCTAAATATCTCAATACCACGCACTCCTTTTCTTGCCGCCTTCACCCAGCAACAAAAACGCCTGAGAGCGCAAAATATATATGTAAAAACCAGTAGCAGACTAAGAATAGCAGTTAAAATGCAAAAAATAGAATGAAGACAAAAAAAATGAAGACCGCTACAGGCTTCCAGTTACTTGATGTTTTAAAGGATTTTTGCATTTTTTATATTATTTTTTTTTTTTGATTTTTTTTGTTTTTTTGCTGTCTTGTCTGCACCACCAACTACAGTTAAGATTATGGCTATGGCAATGTTTTTGTTGCTGAGTATTTAATTTATACACAACGTTTTTGCATTTGACACGAATATTAAGCATGAAATTAAAACAAGTATTTGTTTATTTTTATGGAAAACTTTTTATGTTTTACAACAACTTTTCTTTGCAAACTCTCTTGAGTCTTGAGTTGATTTCTGTCTGTCTGTTTGTCAGTCAAGCACTGCGGTTGGCATAAAATGAATTTGAAATTTTATGAAATGGTATTTTTTTCGTTTTTTTTTTTTTTTAATGTAATATAAATACATTTCGTCATGGATAATTCAAGAAATTATAAGAAAATTCAAAACAAAAATAATAGAAAGAAAATAAATTTTGTTTAGTAAATAATATGAATTGGATACGGCAATAGTTTAAGTAATTAAAAATTTATATTCTTAATGTAGTTTCTTTAGTGAAATTAATAAAAGAAATTAAATTTTAATTACAAATTATATCAAATTAATTACGAAGAGAGAATCACATGAAATTATAGAAAACTCAAGCATTACTCATAAAATATATGGCACATAATGCATATTATTACTATAATCTGAGAGCGCTGCTCGTAATTTAGTCAATATTTTACAAAAAATACATTAAAATATTTTCTGAGCAAAAAAGTGTAAATTTCAATTTTTAAAAAAAAAAACTTAAACGTTAAATCTTTAGTATTTTTGAAATTTTTTCAAAACGGCAAATCCAGAAAAAGTAAACCAAAACCTTAAAAAATAAAAATGGTTAAAGTTCAATAAAAATACATGGAACGTTAAGGATATTCTTTGTGTTTTCCTGCGGTAAAAGCATTTTGAAAAAAAACATATTGTATCCTTAAATTTTAACTGATTTTATTGAATGTATTTTTAACCTGTAGCAAGTTAAAAATTTGTAGGTTTTTTATTTTTTGTAATTTGGTATTTCGCGATTTAAATATCAAAGCACCGTTATATAATATTCACAATTGGAACATTTTATAATGAAATGTGAATATTAAAATTTTGAAAAAATTTATTTTCTATCGAAAAATAGAATTTAAAAAAAGTGATTCAAGAGTGAAACGTGAGTGACAATTTTCATTGATAAGTTGGATTATCTTGGAAAATAATTGGCTGGCATAATTTATGTCTCGGATTTACTTTAAATATAAGATAAGTTAATTTTGCATTTTTTTAAATCAAGCAGACGCAATTATTTTTCATTAAAAAAGCTTTTGAAGAAGTGAAACGTGAGTGACATTTAATTTTTTTTTTGTATTAGAAATGAAAGAAGATGACGAAAACATCAAGAAAAAATTAAAGAACGTATGAAACAAAAGATAGAAGAAAATTATAGTTAAATCCGGATTCATTTAAGAAACAAAATTTAGCATAGATTAAAAAGATCTAATTAAATCATTACTTTAAGTCGTTGGTCTCGACGGAATTGCTAATAGGCCAGTCAAATAGTCAAATTTGGCGCGGTTTTTGGCTTTTAACGAGCGTAAGGATGAACGAATTAGGAGAATTAGAATCGGAATAAATTTTGGAAAAATTATTTATTTCTGAAATAGTTCTTGTGTTGCTTTTATATTATGAATAATTTTGTTAACTATATTATGCTTTACATAATTCTTTCCATAAAATTTTTTTTTTTTTTTTTTAATAAAAATGTCCTTAATATTAAGAAAAAAATTTTCTTTATAAAGTATGCTTAATAAAGTTCACCAGACTAACAACGATGCAAAAAAAGGACAATTAAAATTGATTTGAAACGTGAGTGACATCGACGTGAAACGTGAGTGACAAAATCAGTATATGAAAAAGTCTTATAAATTCTGAGAGAAAACTGAATTTTTCCTGCAGTTTAAATTTCTACTCAATTTCGTAACGGAAAATTACTTTATTCCTAATATTAACTCAAACAGTTGGCAGATTTTAAGCAATTTGTTAGAAGAACTCAAAAAATGAAAATCGTGCGAAAACGTGAGTGACACACCATTTAAAGAGAGTTTTTTTGAAATGTGTAAATATATATAAAACTTTTCGCATGAGCTTAAAAAAGTGAGCATAAGAATTATTGTACCCATAGATTTTATGTGAAAATGTTTTATTTTTGATGGATAAAAACTTACGTTTACTGCTATGACTGAAACGTGAGTGACACTGGATTTGCCGAAAACTGGTTTTTTAAAAATTCTTTGAAAAGCGTAAAAAAAATAAAAATTTAACTTTTACATTTTAACTATTTTTTTACATTTTTAATAGTTCAATCTTCTGTTGAATTCTAACATCTCCTTTAATTATCTGGCAAGCGACCCTTAAAGTTTTAAACCTAAAGCAGTGCCTACTTGCTTCCATTTATTAGGGTCTTCGGCGCATTTCTTGCAAATAGAAAGTGCTTTGATCGTCAGATCCTTACATTCCAAACTACTTTCGCGTCTTTACTTTTGTTTTCAAAGTAGCCTTAAAGAAGCTCTGCTTGCTTGTTCATCAGCCATCATTAGACTTCATAACATAGAACAAAATAATTTAAGTTTAGTTTAATTGTGAACCTTTGATAAACGTTTTGATCCTAAATCTACTACACGGAAGTAGTTGAGGTTCAAGCAACTTTTCTGAAGAAACAACGTGTCGAAAATTCAAAAATAGAAATTTTCCTGCGCTAATTTTCCTGCGAATGTAATTTATTAATTAAAGTATAGATAATTGTTGATATGGGATAAGAAGCATCGGAGCCTTTAGCCACGTTACCCAGAATCTGAAAATAGAAGGGCTACCCGAACAAACAATACGCCATCCTAGGGTTATATGAGGGGTAAATTCTTTAAATTTTGTTAATTTTTTTTATCAAATTTTTTTATAAAATTCATTTTTTTTTATATAATTGAATTAAATTTTATGTAACCAATTTTTACTTTAATGGAAAGATGGCTTTCATTTATATGACCCGTTTAAATGAAGTAAATTCCAAATTCGCTTATTCGTTAGCTCTGGTTTTAATAATCAAATATATTTCATTTAAAATATTTTTTACATCACCATTCTCTGGAAGTCCATTTTAATGTTGGGAAAAATCCAGAAATTAAAACAAAATGTCGAAATAATCCAATTTCTTAGGAGTTCGTATTCGATTTTTATAGTACAGACGAAAATAACAATGAAAATGTTCAAAACTGCAATTCTGTGTCGACAAGGAATAACCGCTAAAGTCGAGTTAGGACAAAGTGAGGTAATTACTTTCATTACGGTTATTCGCAATGAAATACACTAATACGGAAAATTTTTATGGTTGTACCTTGAAATTAAATTTTTGAGGCCATCAAATTTAAACAGCAAAAGTCAAGGTACCCTGATATTAGGTAGCAATTTTAATCTTAAAAATGCTCTTCTGAAATTTTGAAAATGAGTTTAGCTGTTGTTCCTTGTCCACACAGAATTATACCACTCATGTGTCTGACATAATTTTACAATGTCGAAAAACATAATTGCAAAAAATGGTGATCGAAATGTCTAAATCTCGGAACTCAGGCGTGAATTTCAAGTCATACTTGACTCCAAATTTATGAATGTTGATGCCAAACAAGCTTTACTATTTTCAAAAATGCTCTAAAAACTGACTAATCTTTACATATTGTAGGCATGGAACTTACGTCGCACCTTTTGGTCTATAACGAATCCCTTATTTATAGATGAAATAATGTTTGTGGCAACCGATTAGGCGAGTTCGTCGTTATTGTGTTCGTTTTTCCCGGATAAAAGTCAGTTTCGATAAAAGTCATAGGCTGTTGTGCCAATCCTATTGGTCATCGACCTAATGTGGCAGCGACTTTTTAAAATTCCTGCCAGTGTCCGGATTTCTCGTTGCTGAAACTCTGTTATCAAACAAATATAGTTTTTGGATAGCAGGTTCTAATTCTTAGATTCTTATACGAAATCGTTATAAACACCATCTATTGGAGTTATATTCGAAAAAATTCCTCTATAAATGTGAAAATGAAAAGATTGTTCTCTCAGCAGTTTATGGTCCATCAAGTTGTTCTGTACAATTTAAGCTGATACTCTAGGAGGCAGATTTTTAACTGCTGATGACTAGTGACTACAATGCTGTACACACGTATTGGAGATCTCACCTTGTATCCAAAAGGAAGGCAGCTATACAAGACTTTAATTAATCGTCAGAACAGGATTGATGTTGTATTTTCAATTTAACAGCATATTCGTCTAATAATGAAAATACCAGATTTGATATATTTTTTCCTAAATAATATTAGAATAAATATACCAGATTTCTTGGATAGCGAAGGTGCCTTTAACGGGGGACATGACATTGGCCGTTTTTAGGAATCTAAGAAAAAAATCTAAGAAAAAAAATCTTAGAATCTTAGAAAAAAAATCTTTTCTTAGAATCTAATAAGAATCTAAGAAAAAAATTTCATGGACAAATTCTTACGGCTTCAAAAGTTACAGCCGGATTAGTCAGAGCACATTTTTATTATACCCTAAACCTGAAAGGTCAGGGTATATTAACTTTGTGCAAACGTTTGTAACGCATAGAACGAAGCGAGTCCGGTATAGAAAAGTATATATATTCTTGATCAGCGTCACCTCGTGAGTCGAGCTATTCATGTCCGTCCGTCCCACCGTTCGTCCGTCCGTCTGTGTGTTGTCCGTATACACAGGATAAGAAGAAGGAGTAGAGATAATTGAATGAAACTTGGTACACATGGTCACATGCACCCAAGGATCTGCACTATTGAATATTTTTGGAATCCGCCCACAGACACGCCTACCTCCCATACAACGCGAAAATTGAAAACTGCATAACTCAGCTCGTAGTTCACCTACAACAATAAAATTTGGTATGTAGGTGTTTTGTTTCAACACAAAGACTTTTTGAAAAATTGGTGTCATCCACTCACGGACACGCTCACCTCCCATACAACCCAAGAATTGAAAACGCAATAAATAAGCCTCTGTTTAACCTACAGAGCTAAAATTTGGCACATATATTTTTTATAACAAAACAAAGACGATTTTGAAAAATGGATATCAACCGCCCACGGACACGCCTACCTCCCATACAACGCGAAAATTGAAAACTGCATAACTCAGCTCATATTTAGCCTACAACAATAAAATTTGATATGTATGTGTTTTCTACAAACACAAAGATGTCTTCGAAAAATGGACGTCATCCGTTCACGGACACGCCCACCTCCCATACAACCCAAAAATTAAAAACGCAATAAATAAGCCTCTGTTTAACCTACAGAGCTAAAATTTGGCACATATGTTTTTTATGACAAGACAAAGATGGTTTTGAAAAATGGACGTCATCCGCATACGGACACGCCTACCTCCCATACAACCCAAAAAGTTTAAAACTCAATAAATAAGGTTATGTTTGTCATAGAGAAATTAAATTTGGTATGTATGGATTTTATACCAAAACTAAGGTGTGTTCAAAAATTGGGAGTAATCCGTCCATGAACACGCCCACCTCCCATAGCGAAAGCGCAATAAAGGCATTAACTGTGAGCTACAGGAATAAAACTTGGTATGTGTAAATTTTTCATCAACATTTAAATGCACATAAAATATAGGCTTCATGCGCCCACGGACACGCCCATTTACAATAAAAATTTTTTTGTTTTGTTCGGCCTAGACCGACTTTAGACTTTCTTTACTTGTTTTTTCTTGCTTTTTTTTTTGTTCACAAACTTTGAACGCGTTTATCTCGAAACCATGTTTTTCGTACTGGTTGCGGCACTAGCGGGTTCATTTTTTGACGAAATTTTTTTTATTTTTATTATTTTAAACTTGATTCGCTATCGTATGACACGAGCTTTTTTTAAATTTTTTTCGATTTTTTTTTTTTGAATTTTTAAAGTAAATATTTTTTTCGAAAACACACACTTTCTAATTTGGAACATCACCACAAATTGAAAAAAAATTAAAAAAAAGCTCCTGTCATACGTTAACCAATTTTGTTATGATTTAAAAAGTCATTTTTTTCCAGATCGGACAATTTTTGCGACTGTTTGGAGCTCTATAAAACCATGTTGGAGTGAAAAATATATTTTTTTTAAATTTTTTTTCTTGTAATTTGTTCAATTCTCACAATATTAAAAACAAGTTTTGGAAAAATGTTTGTTTTTAAACTAGTTATGAATTTTTAAAAAAAGGTTTGTTTTCTCTGCCGTGAATGTTATGTCCCTCCATAAGTTTGATTATAATAACGTACCTTCCATTTATTAAGTCCCCAATTTGTTTTGGTATCTGAAGGTATTTTTATTTTCATTAGGGATTAAAATTTCAGAAAAAGAACTCGCACCGGAGTATTCTAACATTTTTGTAATTTGAACAGGTCTTATATATATCCTTAAATACCATTTTATAGCGCCAGCATTTCAAAAGAAATGTTATTGAACTATCATAATTATATTTAAAATGAAATGATGGGGAAATATTTCAAGAATATAATAACGTATAATAAGAGAGCTCTTTAAAAAAAATTTGAAAAATATCAACTTTTGGGTCAGTAAATTTTAAAAAATTTTTATATTTTTTGTTGAAAGCGAATGCAAGTTGAAAATTATTTCTGAAATCAATGAGTATTTTCTAATAGTTGTACTTGTTCAAAAAGTACAAATTAGAATTCGAATTTTTTCCATTCAGCATTTCTGTTTGCATCATTGTGGGCCGTGACCGCGTGCGCTTAGTGTGTGGCATGGCCAACAAATTTCGGTAGACCTGGGTTCGAATACCATCTGACAACAGATAGTTTGCTAATGACACCCAAAAATAAGCGAGTCCAGTGTAGAAAAGTATATTTATTCTTTATCAGCGTCAGCTCATGAGTTGATTTAACCCTGTCTTTCCGTCCGCCCCCCATCCGGCCATAGAAAGAGTTGAAATAATAACATTAAATGTGATGCACACATTCACTTGAACCCACGGATCTCAACTATTAAATATTTTTAGAATCCGCTTACGGCCATGCCTACCTCCCAGGCAACCATCAAATTGAAATCATTGTATAGAGGTTTAAACAACAGAAATAAAATGTGATCTGTATGTATTTTATATTTAAACTAAGACGTACATAATGAAAACTTGGGCGTGATCCGCCAACAAACACGCCCACCTCTCATAAAACCCACTGTAGTAAAAACTCTATAAAGATGATTTTATATTTGAGCTAAAACGACCAAACTTGGTATGTGGGTTTTTTTTCAAAACTAAGATTTGTACTTAAAAGGGGCGCCCGCCCTCCGTTCACCTCCTATACAACCCATAATAGTTATACCTTTTCGTTGAAAAGCAAGAAGATATTTCTATTTGTTTTATTTATTTAGACTGTGTGCGAATTGATATGAATGAATAATTAAAATGAATAATTTTTTGTCAGACCTTTGATGAAAACTACAATTTAGACAATTCTATGCGTATCTACATGATAGAATAATTTTACGAGGTAGTGTTGACAAATGTTGATTCTCTCAGCTACAAGTAAATAAACTCTTGTCAAAAACAGCTGTTCGTTGTTATATTCGTTGGCCACATTCAACTGTGTCAACTGTTGTGACAGCAACACATCGGGGAGCGCTATTATCGGTATTGAAGTTTCAGAAAAATTGTCAAGTTTATGAAATATCAAGCTTTGTATCAAATACGAATCGAAATTTTACCGACAAATTAAAAATTTTCTATTTTTAAATGCATTTTAATCCGCAACTTCATATTTATGTGCATCAAGTTTTGACTTCGGAGTTGGCAACTGTTGGGTACGCTGAATGTGACCAGTGAAAATTAATTGTTTGCTATGACGGATTGGTGGTGACCGTGGCATGCAGGTTAAGTGTGTGGCTTAGCATGCTCGGAGCCCGGGTTCGATCCCCAGCCGCGGCGAAAAAAGTTTTTTCAATAAAAAATTTTTCTGATCGGTCACCACCTCTCTGCAGACAATGGCAAACCTCAGAGAGTAAATAATGCCATGTAAAGCTTCTTGAGAACATGAACTTTAGCCGTTCGGAGTCGGCATAAAACATGTAGGTCCAGTTCTCGGTCAATTGTGTGCAAACATTTAATAACACACACAACACAATTGATCATAAGAAGTTCGGTCAAAGTCCTTTCAAGGGCTGAAATGGCCAATTTGTTTTTTTTGTTTTATGACGGATTGTGAGCGCTCTCTTTCTTGTTATATTTTTTGACAAAAGTCCGTTTCCAACAGAAACGTCAATACTACCTTGGAGTAATTATATCATGGCGTATGTATTCATATTGATAACAATTTTTGGCATCCTTAAATATATTTTTAAGGGTCAAAAATCTAAACGTTAATTATTGTTATCGTTTTTATTTAACTTTTATGGCAAATATATCAATGACAACTGATATTAATCAATAGTTGATACATTCTTTGATAAGATAGTAGAAACTTAGATAAAATGTGAGCATGAATTGTAGATACATTAAAATTTATATTTGTTGGTTTGTGAGCAGGTGAATATAACAACATGTTGCTTTAACTTAGATAAAGAAAAATGCATTCATATTTAACAATAAATTTTACGACAACTAAAGGTGCTTTGAGTCAAAATCAAAACTATTCTTTATACAATCAACTAAAGCTACATTATGATGATATCATTTTTATCGATAATTGTTATCAGTATGCAATGAAACTACAAATGTATACAAACGAAGAAAGAAGAGGGCAAAAAAACAGTGGTGCCGTTAGACAAATTAAGCAGGCAGGGGTGCTATTGTCGTTTAATATCGATTTTTTACCTTCTCTGCACGTGTTGTTTCTTCATTCCCGCCTCCGTTCTATACCGCTGTTTAATTGATTTTAACGTACTTTTTTTGCATTTTTATAGTTAATTTGTTTCTTAAATTAAATATAAGAAAATTCGTCATAACTGAAATGAGTTTTTTGCTGCACCTGTTACTCTGGCTTTAATTAACTTACTTATGTATATAAATGACGAATGCTTGACTCATGCAAGCGTACGTTTATTTACGTTTATTTTTTGTTTTCTTTTCTTTTAATGAAAATACTTACTATGACAAATTCTTATCGTTTGTTTTTGTCATTGAAACGTGTTTTACATTTTGTTTTAAAATTCATAAAAACTCACGCCCACATCAAGTAGCTCTCTGGCAACTTAAGTAGTTTTCTGACTTTAAACAGCATAACTTATTCTTGACTTGAGTCATTTTCCTTGCTTGATTTGAAGTTTTTAAATGACGTACATTTTATATGCTTTTCTATTGAATATGATCATGCGTTACCTAACATTGTGCAATCGTGCTGAAAAACTTTAAATTAACTCATTTCACTTAACTCATGAATATCGGGCTGTTTCTTACTTGGCACGGCTTATTATGTATGTGTCACTAGCATGCTTTGAAATCATTTCTTAGTCATAAATTCTTGTAATTTTTTGCTGGTAGTTTTTTATTATTGTCGTCTGGCAATTATAAAAATACTTAATTAAAAACTAACTAGTTGACATACATAATTCTAATATATTTTGAAAAAAGGCGTGCATTTAACTGCGAGTTATTACTTTCAATGGCATATCCGTGTTGTTTTGGAATATGTTTTTAATTAAGTCTCACCTTAAAATATATCATAAAATTACTGATAATATTTTTTTTTTTTTTCAGATATTCTAATTTATAGCTTTTCAGTAGGTGGTTATAAGAAATAAGCAGTTCATATTGCTCTGAAAAGATATTTTTTGAATTAACTATCTTAACTCAAAAAATGAAATTATCTGCTACAGGGCCTTTTAAAGAATAGCTTGAGTACATGTTTGGGCGCATATTTCAAATGCAAAAAAAAAAAAATGTATACAAAAATTGTTATAATTTTTTTAAATTTGAACAAAATTTTAAACAAAAAGTAAGTCAGGTCAATCAATAAATAATTCCAGACAAATTGCGTTATAGGTAAGCTACCGCGGCTTAGAAGACACTCAATTTTAAAAGCTTTGTATACTCCTATAACCCAATTTGTCTGGAATTGTTGTTAACTGACCTACAGTTTGCTTACAATTTTGTTACTTAATTTCGCTCTGTATTAACTATATTCCGTTCATTTATATTTCATACCATGGGAAAACATAAAAATTGAGTATGTTTCACTGCATACTTTCATTTCGGCTGTGTCGTGCTCGTAAAAAAATCAAATCGGAACAAAAAGGCATGGACGTGTAACGTTATAGACCATACATTTTGGCTCACAGAAGTGTATGAAAACATGTTGTTTTTTTCTCTTTATTTCGATGTAAGACGTTTATTTGATCCCACTGTTTCAATATGGTTTTTTAATTTTGTTCTTTCATTGCCAATTTCTATAATTTACAAAAAAAAAAAATTACTAAAAATTTCGATTTTATTCGTTTATTACATTCCATTTCTTGAATAAAGACTTCAATGTTGGTTCTTTCATTGCCTATTTCGATAATTTTACTAAAAATGCCGAACTTCCTGAAACTGACTTTAAAAAAATGTAACGTTAAAGACCACATAAAACTGAGTATAATTTTTAAACAGCAAAAGTTAGAAAAAAAGTTCGTTAACATAAAAAAAATAAGTCTTGAGGCCTACTTTCAAACAAAATTTGTTGGTGTCATGAAATATTTACAATTTATTTGCAGAATTATATCGTTCGAGCGTAACGTTAAGGGGGTCTTCTCATTGAGCAACTTTTTTTTCGACTTTTTTTTTGCATTTATTTATAGCTTAGGTAGTTGTGAATATGCCCCTAAAAGAATTTTTAGAAATTCTAAATACTTTAGAAATAGGTACAGCCTTTTTTGTGAAGCAAGGTCTTCGTCAAAATGAGCTATTTTTTTTCTTTAAAAACTTTAAACGCGTTTATCTCGAAACCACGTTTTTCGAACTGGCGGCCATGATATCTCCAGTTCAACTGAACCGATTTTCATGAAACAAAGTGGAATCGACGCAGAATTGTCACCATTCTCGGGTGAACTACAAAAAAAAGCCCGAAAGTGAATTTTTTTTTTTGAATGGCCGCCATTTTGTCAAAAAAAATCACAAAATTAAGCTTGAGGTTCACCCGAGAATTACATCTATACTGATTATAACCCCGTTTTTTTTTTCATTTCAGACGCTCCGGAGACCCGGAATCGTGGCCGCCGTGACGACACCTTTTTTTCACCACCAACTTTGAAGTCTCATTACTTTTTGAACAGCCCACGTATCGAGGCAAACAAAATTTTTTTATTTACTTTGAAACTTTTGTAATACAATAAATAAAAAAAGTTTTCAATTTTTCTTTGCGTTTTCAAATAAGAATTTTTTTAAAAAGGGTCCAAAAAACGGGTTTTGAATGAGAAGACCGCCTTACAGTAGAAAAAATTGATCTTTAAAAAAAATTATGTAAACTTAAAAAAAAACAATTGTACAAAAGATATGAAAAGCTATAAAAAAACCTTTTTAATGTACGAGCAGCGTTGCCAGAATGTGAAAAATTTACCAAAACTGGTAAATTTTTTTTTCGATGTGAAAATGTGAAATTAAGTTTCATTTTGGTAAAATTTCTAGTGAAAACAAAAAACATTTTTATGAAAATTTACCAAAAGCTTAAGGGCGAAGTAAGGGTTTCAAACACGTAAAAAACATTTTTTTTGTGAATTTTTTGAACAGTATGGATTGAGCAAATTTATTTAAATCTTTTGTACGTTATTGAGTGTACTTTTAACAATACTCTTTTTCTTCCGGATAAATTGAAAAACAAGCTGGTGGCAGACAGAGCTTTTCCCAGAGCGTCTTGGAAAAATAGCAATTTGCGGTGGTCACTATGTCTCGGTCGGAAATTATCTGAAATCAAAAACCATTAAAATTTAGTCAACGTTAGAGGAAAGTATTTTATATGTAGAAAGTTTGAAATGAATCGGTCAAGTAGTTTCTAAAAGACTAGCAGTGAACACGGACTTTGAAAATACAACTTGTGGGAAAACTGCTTTAAAGTTTTGTACACGTACGTTTGTACGTTCGAGGTACACTTACTTAAAAATTTGTACATCCGTTAGTTTTACTCGGATTGACTTCAAATTTGGACACAATATTTTAGAGATGTTGAGCATTCATATAAAAAATGGTTAAAAACCTTACCGCCCTTAACCCATTTTAGTCCGCGGGTAGATTTCCCGACCACTGACTTTAAAACTAATTTCTGAAAAAAATATTAAAAATATTTTCAAATTCTTTCTGCAAAGATTTAATTTGGTTAAATGGAAATTTCGAAAATAAATATAAATTTCCAAATTTCCCATTTTACATGAACATGTTATATTTTTTAATATTTTTTCCATAAATTAATTTTAACGTTAGTGGTCGAAAAATCGACCAGCTGACTAAAATGGGTTAAATGATCGTCTCTTTTTTTATCTATATATAAATAGGCGTAGGGAAAATAGTAAAAAAACCATTTTCTCACGTAATTCTAGCCGATTTTGATTAATTTCTTTTAAATGGATCAAAATGCGGAGAACGAGTGCACCGATTTTTTTTTTTTAACAATTTTTTGCCAAATTTTTATGAAGAAAATTTGTTTTTCACATTACTTTTGTATCGAGAGAAAGAAAGTGAAAAGGTTGAATTTCGGCCACTATCGAACTCCAATTAGTTTTAAAAACTAATTAAAATTATTGGCCTTCATCATATTGAAAAGAACATTTTTAAATTTGTACCATCGTAATACTGAATAATTTAATTACATTTTAGGGTTAAAGGATAAGAGTCGCGGTTACGTGTCATGCACAAAAACAAGACTCAGATTCTTCAGACAGTAACACTGAAAACAGGTATTTAAAATATAAAAATGGGGTAGTACCAAAGACCGTAAAACTCAAACTTAATAATACTCGTTTTCTTCAATATCATCGCAACAAAAATAAAGCGCTTTTCAGAAGTTGAATTTTAAATTCCAAACACTGTAAAGAAAAAATCATTGGAAATTTCTCGGTTAACCATGATATCTGCTACATGTTTTAAAATATTTGAAACCTGAATACATGAATACTGGTATACAACAATATTAGTTGTGTTCGATGACAAATTCTCAGTGGCAAAAGCAAACAAATTAAGAAATAAGCCAGAAAAATTACTAGTTTTCATTAAACTGTTGAAATATGTAAGCAAAGAACCTATGTAATGCTCTTTCAATTTTTCGAATTTTTCAACAGGAACCAAAATACTTGATTTATTTACATGTTACTCTAACTTACACCACAAAAAATATAAGAGTACAAAAGAGCTGAAAGCGTAACTTAGAGCAGCTTCAAAAAACAAAGAGCAATATCAAACGAGAGGAGGTAAAAAGAGAAAAATGTCCTCAATAAGCAGTTTTTACTGATCTGTAGTAAGAAATCTAAATCTAGAGGAGTCATCAAAAACACAGCTTTTGTTATTATAATTTTATTGGACGAAACATATGTCAAAAAAGTAAAAATATTTGGTTTTTTTTGATTGATCACACATATTTGATATTTTTTTTTTGCATGTGAAATTTTTTTCTTAAATGTGAAATATATTTGGGAATTTTGGTAAAAGAAAATTTTAGGCTGTGGCAACCCTGTGTACGAGTAACTCCCAAATTTATATATATTATTTTTTTGGCTTTACAAAAATACTACTTATACTGTAAATATGATGATTCAAAATAGAATCGTGATGTTACGTTCTGTAGTATACGTCATATCATATAAAGCAAACTATGATTCTTTAAAAGTTTAGATATAAACATATAAAAAGTAGGCCAGATAGAAAATGAGCATCATATAAAAGTAATTTTAATAATATTTATTTTAAATAATTTTTTTAAAAACCGACTTTTGAAAGTGATAGACAGTTATAATAAAACAGTTATTATTAAACATAAGTTTATGCTTTTTAATGCCATAATTTTTATAAGAGTAAAAATTTTATCGTTTCAGCAAATTTGGAATAAGCATGCAGGCTGAGAAAGATCAGAAGTTTCAATTAAAAACATCAGATTTTTGGGTTAAAAAGAGTCTTTAGAAAACCTTAACAACTCCGAAGAATTAATACCGATCTACGCAGTGTCCATCTTATATAAGTAAGTGTTGAAAGTTTTTTTTTTTTTTATAATTGCTAAGAAAACTGAAAAGTAAAGTTTTAAGTGTTTCAGGCATTTTACAATGAAGATGAAATGACATCACAATAACATTTTTATATTAAACTCACTTTTATAAAAAAACAAAAATATTTTAAAAAATATACCAAAGTCTACCAAATTTTGCCACAAGAATGGAAAATCTGTTGGATTTTGATTGATTTTTTACTTGCGCGAGAAACTTTGGTGCCGACTGATCAAATGGACACTCGGCATACAACCCAAATTTGCGATATCGATAGTAGACGATCGGAGGTCAACCTTAATTTATATAAGCCAATCCCCTGGTCACATGTCATGGGTGTTAGACGAAGGGCGTGGCACTTTTTTAGCAGATCAAATAAGTTACACTTAAATGAAACTCGGCACGAATATGAAAGCGTTGGCAATACATGCTGTAAAGCAAGGCAACTTAGAAAGGAGTCTCTGATTGACAAGCTTTTATTGGGAAACTGGGACTGACATCGAATATGGGGTTGTGGCTACAGCCAAACAAGCCAATTGTTTTTATATTGAATAGCTTTTAAAGCAAAATGTTGGAAACTGAAAATTGAATACGTTTTCTTTACGACAATGGTGTTCGTTGTTAGAAGAATTGTTTATTTTTAATCATTTTTTACTCCTGTTTCAACAAAAAAAGCGCTTTTAAAAAAAAAAACTGTTTAGAAAAACGCCATTTTAGTTAATAATTCCTAAGAAACATATGTTTTAAGAGTTATATTTAGAGCTTTATGCCAAATATTTGATGAAGTAACAGGTTGCCACAACAACAAAGTTCTTTGCAGAACAAACCGAGCAGACTAGACCATGGTCTCGCCGGAAACTACTCAGCTACATCAGTAGTAGTCTCTGTGGTTTATGCAGTGCACTAACTTTGAAAAGCTTATAAGTACAGCTGCAGCAAAATTAAAACGGAATTACTTACGTTTTCACTTAACAAGTGTTTTTCTACTCTTGTGCTAGGCAAAATTTGAAAAAATGTATTACTGCAAATAATACTTATTAACTGCATTGATTTTTAATTAATTTTGTTGTAAAGAAATATTCCCGAGATAACCTTGAAACTTGGTACGGAACACCAGACTACATTCTTAACTCTTATTCGGAACACTTTTCTGGTGTTACGTGCTTGCCACACCCAAGCGACAAAAAATCGTTATAAAATATAAACTTTAATATATTTTGACTTAATAATTTTTTTCTTCTGTAGCTTCTTTAAAGTGTCCTTTTAACACGTTAACTGACATGAGACACATACGGTGTGCCTTAATAAAATGTCCACGTAGGCTCTGAGGCACAGCCAGGGCTGCCGTTTTGGTAAAATATTACCAAATTTGGTAAAAAGAATTCGACTTGGTTAAATGGTAAATTTTTTTTTGGTTTGGTAAATTTAAAATCAATGAAAATTTTAAATAAGTTGTAATTCAAAAAATGATTGTATAAAAATTATATCAATCATGCTCATTGTGCACCATCCTTATGATTGAAAATAATTGAAAATATATAATTGAACACATCAAGTGAAAATTACACGAATAAACGCAAAGTAAAATGTCAAAAATTTGAATTTGGCGGTTGCTTAGATGGTCGGCTTAGGAAAGAAATTGATATATCGCTAAGATCATGATACAAAAATATAGGTAGTATTGAAGTTTAAGTCGACTACTTCAAATTGTAAAAAAATTTATTGAAGAAGAGAGCGCTCATAAGCAAACAACATAATACAAAGGGCACATTCAGCATACTCAATATTGCCAAAAATTGAGTAAAATTAAATTTTGATAGCGTTCAGTAAAACTGATGAGGTGGGAGACGGTAAAATGTAAGCTACTGTCTCAACTGTTCAGAAATTAAAACTTCAACTTTGAATCTGTGTTAATTAATTATATATACATCAATCTGAGATGGTGGGAAATAATTTTCAACATATAGTAAAATACTTATAATTTCTATATGATTTTTTTTATAGTGCAGTTTAATATTAGATATTTTTTAAGTACTAAAAAATCAAAAATATGCACATGAATTACATATGCACTTAAAATAGAAAAATAATAAATAAATAGTATGAACTATTGTAATAGTATAATAGGCTACACATAAATGGTACATGACTAACATTTCGTCAACTTGACAACTTTAAGACGTTTCATATAGCAACCCATTCAGCTAAAACATAGCTCACCTAGGTACACTGTAACAACAGTTGACTACGCTGAATGTGCCCATTAACTATTTTGCTTTGTCCCGGCTTACACATGTCAACAGTTGACCGTCAATTCTTGCGCTTTTGGGCGATTTACTCATGCGGTAAGGGGAAAGAACAAACTTGACCGTACCGTCAATTATCGGGCAATTCGTTTTGTGGTCGTACGTTGTTCCCTTATTTTCTTCATTTTACTTCGGCGTCATCAGAAACAGTTGACCGTCAACTCTTGTTGTGTGTAAATTGAAGCGTCAAGTTTAAACAGGAATATGCAAGAATTGAATGTCAACTATTGAAATGTGTAAACCGGGACTTTGACTGCCGTTTTTGACAGCAGCCAGTTCCCTTCTGAAGAGAAAATAAGCAGTTGTCAATGCTATCTGTATTTTTGTATCATGGCTAAGATGGATAAGTAAGTTTTTATTATTAATAAATTGATTTTCTTAAAATTTATATTCTAAGCGATTATGTTATTTCTGTTTAGATATGTTATTAGAAAGAAGGCGACCAATGTGAAAACCGATGAAACATCTTCAAGCGTATAATAAATGTTAATTTAATTAAAAAATATGTGTAAAAGCATTGTTTCTTTAACTCAAAAATGAAATTTTTTTTGGGTTTGGTAAATTCTTTTTCATTTTGGTAAACTTTTGGATGAAATTTGGTAGAAAAAAATGTTTGAGAGTGGCAGCCCTGGGCACAGCGTATGGGCCTCAGTATTTGATTACACATTATTGTTCATGGTTTAAAATTAGTACTTCGAAATGCAAATCTGTAAACGTAGTTCAATTCTGCATGGCCTGGCATACCTAAACCTATCTTTAGCGCATCATATTTATACCCCCACGATTAAAAAAAAACCTTTTTATTGGGGCATATTAATTTTGTGACTCCGTTTGAAACGCCCATAAAGAAGCGTGGTAGGTATTGAAAAGTATATATATTCTTGATCAGCATCATCACTCGAGTCGATTTAACCATGTCCATCTGTTCTTCAGTATGTCTTTCCGTCTGTCTGTGATCATGATTGAAGCCGTAATTTTCAAGCTATCATCACGAAATTCAATATTTAAGCTTTTATCTAAAAAATAAAGGTCAAGTTCGAAAATTAGCCAAATCGATAAAAAACCACGCCTTCCTTTTATACAAAGTGACTTAATCAAAACGGTTAAATCTCTGAGATTTTAAACCAGAAGAAATTTTCATCTCTTTAGCAACTTTTGTTTATTCTAATATGAGCTTACCTTGTAATTGTATCATGATGCTCTTAGCAAGAGAATGTGACGCAGTTCAATATTGCCAGACAAAATGGTTATTAATGTTGTGCCTCAATAAAATATCAATAAAAAATTTCACAGAAATATTAAACGAAAAACATTTTCAGATATTTTGTTCGTATTTTCTGATACCGAAATACACTAGATCTGTAAAAAAAAAATGGCCTGAGGACCACATATTTTTTTTTTTGTATGGTGGTAGTTAAAGTGTTAATAAAAATTAAGCTTTATAGGTCCAAAATTTTATTGAGCAATTTAAAAAAGGTATAGTTTAAAGCATACCAAGGCATATTTTTTGTCAAAACCCAAAAACAGTTGTCCGTAAATGATCCCAATTTGCCGAATAAGGGTTAATAAATCAATTTTATTTGTCATCGATAACAGTTATTCTATCTTAAATCTCAGAGGCAATGCTCTCAATCACTGGAATTGTAGAATTTATAGATTCCAGTAGAATAGATTCTTCCAAATCGAATTCTTTGACGTATGCTATGTTGATCCATACAGCTGTATGCTAATTTTTTATGCAAAAAATTTGCCTGGACATGGGGAGAGTAAATATGCTTCGAGAATATTGATTTTTCTTAAATAGTATAGGTCTTATTGTATTATAAATTATAAATTATCGGTTTCATTTTTAACAGTTTACAAAGGTATTGTTTTTTTAAGCAAAATTACAGTCGCAGTTAGAACACGATCGTGAACTGATTTAGTTAATTCTCAATAATTAAACGTCAATTTAGACGGTCAAACATGAAAATGTTAAATATTTCAAGAAGACGTTAAGGTTGATGATATTTCGAAATGATGGAGTATTTTACTTAATTTTTGGTTATTTTAAAATATTTGAACACCCTCTCTCCGCCCTTAAGATTACTTATTCCTACCCTTAAATTGGTAACGTAATTCATGGAAGACCTTTTAAGGGTGTCTGAGGTTGAACCAAATTAAGTCGGCCTTGATAATTCATAAGTTTCTGTTTTTAAATTGTTTTATTCTAAATCTATGAAAATTTACAATTTTGTGTTGTTTTTTGGATTACAAAAAGAAGGACATTTGTTCTGAAGCATATGAAAATGGGAACACATACATATTTAAGCTCTAGAAAAAGTTTATTCAACAGATATGCTCTATTGTCTAATTGTTACTACAATCAATTATTGACAATTGTGTTGTAAATTTGAAGCACAAGATCGTAAATAATGACAGTGTCGAAAATGGCAAAATCAAAATAAGAAGAAAATAATGTGAAGTATTGCTTAAAGAGAGAAAAACTTTTACAAAAAATAAAGAAAATATATTTCAAGTTGGAAAAAGTAGAACATTTCGCTTTTAATGAAAAAGAAGGACAAATGAGAATCCTTTACAAAGCCATCTGGTACACTAGTTTTTAAAAAAAAAAATTGGATACAAAATTTTACATAATTAACAAATAAATATGTTTAAATAAGGATTTAGGAGGCCTCTTTAAAACCTTTTAGAAAATAAAAATGTCGTTTTTCTCGAAATTACAATCAAATAATATAAATTTTCAATTATGCTTATATATCGTCGGTTCAGAAGAACAATGACGTAAATGCAAATTTTGTTATATAAAATTTATTGGGTAATTCTTATTCTAAATATCAAACTAAACAAACCAAGGTCAAAACAATGAGTCAAAATTATATCAGTATCCATCATGCAATTATTCTCGGTGAAATGCTTTATTTCTAATAAAAGTTTCACGTATTTAAAATTTGTTTTTTGCCTCTATTGCACAATAACGATTTTTGCAGTCAAGTTATTGTTCTGAACAATATAACGACATTTTATGAAAGGAATATCAAAATCCTTAAAATGGTATATAACATATTTTTAATGTCATACCTCAAAGCCTTTCAAAAGTGTAAAATTAAAATTCAACTATACAAATGAAACATGTGGAACTATAATTATGTGAATTTTTCACTTTATTTTCAAACAGTCGCCATTTTGTTTGTAAAAATATAGTTTTTTAAATTTTCGCAGTTCTGATCATAGCGACATTCTAACTAATCATTCTTATATTCTTAAGAATTTTTTGTCTTTTTATCTTCAGGTCACCAGAAGGGTTGGAATCATGTCAAGAAAGATGCATCCTTATTGTTTACCCCTCCCCTCACTAAACCAGCCCATTTTTTAATATTTTTTGTATTATTATCTTAAAAAAAAAATGACTACTAAAAATAATCTTTATTTTTTTATTGAATTTTTCAAAAAACACCCTCATTTTGTGCCTTTAGACTAGAATACCTCCTTAAGGAGGGACATAACAATCGCGGCAGAGAAAACAGATCTTTGTTTAAAAATTCATAACTCACAATCAGTTAAAAACAAACATTTTTCCAAAATTTTTTTTTATTATTTTAGAGAATTGAACAAATTACAATAAAAAAATTAAAAAAAAAATATATATTTTTCACTCCAACATGGTTTTATAGAGCTCCAAACTGGGGGCAGAGAAAAAAACGGGACCTCGTAGTTGCAGCGCTGGGAGTCGCAAAAATTGTCCGACTTGGAAAAAAATGACTTTTTTAAATCTTAAAAAAATTGGTTATCGTATGACAGTAGCTTCTTTTTTTACAAAATTTTTTTTCAATTTTTGAAAATGTTTCAAATTTGAAAGTGTGTTTTTTCGAAAAAAATATTGACTTTAAAAATTCATACAATATAGAAGAAAGAATTTAAAAAAAGCTCGTGTCATACGAAAGAGAATCAAGTTTAAAAAAATACAAAATAAAAAAAATTGTCAACAAAATTAACCTGTTAGTGCCGAAACCAGTACGAAAAACATGGTTTCGAGATAAACGCGTTCAAAGTTTGTGAACAAAGAAAAAAAGAAAAAAATTAAAAATGCGCTCTGACTAATCCGGCTGTAACTTGAAAACCCGTAGGAATTTTTCCATGAATTTTTCTTAGAATCATAAGAATATTTACTAAAGTACAAAATTATAAAAAAATCGATTTAAAAAAAACGGCCATTTTTGATTTCAATTTCGAGTTAACTGGAAGTTAAAATTAATTAAGAAAAGTTTTTTTGCAAGTCGTTGGTGGATTATTACTATTTATGAGATTAGATGGGATACTCAGCTTCCAATTATGAAATCATTAAACTCTAACCTATATCTGAAAGACCGTCCTTTCACCTCATGATTTTAAAAATTTTTAGAATATTAATAAATTATTGAAGATTTACCCCCTCCTAGGGTAAAATATCATTTAAATCGAATTTAAACCATTAACCAAATAATTAACTACAAAAAATATGAAAGTTAAACTATCTCTTTTGTATAAAATCAGAAAGTTTTTGCCCAGACAAAGACCGGCTACAACAGCTGTAGGTATCCACAAGTAGCCAAACAACAAATTAACATATAGTTGCATCTGAAAATCGTTGCATTATGAACCGAAAGGCCAGAAAACAGCAAGCATGCGCAGTAGAAAAACATGCTTTGTAGCTTTGTAAACGGCTTGGTTATTTATAAGCTTTTCAATACAACTCATAAACACAGAGAAAACAGGTTATATTTTATATATTATATTTAATTTCGTTTTTATTATTTTTTTTTTTTTTCTTCTTTTTATTATTCTTCCGCTGTTTAATATTGTAATTAGCAGCTAAGTTACAAGCGAGAGACGGACTAACTAAAAAAAAAGGTTAGCAACATGTTTAGACTTAAAGTCTAGCTTAAAGTTATTTAAAGACAAGAGCAGCTTTTTGTGCTGGAAAAACCTGTTTGCTTTGTTTTTTATTTTTTTCGAGTAAAGAAATTTTTTTATTTATTTATTATGTCTAGTAACTAAAAATATTTCTTCAATGACTTCACGTTAAGTTTATATGTCGAGAGACTGACTCTGATTGAATTACCTGTTAAGATTGCAGCAACCAAGACGAAAGCGATGAGCGGCAGCGAATTTGTTGGTAACAAATCTTTAAATAATCCATGCGCCATTTTGTTGTTGCGTTGTTTTAACTCAAATCGTATTTCAAAAAGGAACTAAGAATTTTTTCAAAATAAAAATTTTTTTTTTTGTTGGCACAATTTATGTGGGTGTCACTGTAGCAGCGGCGACGTTGAACTTTGAACTTTTCAACTGACAAAACGTTTGCGCACACAAGTTTATTGAACTCTCTGTAGTACAAGAAAATGCAAAAACAAAATTAAAATCGCGCACCCGTAACGTGTGTTACAACCAATGGATGCCACAAGTATCTAGTATTTAGTTGACGGATACACACAGTGAAGGACACTTTTGTTTACACACGCCCACTTGTAGCAGTAACAACAACAGAGTTGAATCGTTGTTGTTGTTGTTGTCCAATAAGCAGTTGGTGGAGGAGAAAAGCGCGCGAAATTCTTCTCAAGGCAGTATCCACAAAAACAAAAAACAATTTAAAATAATTTTTTTCTATGCCTCACTATATTTTTTTTTTTTTTAAATCAAACAATAAACCGTTTTGCCGTTTATTATTGTATCTCGATACTATTTTTTTATGTGTGAATTTTTTTTTTTTATTTTGTATCTACATTTGCAATACGCTAAACAACACAAACAGGAACGACTTACTTTAGCTTTATTTCTATATAGTATATAAATGAATGAACGAACGTCGGTACGAACGAATGAATATGATAACGAACGATGCAACAGTTACTAGACGACTGAGGCGATGTGTGTTCAAAAAGTTGCCAAACACCAGCGCGCACCACCAACCGAAACCATACCAAGTCAAAACAAACCGAAACCAAGCCAAACCCAACGAAGCAACCCAGCTGCAGCAGCAGCAGCAACAGCAACAGAAACAGCAGCAGCTAGTAGCAGTAGCGACAGCAACGACGAATCGACCAACAAGCGAACGACCGACCGGCTGTGTATCGTCGTATTGTTGTTGTTGTTGTTGTTGTTGCCTTTGTTCTGTGTTGCTTTCCATTCATTTGCTGCCATTTGCCTGCGTCATCATCATCATCATCATCATCACCATCGTCTTCATTAACTTTATTACAGACATGAGCTTCCAGTAGCTCAATTAGCTCAGTTGGCTCAGCTACAAATTTGTTTTGTTTTTTCAACTTTGTGTTTGCACATTTGTAAAAACAACAACGCGTGCAAAAAATAACAACAACACGTGCAAAGAATAGCAACAAAACCGACGATCACCAAATTTTAACTTGCTAACAACAACAAATGCATGCATAGCCAACTCGGTTGCGCTGCGCTTGAAATGTTTGTACATGTGTAGCACAAAACGCACATGTATTGTTTTTGTTTTGCTGGTTAATTTTTTTTTTTTGCAACGATGAGCAAAAGCAAATATGAAGATAATTTTGTGTTTGTTTTAAAAAAGAAAAACCTTGGCTCAGTAAATTTATTTTCCTGCTCATGACTGCTTTATTATGAGCAACATGTTTACTTCATCATCATTTTTCAACTGCTGCTTATCTAGGCAACATTTGACTGTTAGCGCAACATTTGAAAGTTTTCTGGCTACATTAACTGCAATTGCAGCATGTTTTATAACAACTTTTGAGTGCATTCACTTTTAGTAATGTTGCTGCAACATGAAGTATGTTGCATGTGCTGCATTTTACACTCACTGCTTTTTGACTATGCCCAGATTTATGCAGGCAGCTTGCGTCGCTGCTTTGTTGTTTTTATATGTTGGTCTCCGATGCATGTTGTCAGTTTGTTGTTGCCGTTGATGATGTATGCAACTGCGTCTACAGTGGTGTCGAATTTATTTGCAGTGTTGTAATATGAGTCATCATTGTTAGGTCTAATGAAGCCACAATGGTGGCGAACTTATTAAGAAATGGATCGCTTGGAGAATTTTTAGTGTTTTTTAACGAACGATGGTGACTAACTTAGTGATGAAATAACAAGATGAGTCACATAGTATAAAAAGTAAGTTACAGTGGTGGCGATTATTCAAGGAAACTTTTCGGAAAGTTATTTGATATGATTTTCTCATTTAAAGTCAGCTCATATCTTTTGACTAACTTAACGAGCAAATAACAAGATGAGTCACAAAATATGTATGTATAGTGAGTTACAGTGGTGACGATTATATAAGGAACATTTTTGAACAGATATCCCTGCAAACATTTGGAAGACGATTGGAAGATTAGATCATTTGGCGACGTGCTAGCGATTCGTCTAAGGGTTCTTTGGAAGATTGATCGCTTTTCGATAGCCGAAGCGATGAATACGCGATTCTCAAAAAATTTAAAACTCTCTAAAGACTCTTCTCGGCGATTCGTTGGCGAATCTTCCAGGCGAATCGCTTAAGACTCCTCTTGGCGATTCGCCGGCGAATCTTCCCGGCGAATCGCTTTTATGGCCTCGGCTGCTTACATTCGGAGATTCCCGGAAGACTCTCAGAAGAGCTCGCCGGCGATCGTTTTATCTTCCAAGCGATTCGCTGGAGATTCTCAGACGATTAAAAATGTTTGCAGGGCTTAGACTTGAATATCCCATACATAGTCAATTCATAACAAGTTTTCCAAAAAAAACGAAAGTTGGTTGCTCGACCATTTTTTAATGAAGATGATATTTTTATTAACATATTTTAAATGTTTTGGCATTTCAGGATTGCTTTAAGCATTATGTTATGTTTTTATTATATTTTCAAAATGGCGACCATATTTGCTTTGCTATCTTAATCGATTATTGCGTTTGCGAACGTATCAAGAAGCTTTTATTTCACAGCTCTTGTTTAACATAAAATAAAAAACCATATATTAAATACATTGTGAGCGCAAATGTACACACATAAAAAAATTTCATTAAATAAATTCTTCATATTAAAAGAATAAATCGTGATATTTTAAAATTTCAAGAATTTGTTAAGTTAAAACAGGTTTTGAACTTTTCCAATTCAACCTTTTACATTTAAAATTACACTTTGTACTTTGTACATTTAAAATACAAATTTTTTCATTTCAAATTCAACCTTAGCTAATGAAATTTATTAAAGGTTTATTTAAAAATTTTCAATTGAAATCAGAAAGTAAAAAATATTTTTACTTTTTGTGTGTATTTCAGCTCAAACAGAAAATGTAACATTATAGAAATGAAGACATAATTTAAACTTTACAGCTTAAACCATCTGATGAAATTTGATCCCATCCCGTTTACGAGATACATTTTTTATATGAAAAATGATTTGACTCTTTGAGCCTTACATCGAGCATAACAAATTAATTTTTGAAGAGTTTACATTAATGTGATATATTTTACTGAAAATTCTTCTTACTCGAATTTATTTAAGCAGTCTGAAAAACACGTGCTTTTATTATTTGACAGGATATATTATAACCAAACCATGTTACAGGTAAGGTTTGCTTATATTGAAAAGAGTTGTGGATTATTCGATATGGTTTTTTACAGAGAACATTCAAAAAGGTTCACTTCGATTGGTGTTTTGTTAAAAATCTTCAGATGTTACCAACTCTGTTTCGCACAATATTCCCAATTTTATATACAATCATTATTCATATTTAATATCGGTTTTAACTTGATAAAACAAATATTCAGTTGAAGTTTATTTTGAAGCTTTAAAGGTGAATTTAAGATGGAAAAAGTTTATTTTAATATTTAAGAGTTGAATTTAAAATCGAAAAAGTTTTTCGATACATAAATATATTTTTTGACTTGTAAAAATTGAATTTGGTTTGGAAAAAATTTATATCGGTTTTAACTTGATAAAACATATATTCAGTTGAAGTTTATTTTGAAGCTTTTAAGGTGAATCTAAGATGGAAAAAGTTTATTTTAATATTTAAGAGTTGAATTTGAAATCGAAAAAGTTTTTCGATACATAAATATATTTTTTGACTTGTAAAAATTGAATTTGGTTTGGAAAAAATTTAATTTGAAATGTTAAAGATTGAATTTAAATTTAAAAACCTGTATATAATTTTTTTTACATTCTGACATTTATCTAATATTTTTCTTTAATGGCCTCTTAAAAAATTTAAATTTGAGAAATTTTATAATTTAGTGATCAAATATCTCTGGTGTGCTTACATTTCAAAATTTGAAATTAAGTCTTTGTTAAGTTCATAGTTTCAAGATTTTATTTTATTTCAGTTAAACAATGTTTTAAATAGTCAAGTAAGCAGTATTGGATCACTTGATTTAGATTGACTCCTTAGATAAATATCATGTGTATCCATGTAAATAAGTACTACAGCGGTTGCGACAAGAAAAAAAAAATGTCAAATCAATTTGAACATTTTTCAAATGAATATTTATAGAAAGAGATAAAATATCTTTCTTAACATCAGTCGCAAATTTTCTCGAAACTAGAAAGGATTATTAAGTTGTTTACCTTGCTAAAGAAAACCATGTAACGGTATAAAACCATAACGATGGTCTAAAATTTGTCCAAATTTTATTGACGTAGAAATTAATACTAAGAATTCTTCTAAGGTTTTATTATTATACCTAAAGGTATTCTTATATATACTTCTACTCTTGTCGTAGCAGTTTTGACATCTTAAATACAAACACATGTTCAAAAGAAAATCTTATCTGTAATCTTTTTCTTCTCTTTATCACTATATAAAGGATCTTATTAAGATCGCCCGTTTTGAGTGCCACTTAAACCAATCGTTGGTTGTTTTGCAAAAAAAACATAATTCAATTATTTGTCACACAAGACAGTTTTATTAATTTTACTTCATGTAAAGTTGTAGAACCATGACCTGAATGGGATTCGATTAGGATCCTCAGTGCTGGCAACTCGACTATCAAGGCTACAAAATTTCAATTGCATTGTCACACAGTGCCGGGCTCAATCTCATCAAAGATAAATTAAAATTCGTGTTTCGAAAATATTTTATAGTAATCGGAGCTTAATATATTTTCAAAATGTCTTCTCAATTATGGAAGCATAACGCCAACTTAATGAAAATTCAATAACAAGATTAAGCTGTTGTGATCCCTAATATAATGAATTTGAAGCACCTCATATTATTTTAGAATCAGAGTAAAAGTATATATTTTTAAATTTTTTTTACCCAAAACATTACTCAGACATTTATGCTGGGTACCTCGATTTGATGATGAAAGTTTATATAAATAGCAAAATTTTTCATCAGAAACATAATCATCAGAAAAACTCTGTTTTATTTAATGAGCCCAAAACACTTTCCATGATAAAAAAACAGTCTTGCACCTGGGCTACCACTTCATATGAAAACTCAAGTTTCTCAAAAACCAGTACGTTTTTGTAGTCATATCGAAGATTACTTATAAAAAAAGAAATAGATTTTTTCAATTACAATAAAAAAAAACAGCTGACCGCCAAAAATACGCCATTTTAATTTATATTTTTAATGGTTTTTAATTATTTCTTGCATCTTTTAATATGAATTGAAGTATAATTTAATTATTAATCTACAATTTTTGGGAAAAAATGTTTCTCCTTATATACGGGTTTCGTCTTGTTTATTCTAAAGAATTGGATTTTTCTTTTGTAGAGGCAAACCTGATTTAATTTGAATTCAAAAGCTTTCAACATGGATAATGTTTTGTTGAAGAAAACGAAATGTAAAAACAACTGTTTTAAGTTATTTTTTCGTTATTACTTCATCTTACATAATTGCTTTTAGCCCTAGAAAGACATGCTTCGTCGAATCGACGACGCATGGCTACATTAAATCATTTTTCTTCCTTGTTTTATTTTGTTTTCTTCTGATTTTTCCTATAGCACCAGTCAAAGTCTAGCTTGAAAGTATGCGCAGACGTAGAACCAAAAAAATACTTTAGAGGTATGATTTTTAAGAATTATCGTCGTCGAAACGACGAAGCATGGCTTTTGAGTAACTTTTTCAGTTTCATATTTTGGGTTGTTTTTTGTAGTTTTTGTATTAATATTCCATTTTTATTGCTGGAATGCAAAATCTGCAACCAAAAACATACATAAATATAAAGAAATTGGAAAAAATGTTATCGATCTACAACGAAACCAATGATGAACTTGATTGTTTCAGCGCTTGCTTGGGTACAGTGGAGGCTAAAAAAAAATACTGCCTATTGCCTATAGTATTACCTCATCCATTTAAAAACGTCATCTGAATAAAATCTAAAACTTTGTTTTTAAGATAAAAATTAATTTTATATTCAATGTATGCTTGAAGTAGTTAATATTTAATTTTGTTTTATGTACCTTTTTTTAAAAAAAGCCAAATGAAGTCAAACAGAAAAGATTTATTTTTTTATTAAAAACTATTATACATAAAATTGTTTGATATTTTCTTTTATTCTAAATAATCTGAATAATCAAAAACAAGTCATTACTAAAGACTTTTCCGTATAGGACATCGGTAGGGGCCTTTTATAAAATGGTGTCGTCGATTCGACAAAGCATGACCTTTATGTATAAAAAATAAGCATGTCATTCTAGGGTTAACATTTTTATGCAGAAAATTTAATTTATTTTCATTAATTTTTATAAAAAGTGATATTTCAACGAGAAGTTTTAAAATTGGTATATTTAATTCTTTTAATTTAATTTTGAATAGAATATTTTTGAGAATAATATTAGTTTTCATAAAAGATTCTGCTTTCGAATTCTCTAACGAGCCCTTATATCAATGATGAATATTCAATAACTTAAACTTATTTGAATAAATTTGCTTGCAATTGGTGAATTGGTTCTATGTCCTTTGGGTGAACATACATTTTTTTATTTTTAAATAAGGAAAATTGTAATGAAACTAATGTATTATCATCTTTAAGTTCACTTCATACTTGCAAACAAATCATATTGTTTATGCCATGCATATTCATATCATCTTTTGTTATGATTTTATTAAAAAAAAAATCAGCTCTTTAAATTCTTGGTTTAGATATTTGTGAATTTCTTATTGAAAAGCCTGCTATCGCTGGCGAATCCGAGGTCTCGTATACAATTCAAATTCTAATTGACTTTATTGTGTTTCTTATTGTGATATAAAACAAGTTTGCATTTTCTGGCCGCCTCTGTTAAAGTGCTTTCTTGGAGACCAAGTTGTTGCTGCTCTAGTGAATGTGATATAAATATTATCTGCAGTAACTGAGGAAAATGAAACAAAATCGGCAACAAAGAGCCGAGCAAGCGAGAATTACATGAAACACAACACAATGATTTTGAATGACTAAAAATTACACAACCACACGCAGAAATAAAAACAAATACTATACAATACAAAACACACACGCAAACACAAACACACACAGGGACAAACATAGAGCAATAAACATAATCCATATGGCGGGAGTGACGTTGTTCTTGTTGTTGTTGTACACAGCAAGGAGTGTGCAAAATAGCAGCAGGCAGCAGACAAAAAGTAGTATAAATGACTAAATGAGTGGGAGTTGGTGGGTGGTGGTGGTTAGTGGTGGGTGAAGAAGCAGCAGCACTGAATATAATGTTGCTGATGGCAGCCTGGTGTTGCTTGCGGCTGCAGGCAAACCTTATTGCAACTTCTAGTCAGTGCAAAGCAGAACAAAAAAACAAATGAAACAAATACAAAATATATAAAAAGTAACAACAAACAGCATTTGAATGGATCCCAAAGCGAATGTAACTTTCATGTGATGCTTCGCTGCTGCTGCTGTAGTCAGCAGCTCAGTTGACATCAACTTAGTCGGCATTGTTGTATGCCAACCTAAACGTGCCAAAGTAATTTTGAAGTTTTGCCTCAAGGCTGTAAAGAGCAGAACACAGGACATTAGAATGGAATGAGATATGCGGTGCAATGCAAATTTTCTGCAACGGGGAATTTAATATAAATTAAAACCGCAGCAAATTGAAATTTATATGCAGCTAGCTGCAGCAGCACTGGGAGTGCTTTACAACCCATACAAGTTATAGTTGTATGTGAAAACTTTTCAAAGGCACTGTTGATTAAAAAGCATTGCAACAAAGTGTGCACAGCAGCATTGTTGGCAACATTGCAAAGGGAAATTGTTGCGGGCAACAAGCTGCTTACACCAAAAAGTCGACAGAGCGCGTGAGAGACTAAAACGAGTCTCGAAACTTTCAACGATCTCTGATCGGAATTATTTGAGTTTTGATGTGGCAACTTTGGCTTAGATACAATGTTGTGAACGCAATGTTGCATTTAAATTGGACATCAGCAGCAGCAGCTCATGAATAACACAGATACAAAAACTATAGGTATATAAATCTGCCAACAGCTATATGTGTGTGAGTGTGTGTGTGTGTGTGTGCGAGCGACGACTGTACCTACCTGTCCAGCAATATAAGATGCTCACTCACTCAGTCAGTCTAGCGTGTTTTTATTGTTATTGTTATATTTTTTATTGTTGTTGTTTTTGCTGTGGTTGCTGGCAATTGGAAAGCAGCATTTACACAGATAAAAAGATACTCAATCCCCAATGACTGTGAATTTGTTGTTTATTTCTATTTCTAAGCCATGCGTTTGGACCATGTTAAAAAGCGAATGTCTGCATATCTGCCATAAGAAGTTGAGGACGAGCTGAGCTGAGTGGAGCAGAGCTGCTGCATGCAAGTAAGCCACTTCAAAAATCAGCTCAAATGTAGTGGAAGCAACAGTCTAGGCAGACTAATAAGAAGCACAGAAGACAGACATACGAGAAGCAGAAACAGTCAATGTTAGCCGAAGTAGCACAAGCCGGAGTTAGTTTCGCTAGCTCTGGAAAAAGGTCAACATGGTGGGATACCTTCTTACCTTTTTTTTTTTGTTTTCTTACTGATGTGTTCTTTGTGCACTACGTAAAATGAAGATTTATGGCGTAGGTGCTGCTCTGCTGCTGCTTATCATAGCATTTGAACGTTTTCCATTTTATTCAGATTCGGTTTTTCTTATGCTTTTCTAGTCGACTTAATTTAAGTGAATTAATGTAAAATTAAAGAACTTTAGTTTCGAAACCTGCTTGGCATATTGAATAGCTCACACAACTTGACAGTGGCAGTGCCAACGCCAGTGTAGGGTACACGCTTGAGTGGCTTAGCCGGCAACACTCTACTTCAAAGTCGTCTTGAAAGTGCACACAAATTCTTAATTAATTTACTTAATTAACATATTAAATGTGACA
This sequence comes from Tetanocera ferruginea, assembly GCA_958299015.1. NCBI lineage: Eukaryota > Metazoa > Arthropoda > Insecta > Diptera > Sciomyzidae > Tetanocera > Tetanocera ferruginea. Next base: position 139,948,471 of record OY282641.1, read on the forward strand.
ATAAATTGTTGTTAAGTTATTGTCGTTGAATTTAGGTTTGCTATTTTGGGTCTGACCTTCGCCCTATAATACTGACTATTTGTCTGTTGTAACAACTTGACTTTTTGTTTTTTTTTTTTTTTTTTTTGCCTCCTATACTTGCCACTTCTTTGGGGATTTAGCAAAGTTTTTATAAATGTCACTCATTTGTTTGTTTCAATTACTTTGTTGCGTGCCCTCCACAAACAGTTGTGGCCAAAAGTTTTAGTCTTTAACTTGTTCGAGATGAGTTGAGCCATAAAGAGGAATTGAATTGAAATTGTGTGTTTAAAAAACGGTTTGTGCGGAAATTAAATTTTTATTTTGTGTACTCAAGAGGCTAATGTTCTAAACAACTGAATATTAAGCTGTTATAAATTAAGTGAGTACAAGGATTCACTTTTAATTAATTTGATAGTAGATAATTGAAAATTTTCAAAAATATAATATTGACTATATTTTTATCCGTAATTTTATATGAAGAAAAAATATGTATTAACACCACTGTGCGACAATTGGAGGGTATTAGTCTATAGATCACATTGTTCGAAGGATTTTTCAAGTTTTTCTCAAAAAAACCATATATTTCAAGGTCGTTTTTAATACTTTGTGAACGTTTTTAATTTTCTAAGCAAAATTTTGATCAAAGTTTAACAGTAGAAATCTTGCAAATTAAATTTCTTATCCAATTTGGAAACATTATATCCCCTAATATTCACACAGGGAGGTCAAGAACCCCCATAGCATATTTCAAAAACTTTTGTCGATATATTTTTACCAAAAATATACAAACAGGGTTGTAAGCAAACCAAATTGTTATTCATCATGTTATTCAAATAATCATGTTCATGTTATTCAAATCATCTATTATTTCACAGAATACCGAAATCCAAAAAAACCTGCTGTAAAAAAAACCGTGATTGAAAGTTGTAGGCTTAGAAATTTTCCAAAAAGAAATTTCAGAAGTCGCCAAAAAATTTTTTAATTTTGGATGAATTAGTTTATTCACTGAGCCCCTATTGGCAGATCCAAAAACTCAATTTGGAAGAGGGAAGGGAGGTGATTTAAAAAGTTTGAATTTATAGCAGTTGCAGAAATTAGAGATAATCGCGAGAGAAAAAAAAATCCAGTTTTCAAGTTTTTGAAAAAACCTAGTTAACAGGTGCAAAATGCAGCTTTATAATTAATAAAGAGATAGATGGTGGGTGTGGATTTAATATTCGTGGGTTTATTCCAGGATTTGACTTTGTGTACAAATCTGGTCTATATAGGACTTTCCGTCTGAAAAGGTTCCTCTCTTCCTTCCTTCTTTTGCGTTAGATTTCGTGCATGACTCACGTTGTAGTTGACTGCAGCATTTTTTTATATGCAGTGTTTTTTGCTAACGTCGTGTCGTGACACTCCTGGCCATAGTATTGTTTCCAAGATTGCGAGAACCGGAAAACAACGACTTCCTCAGCACTTAAGTGTGCTTAGGTATATGCGGAGTATATGTGCTGAAAGTCCACCAGCTTCATTGAGTTTTGAGCTAGGTTGGTTGAACTAAAACAGAGAGATGTATCATTGATCAATCAATATTGATGCCCTGAAAAGTGGAAACAACATGGTTTCGCGTCGATCAATTTGGTTCGCGTTTTCTAATCACCAGGGACTGCCAGGTGACCTTGTGGATATCGAAGTGTTTGAATCTGATGCTACTAACTACCAAGTCGATCAGTCTCTCGTGGAGAGTAAACTGACCGACAGTGTAGCCAAAGGTTTATTCTTTTCCAACCTTCGCGCTGATATCGCCGAAGATTATTTTTCATATATTCCCTGTCATGATCTGACAGGGATCAAACGCTTTTTCTAGCTTCGTGTAGAAGGCGTTCTTGACAGAATCATCCTTTTTCTACGTCGTGGCGAGCGCGAAAATTAGGTTTATATTGCAGAATTTCGCCTCAATGCGGATTTTGACCAGCCTTTCGCTTACAGGTGTGAACAAGAAAACAAGGTGGTGTAGTTTTCAGCTTACGACAAATCCACATCCAAATTCATGCTTCTACGCATGACAACTATAGTAGATATCACGATCTGCTGTCTAAGAACAGCTTTGCCCTTTCCATTGCATCTTCTGGATGCCTGATGTTATTTCTTTTAACGAAGGCTTCCGCCAATTAGACAGAGGAAACTTCTCTATAAAGGGTGCGAACATTCCAGTTGCATATCCGTCAATCATTGAACATTTTTCGTTTGCGGTGGTCGTCAACGTAGTGAGAGTTCATATCCAAGGATGGTTTGGTTTTCATTGGACATTTCTAATATGATAGGGTTCCAAAGCCTGCGCACATTTCATTTTTAATGTCTTGCAGAGACCCCTCAAGTTTAGAGTCTAGAGGAGACAGATAGTTTGGACATGAAGCTTTTTAGGTGGCTTCGACTTGCCTTGACAGTGCCAGTTGTTGTCGTTTTTACGTTCAAGACGCAGTGCCTATCCAACACTAAGCACTTCTACACCCTAGCTGATCATTCGCTACTTGTCTGGGACCTCTAAAAGCGGCTAACTTCTATATCTAGGACCGTTCACCATCCGCAACCTATGACCCGTCCGCATATTTCCCCCGCATATTTCCCATAGAATCCACGGATATTGTAGCTTTTGTCAGTTGATATTTCCCATAGAATCCACGGATATTGTAGCTTTTGTCACGTTGATTGGAAAAACGTGAATTTCGTGTCTTCAGTATTACATTTTGCGGAAAAAAACCCATCACTTAAACCAGGGTTAAGCTTAATGAATACTATGGGGACTCTGCACCATCACTTTCAATGGTAGAACAGTGGTTTACTAAATTTTGTTGCGGTTGTACTGTACAACTCGTACAAGCACAAGAGATGCCGAACATTGTGGATGTCGACACTGAGAAAAAAAACACATACCTTGTTCCGGTAAAAAATTTCTCTATTTTTGATAATAGCAATTTTCTCTTTTTCAAATAAAATTTTCTTCAATTAGAATAAATTTTCACATTTTCGTAGAAATATTTCTTTACTTCTAGGAAACAGAAACATTTCAATGTCTCTAATAATGATAAGTATTTTTCTCGCACAAAAAATTTCTCATTTATAGAGAAATTTTATTGAAAATGAAAAACTTTTCTTATATTTTGATAAAAAATTCACTATGAGAAGTATTTTCTTTAATAAAAACAAATATTTTCTCAAAAAAAAAGTATTTTTCTCTAAAAATTATATATTTTTCTATATCATGGTAGCTTTTTATCATTTTTTGAGAATTTTTAGTATCGCAATTAGTGAATAGCATTCTCTGGAGCAAAGTCTATACCATTTTTCTCTAAATATGATGCCTTTTTTATCATATTCCGAGACACTTTTTTCTGAGTGCAGTTGAAATTGTTTACCTGAAAGAATAGAAACAAATGCACGATATGGTGTTGACTGAATGGAGATTGAAAGTGCGGGAGATTATGGAAGCTATAGGCATATAACATGGCTTAGAGGTTTCGATTTTGAATGATCACTTGGCTATGAAAAAGCTAGATGGATGCCGTGTTTGTTCACAATCCATCACAAACGCAATCGCATGACAACTTGGAAGGAGTCTTTGGGGGTTTTCAACCGCAATATGGACGAGTTTTTGCGCAGTAACGTTACCGTAGACGAACCATGGACGAACCACAACTCAAAAGAGACCAAGCAGCAGTCAAAATGTTAGATTTTACAGGGCGAATCGGCGCAGAAGAAGGCCGAGATGGGTTTTTAAGTCAATAAGGTCATGGCGACCGTTTTTTGGGGTACACGCGGTCCTCATTGATAACCTTCAAAAGGAAAGAACAATAAATGGTGAATATTTTGCCAATTTATTGGAAAGAGTCAATCACGATTTGAAGAAAAAACGACCGCATTTGCCCAAAAAAATATTCTCTTTCGCCAAGACAATGCCAGGATCAACTTCTTAGCAGTCTTTATGGCAAAATTTTATGAATTGGGCTATGAATTGCTCCCTCATTCGTCATATTTACCAGACTTAGCTCCGAGTAACTATTATTTTTTACCAAACTTAAAGAAATTAGCCGGCGGAAAGAGATCTCTACAATGATGAAATCATCTCAGAAACAAATACCTATTTAAAGGACCTCGAAAAAACTCATTTTTTGAAAGGATAAAAAGATTCTAGAAACTTTGGAAGAAGTGTTAAGAGCCCAAATGAGAATGTGTCAAAAAATAAAATGATTTTTTGTCAAAAAAGCTGTGTTTCATTCAAAAAGTCACGGACTTATTGACTTGCACTCGTAAACAAGTGTTTGATAAACTAGGTCCAAAATTTTCCATGGTTTATTATAGTACGCTTCAAGAAGCAATTTGTCGATATGTTCGATATGAATTTTTTGAAATATAAGATATATTTTAGACAGAGAATATCACACACTTCTTTTATTTAACACGGCCTACTAAGTATGCATGCGGATAATATATTTTATAAATTTTGAGTATCATAGATAATAAATACAAAAAATTTTAAAATATTTACAACTTAAGAACTTGATAAAAAAATAAATATTCGAAGTCACTTGGAGAGAAAAAAATGGGCTAAAATCAAGCTCATAGCGTTCGTTGAAATCAGCTCAATAGAGCTCAAAACATGCTATTGACGTTCACAATTTATGCCAGAAATTGTGCTTGAAAATTTTTTGAAACTAAACGACTTAATTCTCAGTTGGTTTTTGTTCCTGTTAATATAAAAGTGCAGAAAATAAATGAAAAAAATTATATTTTCCTGCTCGTATTGGATCGGATATACATATCTAAGTTTGACATTGAAAATATAATTTTTATTATATTTGGTTGTCATCCTTTTTTTGTTTATTTTTTTTTTTAAGTGAAACTTCTTTGGCGGTGAGTGAAATTTCAAGGTCCTTTTTCGTGACGCTAGGCTAACGTTTTCAATTCATATGAAAATTAAAAAAAAATTACTACCGCTGCAGAGAATTGAACCCCGAACATCGTTGCTTATGAGCCGGAATCTATACGTTTACGCCACGTAGGCACATGATAAATAGTCAAACAAAATGTAATTAAAACTGAACGCGTAACATACTGAAAATAACATAATTAACATTAACATTAACTTTACATTATTTACATAACCGTAACATTAATTTTCATCCTACAAGTATCCACGGAAAAAAAATAGAAATATAGGGTCTGCATCTAATGATGAAGGTAAGGTGATTGCAACAACGGCTGAGTTTCAAAATTAATTTCTACGAAACATCAGTGTAATTTGTTGAATCTACAAAGAACCAATCCCCAAAAAACACACTGACGCATCTCAACAAAATTTTAAAGCCAACCAAGTTGATGCACTCAACAATCAACGTTCGCTGCTTTATGAGGTCCTCTATCAACATAGCAATTATTATGATCAGGAAGCAGGAGGTAATAATGAACAAGATTTGCCTCTGCTTTCGGAGGCTCCTTCAAAGAGTACTATGCAAATGCAATCCAGCATTCAAAAAGTAACAATGTTGAGAAGACATTCAAAAGCAACTAAAACACCAACTGAACTAAAACAAGTACCGAAAATAATTGTTATTTTACAATTTTCAAATGAAAAAATTATCGAAAGACTTTCAAATATACCATTATGTTACAAATGTCCTCACGAATATTAATTCGCTTTTAAATTTGAAACTGATTCTTTAAAAGTTAATTTCTTGCCTAGTATATTTCGAGGAAAAATAAAGATTACTTATGACTTTTATATTATCGGTCAAAAATAGCAGTTATTTTGTGACTTTAATTTTTTTGTTCAAAAATATCAAGCAATTTGTGTTTTCTTAAAGGCCGCTTGACAGATTGAACTGTTGACACTATGTGTAAAATGTCTCACCGATGAGATGAAAATAATAATATCAAAATTTTTTTAATCGGTAAAATGACTTGAACAAATATAAGTTACCTGATATTTTTGACCGAAAAATAAACGTCAGAAAATAACTGTTATTTTTGCCCAAAAAAACTATAAGGCACAAAAAAAATAAAAATTAAGAGATAAAAGTTAATATGTGACACTTTCGACAAAAACCATATTCGGTACGGTCCCTGGATGCAAATATTGAATCAACAAATTATTATTCCATTTCGTATTGATTGAATTTCTTTTCAGATACTTTCTCTCTCTATTTCACACTAAAATCTCTCTTATTTCTTACTGTTAAAGAAGTTTCACTTCTGCCACGTGTACGTTGCTACACGTGAGTTTTTTTTTTAAATAAATGACTTTATATATTGTTTTTGTTGGCATTTAACATATTTTGACATAAGTTTGACTCAAGTGAGCATATTAATTTTTTAATAAACAATCCACAAATTCTTTATATTGGACGCATGTGGGCATATTTATTTTTTTTTTTAATGATCCAGAAATTACATATATTATGCTCGAATGGGTGTGTTAATTTTTTGATAAACAATCACGTTATTGCTTGATATCAATAATATTATGGCTTAGCTCAGAATCACTCTCAAAGTTAATTAGTTTGGGATTGTTTTCAGCTCAAATTTCTCTCCGTGCATACAAAATTGTAATCGCTTTGTATGTAAGAGCGTGTATCAGATACAAAACTGCTCTTTTCCGGCACATATTTTTGAAGAATAAGCCAAGGAATCTTCTATAAAAATTTTGAAATTTATCCCACTAGATAAGCCAACTATTTAACCCTTAAAAACTCCAAACTCAAAAAAAATACACATCAATCGAAAAACGTTCGAACAATTTTTATTCTACGCCCAAAGATTAAAGAAAGAAGATATAGTTCATCGGGTTCATTTCTTTTTCTGTAGTTTTAGTTTAAAAGAGGACGTCAAGAATTACTTTTAATTCTTCTTTTAAGTCCGCTGCAATTTTTATACCCTAAACCTGAAAGGTCAGGGTATATTAACTTTGTGCAAACGTTTGTAACGCATAGAACGAAGCGAGTCCGGTATAGAAAAGTATATATATTCTTGATCAGCGTCAACACGTGAGTCGAGCTATCCATGTCCGTCCGTCCGTCCGTCCGTCCGTCCGTCCGTCCGTCTGTCCGTCTGTGTGTTGTCCGTATACACAGGATAAGAAGAAGGAGTTGAGATAATTGGATGAAACTTGGTACACATGGTCACATGCACCCAAGGATCTGCACTATTGAATATTTTTTGAATCCGCCCACGGACACGCCTACCTCCCATACAACGGAAAAATTTAAAACTGCATAACTCAGCTCATAATTAATCAACAACAATAAAATTTGGTATGTATGTGTTTTATATCAACAAAAAAATTTTTTGAAAAATGGACATCATCCGATTACGGACACGCCCACCTCCCATACAAGCCAAAAATTGAAAAGGCAATAAGCAAGCCTCTGTTTAATTTACAGAGCTAAACTTTGGCACATATGTTTTTTGTAACAAAACAAAGATGGTTTTGAAAAGTGGACATCATCCGCCCACGGACACGCCTACCTACCATACAACGCGAAAATTGAAAACTGCATAACTCAGCTCATAATTAACCTACAGCAATAAAATTTGATACGTATGTGTTTTATACAAACACAAAGATGTCTTCGAAAAATAAACGTCATCCGCTCATGGACACGCCCACCTCCCATACAACCCAAAAATTGAAAACGCAATAAATAAGCCTCTGTTTAACCTACAGAGCTAAAATTTGGCACATATGTTTATTATGACAAGACAAAGACGTTTTTGAAAAATGGACGTCATCCGCCTACGGCCACGCCTACCTCCCATACAACCCAAAAAGTTTAAAACTCAATAAATAAGGTTTTGTTTGTCATAGAGAAATTAAATTTGGTATGTATGTATTTTATACCAAAACTAAGGTGTGTTCAAAGTCCGTCCATGAACACGCCCACCTCCCATAGGGAAAGCACAATAAAGGCATTAACTGTGAGCTACAGGAATAAAACTTGGTATGTGTAAATTTTTCATCAACATTTAAATGCATATAAAATATAGACTTCATCCGCCCACGGACACGCCCATTTACAATAAAAATTTTTTGTTTTTGAAAAGTGGGTGTAGGGTATTTCATAGTCGGCCTAGACCGACTTTAGACTTTCTTTACTTGTTTGTAATATTTTTGCCCTATTTTTCGAAACCTAAATGTATTAGAAGAAATGCTCATAAAAATCCTTAACTTTGATGACTTACAATTAATGAATATTTATGACAAGCTAAGTTAAGTATGATATTCGTAAAATTTACTACTGTAAAAAATCGGCATATTATAAAAAACAAAAACGAAAAAAAAAAACCTATGTAAACAAAATAAAACACGTTAAGATAAAGAGTTAAAATAAAGTAGATGGTGTAAAAACTCAAACGGCCAACAATTCAGAGTTTAAGCGGCATAAAAATGATGGCATAAAGAAAGAAAACAAAATACTTTTATGTATTTTTTTTTTTTCTCAAAACCAAGACTGCACCATATAAAGTAGGTAAATAAAAAAAAATTAAAAAAAAAACAAACTAAGCCAACATAAAAAAGCTGCAGCAACAGAAAGCAAGCAACGTAGTTGTGGCTAGAACCATAAAGCACGCAAGGCCCAAAGAATTAAAGAAAGAAAACGACACTCGACAGCAAAACAAAAAAAAAAAAAAATTAAAAAAACAAAAAAATTGTAATGGATACAAAACCAAGAACTTGCCAGCGCCGTCACTGCATTTCGACATTCAAACGTCAGAGCTGAGCCGGATTCAACGCTGTTACTTGCTTTGGTTCTACTTTTTATTTTGGTTATATTTTTTTTTTTTTTATTTTTTTTTTTTTGTGTTATTTTATAGGGAACGCATTTTAGACAAATAAACAAAAACAGAAAACCAGAAAAAGCAGATCATAACAAAAAATAAGAAAAAACAAAAAATAAAATAATTTTAAACTGAAAATGAACACGAAAAGACGTTGAGAGTAACTCAGTAACGTGAACGTGCTCGGCAACGAAAACAGCAAAAGCCAACAACAAAAGGGGGGCAACAGCAGTGAGCAACAAAATTATGACGACACAAACCGGCTATGGTAGGGACGAGTTTTAGATTTTGTAGCGTTTGCACGATTATATAGAAGGTTCTTTGTTGTTGTTGCTGTTGTTGTTGTTGTTGTTGTTGCTGTAACAAAAAGCTAAGCAACAAACACTGTTTAAATAAAAGAACGTTAGTTTGAAAACTTCACCAAAGATGAGCTAGAACTGAAGGTGTCTTGCTTTGTGTTTCTTGGCTGCTTTTGAAGAACGGTTGGTGGAGGCCTCTTTAAGATGTACTGGCGATAAAACAGCGGGTGTGTGTGGTTGCTGTGCCATAATGGTACAAAGTACATGCACATATACATATATATATTATATTTATTTATACACCATAATGACAGCAAACAATAGCTATAGCAGCGAGTAACATCTTTTATTATTCTTATATTTTTTTTCTTCTTTCCCTGCCATCCATGTGTGTGTAAGTGCGCGGGTGTTAAGAGAGCTTAAAATGGAAATGAAAGCATTTTTTTCTGTTCAAATAATTTCAGTTACCTGTGACAATGTGAAACGAATGGAATTGAAACAGCCATGTTGTATTTATAAGTTGTAGCCCTTGGCTGTGTTGTTTTGCTTATAAAGCTGGTTTCTAAGATCAACATAAATTTAGACCTAAATTTATTGAGCTGTCTTCGTTGTTATGCGGTTATTTTTAAAAATGTAAAAACAAAGCTTTTTTTTTTTGGTTTTTTTCCTTGAAATATAAAATATTATTCAATATAAGAATTCACAAAAAAAAAAAATAAATGTTATTGTAATAATGACTTTTATGGTTATTTGATGCAAAATCTTAAGACTTTTTTATATATTGAGGCATCATCAGGTTTTCAGTTATTGTTTATGAGTTGTTGTTGTGTTTTGCAATATATATGTTTTATTAAAGTGATTTAAGAGTTACGTTTGATCAGATGATGATAATTTATTAAATGTGTGTTGGTGAATAATTCATTCAAGACTAATTATGTTAGAAAAAAAATATAAGGGGTGCTCCATAATCATTAAACTTCTAAAAACCATTTGATCGAGTGAACTTAAAAGCTTTGAAAATAAATTTTGAGCTGAAAGACTAATTTTTTATAAAAAGAGATCATTTTCCGTTAACATAAAATAGCTCGCCATATAAAATTTAAGTATGGGTTCATAGTGCTACATGCCTCCCAATGAACAATTTAATTTTCAACGGGTTCGAGATTTTTAGAGGCACTTGAGCTATTTTCGAGATTCTTATAGGTTTCCAACTAGATATCTTTTCAACGTGTTATGCAATTTTTTACAAAACATGTACTCAATACATAAAATATAGACTCAGTACATTTATCACTTGCAAAACGGCACTGTACATATGGGCATCGCCCAAAAAAGGTCCACCACAAGTGAAGAAAAACATAAAAATAAAGCACTCTAACAGCTTTTAACTTAATTATGTTTTAAAACCGTTGGAAAAATTTGTTGCGTCCAAGTTTACGAAGAAAAATTAACCTTTGACCTCCATTAACATGTATATATATATATAAAAAAAGTTTTCATTATTAGCTAAATTTTGTATATTTCTATACGAGCTTAAAAAAACTTATATTTTTTGTCGCGTCCGTTCCACTGTATGATTGCTTATTACTTTGTACTAATTTGTACTAAATTTTGACAATATTTTTATAAAATGTAGCACTCTTTCATCGCGTAAGAACACTTCAAATACATATCGGCTCCTTTTGTTTCTTTCTTGTTTTTCGAGTAATTAAAACCGTGCGAATGTCGCGTCCGTGCCACTGCATGCTATATGCTCATTACAGCGAACGTGTAAACATCAATGAAAGCAATAAATGTACTCAATACATAAAATATAGACTCAGTACACGTCCCACTTAAACGATTGAAGTTTAAGCATTTATTCAGTACCTGGGACCGAAAATAATGATTATTTTTCAAATTTTAATGAAAAAAATCAGCATGTTCTAAGCGTCGGAAAAAACTTTTGAGTATATCGAAATGTTGGAATTTGTTTTGCCTCTTCGAATATATAATGATTTTTATTTTTTAAGCGTTAAGCATAAAAATTTAAAATAATTATTATAAAATGATTTTTATTTTTTTGCTCAGAAATTAAAATTATTTTTAATTTTTAATGTTTTTGCTCAGAAATAAAAATTATTTTTGATTTTTATTTATTTTGCTCAGAAATAAAAATTATTTTTGATTTTTATTTATTTTGCTCAGAAATAAAAATTATTATTTATTTTAATTTTAATTTATTTTGCTCTGAAGGAAAAATTATTTTTGATTTTTATTTTTGTGCCTCAGAAATAAAAAGTATTTTTGAGTTTTATTTATTTTGTTCAAAAATAAAAATTATTTGTTGATTTTTTATTTTTTTTACTCAAAATTAAAACTAATTATTTAAAAAAAACAAAACTTGGGCATGTGCAACATTTTCATAAAAATTTAAATCTATAGAAAATATGGGCTTAATCCGCACACGGACAAGCCCTTTTGCAATGCTATTATTTTTTATGAAAAAGTAGGGTAAGGTTCAGAGTTGAGCTAGACCGATTTTAGACTTTCTTTACTTTTTTTACATATTCTGAGACGAGGCAAGGGATGTAAAAATGCAAAGAGCTTTCAAGAAAATTGAAAATTATTCACCCAAACCCATTCAGGGAATGATATAATGAACTACTGGAATGAAAAACGGTTTATATAACCATTCCTGTGGTCTCTATCGCAAATTATTCACAGTGTTCCAGCTATACAAGTTGGTGTGGAACGGTCATTTTCTGCACTTCGACTTATGTATTTTAAGTGACCAAAGATGTAAATTGTCATCAGAACATTTGGACAAAATTTTGTTCTTAAAAATTAATGCCTGTCATTTTAATAATTCTCAATAAAATGATCTTCAAATTTAATATCTTAGTTTATTTTTAAATTTGGAAGAGATAAAAATACATAACTATTTAGAAGTTCTTACAAGAAGAAAGCTTGTGAATTGGATTTTTAATTTACGAGCTAAATAATAAAAATCCTTATAGCACTTAAATGTCTAAACAAAAATGCTTTTCTATTAATAAAAAAATAACTAATCAAAAAACAAAAAATAAATCATTTTTCAATTATTATTTTTTGTCTCAAAAATAAAAATCAAAACTGATTTTTTTTGTTTGAGTAAAAAAATAAAAATCAAAAATCATTTTTTTGTTTGAGTAAAAAAAATTAAAATGAAAAATGATTTTTTGTTTGAATAAAAAAAATAAAAATCGAAAAAAGATTTTTTTGGAATGAAACTTGATAAATAATTTTTTGAACACAAATTAAACAAATTTGAAGGAGTTTAATTATACGGGGAAAAAAATTTTAAGGGGATAAATCGGCCTAATGGGGTTTACTAGTTGAATATGACCTCAGAAGTACAAATGTTATAGGAAGACATTGTAGTGCTCATAAAGCCCTTTTCAATGACATATAATTTTTTAAGATCTGACATGTTATGCTCAAGTTGTGCAAAAAATACCATTTTGGCTGTTTTTCCGGTGATCCAAAAAAATTTTTTTTTGTTTTCGGAATCCTCTCGAGGTCAACTTTAAAATAGGGGGTAGTTTTTTCAAACTTTTTTTTTCGACCCACTCTAATGAACATTGTATATATTCAATACATGAAATGATGAACAAAAAATATGTAATGAATACATTATGTATGTACTCATTACATAAAAGTATGTATTGAAAATATGCAATGAGTAAATTATGTATGTAGTCTTTATATAAAAATATGTAATGAGAAAATTATATATGTACTGAGTACATGAAAGTTGTTCTAACCAACTGAACTCATCACAAATGTTCTACATAACTTTATGTTATGGGTCAATAATCTATGTAATATGTACATCAGAACTGTACTCATTATATAAAATTGTTTACAAGAGTTTGTGATAAGTACAGTGCAAATGTACCCACCACATACATCCATGAATTCACGATACATAATTATGTGTTGAGTACATAGAATACTTTATTGACTATAGCACCGGTTAAGAGCATTATTTACTAAATAAAGATTTCAACATGTGTATTGAGTATACAAGAAAAATGTAAAATTTATGTGTGCAAAAAACTATGCCATGAGTATATAAATTTATGTAGGCTTTTCCCTCTGTGTATGATACTTCAAAAGAACTATTAAAGGCAAGTTTATCATTTTTGTGACTGAGTTTATATTGCTTGCTTTGCGATCGATAAGTTTCGAAGCACCTTATCGAGGCTATGAGTATTTAACAGATTGGCTTAGTGTATCATATGCAATGGTTCGACGAAGCCTGTGTTCGTATTCAGCGCAGTAAAATTTTTCAATTTGTTTTTAAAAACTATATTTTTACCTCGTGAGCGTTCTTTTTGACGAACCAACAGTAAGCTTCTATGCAGGTTTAGTCCATTTTGAAAAAAATGCGCTGCACACGATTTGAAGGATTTTTGAAAGAAAATTTTAAAATAAAATAGTTTTCTTGTACTCAACGCATATATGTATGTGTTTCTTCATTTCTTCGGCACTTACAGTAAGTACGATCTTAAAGAACAAAATATTTAAATTTTTTTTTCAATAATTCCAATTTTTATGTTTAAATGGTCATTGCAGTCAATCAATCTGTTCTAGTACGTACCCAACAGACCCCAGATTCTTCCATCCTAACGTTCCACTCTACGTTCTAACAAATTAAAATTCAAGTATATCAAGTATAGCGATATATAAAGTATAATCGATTAAGAACTAGAATTATCTAAGAACTAGAAGAGCTAATTAAAAAAAATATTTAAATTTTTTACTGATTTTTTCTTCTTTTAGATTTTTCGACATACATTTTGACTGTCCGATCGATCTTAAAGAACCGGACATCCATAATTTTTCTCAAAGTCAAATATTTTGCTCTAAAGGTCATTATGGTCAAGAGCCCCGTTATAGCACTTACCAGAGTTTTAATTGATAACGTTTTGACGTGATGCAAGTTGGCTGTATTTCTGACTGCTCTCTAGTAATTCCTAAGCTAAGTAGTTTGAAAATGTCTTTAGAATATTGCATTGCCTTAAGTTGGTCATGAGTGAACAACTGTGAAGATGGCGGCTCAGTCATATTGAAATATGAGTAAGTGTTGTAATTTATAAAATTACCTAATTGTGTACCGAATATTTAATAAAAACTTACTAACTTACTTAGCTGGCGCTTACAACCGTTGATCGGTTTTGGCCTCATCTAAGAATTTGCGCCAGACTCTTATATCGTGCGTTTCTGGCGCCAGTTATCCAATGCCTGGTCGTTCCAACGGAGTTGCGGTCTTCCTCGTCTGCGTTGGCCGCCGCTTGGTACCAAATCGAAAATTTTTTCGCTTGAGCTTCGTTGCTATTTATCTGAACATAACCTCTAGTCAGCAAATCCGGTTAATTTTAATAAGCTTGACTATATCGATCTAGACATACAGTGAACCAAAATAAACTTGTACAGTAAGCCGGATCGATTTTGTATGGAGAAAAAAAGTCATCCGGACACCGACTCAAAAGTTAGAGGGACTCTTAAAAACTATTTCTGCATCATTTTTTTTTTGCATCGGAGAAATCCCCATGGAGCGGTTTTGGTTCTCCTAAACCCATTTTTTGGCCAAAAAATCAATTTTTTTGTCTATAATTTTTTTTTTTCTGCAGAATGCATACCTCAGATAGGAAAAAAGTAAAGATTGTAATAGTGGGAGTTTAAAAAAAATATTTTCGAAATTCATGCATTTGGTACTGGAGCGCCATCTAGCGTACACTTTTCTAAAAAATGGTTGTCAGTATTCTATTTTGAGTACCTAAAAACTCATATGTACCAAGATTTGTCAAAAATCTAACAGTAATTATGGCAATTAAATAATAATTAAGCTGAAAAATCCTTCTGAATACCCATTTCTCACTTTTTATATAATTGTGGCACTTAGTTTTGGTTAAACCACACCATAAGATTTTTCAATATGAAGAAGAGTTTAATGCTCTTCCAGTAAGCATACATCCATGTGAATAGCTTGAAAAATGCATATTTTACAGATGTTTAAAAGAAGCATCTTTTCGAAAATGGTGAAAAATGGACTTTTTGGAGTCTCAAAAGATATTGCAAGGACAACAAATTTCAACAATTTTTCTAACCAATATTTGTATACTATCACAATCTTTACTTTTTTGCTTATCTTGGGTATGCATTCTGAAGAAAAAAAAAAGTTATAGGCAAAAAACTTGATTGTTTGGCCAAAAAAAGGGTTAAGGAGAACCAAAACCAATCCATGGGGATTTCTCCGATCCAAAAAAAATGATGCAGAAATAGTTTTTAAGAGTCCCTCTAACTTTTGAGTCGGTGTCCGGCGAAATCTTAATTTCGATCCGGCTTATTGTACAGTATACTTACTTTTGTTTATGTTGCATTATCTCTGATAATATGTGCCCTATCGATTTAAAATAATATGGCAAAATATTCATTATTTTATTCACTTTTCGAATAGTTTCATCACAAATTATGAAAATATACTGTTCCTAAAAAAATTAACAAAAACCAAAAAGTGCAGAAGCTATATTTTCATGAAGTGCCTTTTTTGTCTTTTGTTCATTTTTTTGGCAATAAAATATTTTCAGAATTTCTGTTAAATTTATTCGAAAAGTGAATAAAATAAAGAATATTTTACCATATTATTTTATAAGGTTGGTGTTTATATTTTCAGAGATAATGCAGAATAAACATTACTAAGCATACTGTACAATGCCGCTCATGATTCCATCGTATTCGTTAATCGTCATTGGCCCAAATTGGACCATAGATCTTACGAAAGATTTTCCTTTCGAACACTCCAAAAGTCGTTTATTAGTGCTGCTCAACGTTCAGGTTTGTGATGCGTTTGTAAGTCGGGCATGATTATTGACTTAGAGTGAGTTTGGTTCTCTGATTTGCCTACTGAGCTCAAAGTAACACTTGTTGGAAAGCCTTATACTTTGTTTTATCTCAATACTGATATCATTATCCAGGTAAACTCAGTCCTTAACAAACTCAAAGAAGGTGTTATCAATAGTGATGGGGCTTGGTTTTTTCTGCTCGTTTTTTTTGCGGTCACTTCAAACTCCATTCAACTCAACTCTTTTTCTAGTCTGGAGAATGCTTCTCTGACTTCGCACGTATTAGAGCCAGCAGCTCGAATAAGCTTCTCCAGCATTTAATTGAAAAAGTCACACCACAAGGAATCACCCTGTCTAAAACTTTGCTTGGAATCGAAAGCGGGAGGAAAAGTCCTTCCCGATTTTCACTACACTGCTGGTGTTGCTACAAACTCGAATAAGTTTTGCACGAATACTAAATTCAGACATGGTAGAATGCAGGTTATTCCTCAGTAGACAGTTGAAAAAGGTTTTGAAATCCAAAAAATATGATCACGTCGATTTGATTGAACTGATTTTTTTTTCGAGTTTTTTTTCAAGATTTGAAGCAGCGTAAATATCTGATCGATGCACATTATTAGGGGTATTTGGCTCGAAAAACCGCTCATTAATTCATTTCTCAAAATGTAAAGTTGAGAAGTAATATTCTTTTCTATCGTAAGCTTGCATTGTTATTGAGTTAATTTGAGTGAAAAAGATCACACCTAAACAAATATTTTTTTTTTTGGTTATTAATATTGTGAAATAAGTTTGTTGCTATGGAAGATTTTGCTGCAGGTATGTACTTTAAAATACAACTTTTTTTCTGGATATTGAAGCTTTATTTATATTCTAATATATAAAAATCTCGTGTCACGGTGTTAGTGTATGAACTCCTCCGAAACGGCTGGACCGATTTTAATGAATTTTTTTTTTAATACTAAGTAGGTATGAGAATAGGTTATAAAGTATTTTTTATCTTACTTCCCACGAGGGGCGTGGCATTTTTTCAAGAAAACAAATTTTCGGTTTTACTTTCGTTCAAAAATCGCACATAAGTCGGTACGAACTTACTGTTGACATGTGCCTTTCGACTGTCAAATTGGAGCGATCTTTGGAAAGGGGGCATGGCACCGCCCACACAGTTAAACTTTTTGATATCGAATAGATTTGAAACTTGATGTCGTATAACAGTAAAGCTCAGTTTGAAATAACTGATTGGTCAGGTCTTTCAATTATAAAAAAGACACGGGCATTGGAAAAAGGGGCGTGGCTACGCTCATACAACTCAAATTTTCGACACAGAATAGCTATGGAAGTAAAATTCACATAACATTTTAACTCAGAATGAAGTTACTATTTGGTGGTGTCCTGCTACTGGAAGACAAGAATGGGCATTGTATAGGGGGTGTGGCTCCACTCATATAAGACACATTTTTTAAATTGAATCGCTTTGGAAATAACAGTCACAGATCAAATAAACTCGGTTTGGAGTAACAATTTGGTGATATCCTACTACTCGAATATACTCTCAAACTAAAACGGGTGGCTCCACTCATAAAATAAAATTTTTTTATTTAATAGCTTTGGAAGTAATGGTCAAAGAATATTGAAACTCAGAGTGGAGTTTGTCTATTGACAATCTGGAACAGGCATTGAACAAGGACGGCAGCAACGCGCCGGGTACCAGCTAGTAGATTTATAATTTGTTATGAAGGTATGAAAATGGGAAATTTTTTTAATATTGTTTTTTTTTAGTATGTACCTTTTGTTATATTATTTGGTGTTATTGGGTAACATTTTTGGTATAGACTAATGAAGGAAGATGTCAAAAAGCAAAAACCGAAAAAAAATGCTGCCCGAAACTGCCCCCTCCCCAGATTTCATTGTCCCTGATAGGTGTCTAGTTTGATGAAAGAGAAACTTTGAAATGAAAGAGAAAAGGGATATGACATTGTCCGTTTTTTTTATAATTTTGTATTTTAGAAAATATTCTTAAGATTCTAAGAAAAAAATTTCATGGAAAAATTTTTACGAGCTCAAAAGTTACAGCCGGATTAGTGAGAGCGTTTGAATCCGTGAACTTTGAACGCGTTTATCTCGAAACCCTGTTTTTGGTACTGGTTGCGGCACTAGCGGGCTCATTTTTTGACGATTTTTTTGTTTGTATTTTTTTAAACTTGATTCGCTTTCGTATGACATGAGCTTTTTTTTAAATTTTTTTTCGATTTTTTATGAATTTTTAAGTCAATATTTTTTTCGAAAAACACACTTTCAAATTTGGAACATCACCAAAAAGTGAAAAAAAATGTAAAAAAAGTTATACATTCCTGTCATACGATAACAAATTTTGTTAAAATTTAAAAAAAAATCATTTTTTCCAGATCGGACAATTTTTGCGACTCCCAGCGCTGCAACCGCTAGGCCCCGTTTTTTTCTCTGCCGCCAGTTTGGAGCTCTACAAAATCATGTTGGAGTGAAAAATATATTTTTTTTAAATATTTTTTTTTTGTAACTTGTTCAATTCTCGACAATAATAAAAAAACATTTTGGAAAATGTTTGTTTTTAACTGAGTTGTGAATTTTTCAAAAGAAGGTCTGTTTTCTCTGCCGCGAATGTTATGTCCCTCCTTAAGAAACTTAATTTACACCTTTATTTGTTCGAAACAAGTTTTATAGCCCTTTTTAAGTTCTTTTAGACAAGTATCATTTACTTAGGACTAACAAATATTTTTGAGCGGTTTTTCGAGCCAAATACCCTTATGTGCGATGGTGGGCTTTCCAGGTCTGACGTCACACTGATAGCTCCAATCAGCTTGGTTGACAATGTGCTTCACACTCTCACATAATGTGCTCTACAGCAACTTATATGCAATATTAATTTTAATCCTTGCAGGAAGAGGCTCTGGTCTTAAAATAATTGGCCAGAAGTCTTATATTTTTGAAAATCTTTCGAATCTCATTTCTGTCGCCATGCATATCTGCCGAAATTATAGTCATCAATTGGGTATTTCAGGCCCCATAACTCTCAACCCAGAGCAGAAAGCCAATAAGTTGATTTTGATCTTGGTATCATGCTGATTACGAAAATGAAATCAAACCCTCGTAACTGTAGAAAAGTTATAAGTTTTTATAATTTGGTACTGAAATTTTCAGAATTTTATTACTGATAAATTCAAAATTTATCACATTTTTAGTAAATCTAAATATTTATTTCTTTAGTCAACTTCTGTCATATTGAATACATTAGTTTGTATTATTAATTTCTTACTTAACTGAGTGAATATTCCAAATTAGTGAACAAATCAATAAAACCGATTAAACACGTAATTTTAGAATGGAAAAAACTTTTTTTTGTAGTCCTTAAAGACACGAAGAATTTTCAACATAGATAAATCAAGACATGATGAGTCAAATACAGAAAGAACATTTCACACTGTGGCTTACTGACATGATTTGAATCAGTAGATGATGCAACATTACTAAAGTTCTAAGTGCTTAGCCAGTCATAAATTTGGAACTCCTTTGCTGCTTTTTGCTGTTAGCCAACTTTTAGGCAAGCAATAAAATCCAGCTCTAACGACTCGTTTAGCTAAGCACGAGAATCAACGTCAGTTCTATACAAAACAACGTTGCTTCTGACCTTTAAATCTTCTGCCAGATTTCGTCAAACAGTTATTTTCTTAAGCTTAAACATGCAAACAACGTACAAAGTACAAAGCATGGTAACATTTTACAAAATGACAACAAAAAAAGGGTGTATAAATCCGTGCGCCACTGATGAAATCCTAGCCTATGCAAATAGATGACACACACATGCACAAACGCACACATAATCACTCATGTGTGGTGGCAGCGCAAATGTTTATTGCTTTATTTAAATGTATTTATGACACAAAGTATGCGTGTGTGTGTGAGTGACTGTATGTCTCTGCGTTTGTGTTTGTTTTTGTTTACCTACCGCCAAGGTATGCCTTACCTTAATGTCAGTTACTTTTACACAAGATGTCAACAAAGTAAAGAGTAAACAAAACAAACGAAAAAGCAAGTGAGGTTGGAACGTCATGGTTCCAACAAGCGAGCGATACGCGATACGCAGTTCTAGTCTATGGAGCTTTAGTTTTTGTAGTTGCTGTTGTTGTTGATGTTATTTTGCTACTTTAAGCTTGTTTTAAGGCTGGGTTGTTTAGTTGGTGCTGATGATGATGATGATGGTGATGGTAATGTTGCTGGTGCACCAAAATTTAATCTCATGCTTTAGATGTTTACCTAACGTAGCGTTGTTGTCAACGCTGACTGTTTTTAGTCAGTGTCTCAATTTCACGCATTGTCTTGGCTGCAACGCCTCAACTTGGCTAGTTGGCAGGTCAAGCAGGTCGGATTACTATTAGTTCTTTCAAAATTGCTCTTCTTATTATATGAGGCTAATTTCTGAATTAAATTTTTTTTTGCTGAATTTTCGGCTTTTATGTTGAATTCATGGTCTTAAAACCGCTTTTTGTCAATTAATTTTTTGCTAAAAAGCCTTCAAGTAAAACCTAAGCAGAGCTGTTTTTAACGCTTTAATGTTATATTTAAAAAAGAAAACAGCTCATAGCTTCTGGGTATGTTTAATCAAAGCTTAGGTGGGAATATTTTTAGGAATATGGCGTAAAAACATGCCTGCATTCGTTTTGCTACTTCAGCTAAGAGTTGGTTTTTGTAATTTTATCTGGCAGTCATGGTTTGGTCTCTTGATTTAGACACATTATTTAACAATAACAGCTAATTTTTTTCCCCCCCTGCCACTTTGTGGCTGTTTAGAGCCACAAAGAAAGGTGTTTTTCTTCAACAAATATTTACTTACTCACATCTTTGTTATATAAATTCAATAAAACTCTCTTACTTGGCGTTCAAAGATCGTATACGTTAGCTTTTTCTTAAACACATGTTCATATGGTTTGAAGTTGTGTCAGTTTGAGACAAGTCTGCGAGGCGTCTTAATGTTCAGACTTTTATCTTAACTTTTTATTATTATTATTTTTATTATCTGTCGTCAATACTACGCTGTTGCTCTTAATATTTTTGTCTTTACCACAGCTCACTGCGATTCAAGCTCAAAAAAGTGAACATCCTTCCCCTAAACTTGCCTGCAACTTTAAGCTACAGCGTTTATGCGCTAGTTAAAATAAGTTTAAACTTTTCATGCCTCAATTTGTTATTTGTTTTTAAGCTTTTTTCTATTCGTATCGAAAAACTCATGAATTAAACATTTAGAAAAATTTTCAAAAATATCAAAATTTTATTTTCGGCTGTGCCATAGAGCTCACCTGTTACTTGTACCCACACATTGTTTTGGTTGTTTTAACTTCCTTTTTTTTTTTTTGCTTAATAATGCTTTTGCAAACTTTTTCGCATTAGACTTTTTAATTTTGCGCCACACATAAATTGTAAAGGTTACACAAACCGTTTTGTGGCATGAACAAATAATCTTCACTCCGCCTACTAATCAGGCAGCAGCGTGCGCCTCAAGCCGCAGCGCTTAAAATGCTTAACATTTAAGCTTAACTTGTTTTTGTGTGCTGCAATAAAAAAAAAAAAATAAAGTTGTAAAAACATTTTTCAATTTGTTACAAAAACCAAGATATATCGAATAATTTATGCTATCTACATTGTCTGTTAGACAAAAGTTTTTTGAATGTTTTTTTTTTTTTTTTTTTGTCTGGCCCTTAAAATGTTAACGAATTCATTAAGAAAAGTGTTTGGTTTTAGGGTGATTTTTTTTTTTTTCTAAGGCTGGCTAATAAATATGCTAACTGAAGCCAATAACATTTATTAGAAACACATTGCAACCGAAAAACCGTTAATAAATTATAAAGTTTTCACAAGCAACAATCTTGTTACATTGTTAATTGGTGGCGGCAGACTTTAAATAACTTTTGCAAACTGAGACATTGGGTTGAATCGAAGACGATTTTAGTTGTAGAATTTAGGTTTGAGCACTTTGAGAATTGAGAAATGCGCACGCCAAACAAATTTTCAATAAACGAAATTGAGTAGTTTTTGTATTCGAAAAGTAGAAAAGAAGGCAAAAATATGTTGGCGGCTGTAATGAAAATTAATGAAAATAACTTGCACAAAAGTTATAAATTTCACATTTTGACTTAATGGCGCCAGAAGAATGTTGAATGTGTTCCTAGATTTTTCATCTAAGTGAATAACGAACAGTCTCATATATCTTAAAATTTTTTAAAATCAACACGCTAAGTAAAAAGATTATCTTCCTTATCTTCGCCGTTTCTATTCTGTATTCAATTACATATATTCAGGCCAGACGTATTTAACAAGACGTTAGGAGCTTCAACATCAACAGCATTAGATCTTGACAATTTTCCGTCATCTATAAACCTTTAAAAAATTATCTTCTAATGCAGAATCGGTATAAAAAGTCATAAGGCTTTAAAAGAAATGTTCTTCTCTTTTCTCTCTCTTCTTTCAATATGTACAGAAGTAAGAATTTGTTGATTTGTTTGGGGTAAACTCAAAAACCACTGAATAGATTTTGAGAAAAATTTCATCATCAGAAACTTTGATCATCCTAGATGGACATAGGCTGAATTATATAGCAATCAACGCGTTTTTTATAAATTTTAAATTGTAAATAAAAAAGAAATTTAAAATAATCATTTTTAATCATTTTCAATAATATCAAAGTCTTCACGGAGAGAAATTTGAGCTAAAAGCAATGCCAAACCAATTAATTTTTAAAGTGATTCTAAGCTAAGCCATAATGTTCTTGATATCAATCACTAATGTGACTGTCAAAAAAGTAACACGCCCATTCGTGCATAATTTACGTTATGTTTGGATCATTTATCACAAAATTAAAATGCTCACTAGTGCCCAATTTAAGTCATTTCGGTATTGATTATAAAAAGAAAAAACATGCTCATTTGTGTTCAATGTATGTCATTTATGAATTGATAGTAAAAAAAATGAATATGCCCAATCTAAGGAATTTTGTAATTTTTTATCAAAATATGTCAATTGTCAAATGTCGAATGTCAAATTTTAAAAGATATACAAAAATAAAATAGAGAAATAATAAAACGCTGAATTATGCCCTTTAATAAAATGTACAAGTGGGTCAAGCAAAAAAGAAACGATAAAAACTCGCGTGTAGCAACGTACACGTGGCAGAAGTGAAACTTATTTAACAGTAAAAAATAAAAAAGATTTTAGTGGAAAATAGAGAGAGAAAGTATCTGAAAAGAAATTCAATCAATACGAAATGGAATAATAATCTGTTAATTCAATATTTGCATCCAGGGACCGTATCAGCGCTATGGTTTTTGTCGAAAGTGTCACATATTAACTTTTTTATCTCTTAACTTTTATTTTTTCCGACAAAAATAAAAGTTATTATGTGCCTTATATTTTTTTTGGTCAAAAATAACAGTTTCTTTTGATTTTTATTTTATCGGTCAAAAATAACAATTTCTTTTGACTTTTATTTTATCGGTCAAAAATAACAGTTTCTTTTGACTTTTATTTTATAGCTCAAAAATAACAGTTATTTTCTGCTGTTATTTTATTTTTTCGGTCAAAAATATCAGGTAATTTATATTTGTTCAAGTCATTTTACCGACTAAAAAAATTTTGACACCATTATTTTCATCTCATCGGGGAGACATTTTACACATGGTGTCAAGAGTTCAATCTGTCAAGCAGCCTTTAAAAACACACAAATTGTTTGATATTTTTGACCGAACAAAATTAATGTCACAAAATAACTGCTATTTTTGACCGATAAAATAAAAGTCAAAAGTAACCTTTGTTTTCCTCGAAAAAATAACACTTAATTTTAACTTTTAAAGAATCAGTCTAAAATTTAAAAGGCACTTGATATTCGTGAGCCTGAGAACATTTGTAACATAATAATATATTTAGAAAAGTCTTTCAACACTTTTTTTCATTTAAAAATTGTAAAATAACAGTTATTTTCAGTCCTTGTTAGTTGCTTTCGAATGTCATCTCAACATTTTCACTTTTTGAATGCTAGATTTCATTTGCATAGTACTCGTTGAACGCGCCTCCGAAAGCACAGGCAAATCTTGTTGATTATTACCTCCTGCTTCCTGATCATAATAATTGCTATGTTGAGTGAGGACCACGTAAAGCAGCGAACGTTAATTGTTGAGTGTTATCAACTTGGTTGGCTATAAAATTTTGTTGAGATGATGGCTGAGCTCCAAAATACATTCTTACAAAGCATCAGTGTGTTTTTCTGGGGATTGGTTATTTGTAGATTCATCAAAATACACTGATGCATCGTAAAAATGCATTTTGGAACTCAGCCGATGTTGCAATCACCTTACCTTCATCATTAGTTGCAGACCCAGCTGCGGCTGTATTCTTAAGAGCTCTAATTCGATTTTTATATTCACGAACGCGTTCTGCTCCTGTTTTAGCTATTTTTCTTAGCTTTGAGACGTTTTTAGGCTGACAAAAACTATTCTCGGACGTCTTAAATATTGCAGTTTTTACACTTTTTGCTTTTATTATTATATTGAATTAACTGTTTTTTGCATGTTTGCAATCATTTTTCAAGTTTTTGATCACAACCAACGAACCAAATTAAGCTTTAAGCTCTTTATGCGGCAAACAGGCAGTATAATTTTTTCCGCTGGATGTAGCTTTATACCTAAATATTTTCTCTTGAAGCTTAACAAAATAAATTTTCCATGCATACTTTTCGGATTAAAATTAATGTTACGGACAGAATGTTACGCGTTCAATTTTAATTAAATTTTGTTTGGCAGCTCATCATGTTTCTACGTGGCGTGGCGTTAAGGTATAGATTCTGACTCAACGATGGTCGGAGTTCAATTCTCGCAAGCGGCTATCATTTTTTGAAAATTTTCATATGAATTGAAAATGTTAGCCTAGCGTCACGAATAAGAGACCTTGAAATTTCACTTGCCGCCAAAGAAGTTTCACTTAAAAAAAAAATAGAAATGACATAAAACAAAATAAAAATTATATTTTCATCATCCAAATTAGAAATGTTACATCCAATTTGGACAGGAAAATATAAGTTATAATTTATTTTCTACACTTTTAAGCAGTTTTATACTAACAAAAACAATAACCAATTGAGAATAACATCGTTCGGTTGCTCATATTTTTTATTTGCCTAAACAACAACAAAATTAATTATTTACAAACAAGCCCAAGATTACACGTTTCTAGCAAAAAGTGACTTGTTTATCAAAAGAATTTTCAAGCCCAATTTCTGGCATAAACTGCGAACAAGAATAGCATATTTTGAGATGGTTTTGAACTCTTTTGAGCTGATTTCAGTTACGAACGCTTTGAGCTTGATTTTAGCCCAAGTTTCTTTTTTCCGGTGTTGAACCATGGTTGTACGTTTTTTCATTAATAACATTTTAAAGCTTATAATGAATTTTTTAAAACTTTCAAGCCAAGCTTTAAATTTCTTTTGTCTCTTAATGATGTATGGTGTTTAACGTTGCCGTGATGGAAGATAAAAAAGAGAAAAAAAAAATACAAACAAAATCACACAGCTAAGGCATGACAACCACCATCAGCTACAAGCAGAATTTGTATAGCATAGATATAATTGACAACAGGTTCTGTGAAAACAATGTTTAAGTCTATTAAGTTTCGTCGGTAGACGGACTGCTCGAAAACGTAGTGTCTTGTGCGTCTGTTTCCAACGTGAGGCTGATTGATCAATACATATTAGTTAGATTCTGTTTTTAGTCGCGTTTGGCTTCACCGCAGCTTCGATCAGTCGGCTATCCTCCCGAATACTCCGTTGTTGAAATTATTATATTTGGTCGGACTTCACCGTGGCTTCGGTCAGTCGACTATCCTCCCGAATACTTAGCTTGTCATGTTTGGGTTGGATTTCACCGCGGCTTCGGTTAGGCAGCTATTCTCCCGAGGGTCCTTCGTTCGATCCTGGGGCGACTAAGTCATACCTCAGCCTTTGAGAAAACCCTCTTACAAGGTTTCATACTACCCGTTCCGTTGGTTTACTAGACTAGGAGGCTGGGAGGCTGGAGGCTCATCAAAAATAGCCCAGTCGCTAATGGATTGGATGCGAATATATGTACAGATTAACCTTCCCTTTCCACCACACATGGTATGACACATGAACAAAAAGAAAGCTAAACAGCTAAACAAAAAGAAAACAACAAACATAAAAAATTCTTATCCTGACATGAGGCGTAGATCTCTTTAGAAACTGGAATGTAGCAGTAGTGCTGAAGAGGCTGCACCAAGTCTCTCTGATAAATGGCGAAACGAAGTCAGAGCGGTGATAAATACACCGCCCGGGTGAGAGCTGTTCTGCCCCATCATGCTTAACGTGCATAACGTCTTGCGCACTTCAAAATTTTTGCTGCCAAGTCTGTAACTGAAAGCGGTTAAGATCAGTCGGTCAAACGACAGAAGTTGGAAGAGAAGAAACTAGTTACTAGGCTGAAGGCGCCAAAAGTTTCTTTCGTATTTTTTAGCCCTGGGAAGCATAGCGCCTAACTCTTTCCACTCTTTCCATTCTTTACAATAACTTCGATATTTTCATGATTGTTGTAATTCGACGAATACAGTTTGAAGTAAAATCATTGCTTTTTATTGCTTTGTTGTTTTTTTAAGAGCCATCAAATGACGCTATTTTGCATTTGCATGTTGTTTTTGTGTGTGTTCAACAATTTAACTTGTGCGCTTGGCAACGGTCAGCATACGTGTTGTTGTTTGTATGTCCTTTTGTTGTTTTACTTGGGCGCTGCCAGCATTCGTGTTGTTGTGCTTAACATGCTCCACTCTTTACAACAACTTCAATATTGTAATGATTATTGTAATTCACCGAATTAAGTTTTCAGCTTCTCCCTTAGGCTGCGATTATAGTGAACGCGATTCAGACAGGCAAGCAGGCAGGCAGGCTGAAATCTGTGTGAAAAACGAGATGCAGATAGCTATCTCTCTCGCTTGTTCACATTGCCTGCCTGCCTGCCTGTCTGACTCGGCGCTCACTATAACCGCAACCTTACTTCTTCTACTTCTTCTGTGCTTAATATTTATGAACTTTTGCCTTGGTGCAGATGTAGGTTTTATGCGCGTTGTTGTTTTTTTTTTTTGTTAGAAAAATTATTGTGCCACGAATCTAAAAATTTCTTGCTGCTGTTGGCTTTTTGTTGTAATTGTTGTAGCACTCTTCATATAATTTTTCTTTAGTCGACTCTTCAGTGAGGTTGCTTGGTGGTAAGGTACTGGGTTTTCTGAATAGGGTAGAGGAGAAATTCAGGAACTCATCCATGAACTGGAAACAAGTAGAATTCAAGCTGTCTTTCGATTTCCTACAACTACTGGAGGAGAACCCTGATTTTCCTCTTGACTATTTTGTGATAGGTTGGCAAAGGGTGCCGTCTAGATTTGAAAGGGTGCCAAGGCAGGTTAGGTTTAGCCGGGCGTGCGTATTGAAATGAGAAATCACCATCAGGCTGATGGCGCATGTTTGGTTACCACTTGACAACTCTGAGCAGGAGTTGATAATGGCAAACTTTAGAGCGCACTCGTGTGACTATGGTAAGGTCGACATCTTTGATGAGGATAACGAGAAGCAACTCCTTGAATTGATGGGAACAGTATTGTAGTGGAATTTGAGGTTCCCAGCACCGAGTAATGATAAGTTTTCTTAAGGCTGTTTGGCTATTTACTTAAAAGTTATCTAATTATATGTATGAAAAGTTGGGCAAGAACCAACGGCCGTAAAAGCCGAGCAAAGAATTCGGTCGTAAAGGGTCACAAATTGACAGGTGGTTAAGGATCACTCTTTTTCCCATCAGAAATATATTCTTTTCGGTCTGAAGGGTCTTAACATCAACCAACCGGTTTTTAGAAACTTGAAAAAAGAATGATTGTTGCAAATTTAGGCAAGTCATTAGAACAACTCTACCACTCCCTTTCGAACAATCTCCTTCTAACTTCGAGGAAGCTGAATTCCAAAGTCTAGATTCCAAAGATTCCAAAATCTGGCATTAGATATTTAATGTTCTTAGGGCAAACCCATGAGGTAAAGAGATTAACGCAAATCATCCAGAAGGTCCGGGGATATTGGAAAAATTAGATCGCATAGTAGAAAGATTTTTAATAGAGCTAAAACATCTGGAAATTTGCTTGACTGGTATGCATAAAAAATTAGTTATATTAATAAAAACGGAATAAGCAAAGTACAGCCTAAATCCTGGAATCTTTTTTGTGCTTATATAGAAGAGTCTTTTGAATTTTCCAGAATCTCTGCGCTTTTTAAAGAAATCAGATGGCGCTAGAGCATCCTAAGTAAGTAAGGAAACCTTAGATCTTCTGCTGAGCACACATTTTCTAAATTGTTCCGCAGAACCATTTGAGGAAGGTAGTGTGAAGAGGTCGGTCCTGGTGAGGAACAATCTTAATAATATTATATCTGAGCACAGAATCCACTAGGCTCTGAACAACTTAAAGTCATATAAATCTGCTGTACATGACGTTATAATTCTCGTCGTTCTACAGCACACGGCAACTATTAAGCGTTTAGCCCGGATGGCCTTAATTTTGAGCCAAAAATATATTATTTCAAGAAAACCGAAATTGTTTTAAGAAGAAAATGAGATCTGATTGTATGCGAAGTCGTCAAGCATCTGCTGGGTTCTTTTTAGCAAGTTTATTTGGCGAAAAGCTTTATCAACATTCGAATTTTAATCTGAGGCAAGTGCTATGCCTTAACCTTAGTTAATTTAAGCTATCAAGCAATCCAATTCACAAACTTTTCCACCATCAACTTCATCTTCCAAAGTTGTTATTCAAGTATGCAAATATTGATGAATATTTTATAAGAGTTGATAAGAAATGAGGAAGGAATTAAAGAAAAATAAAAGCGTTGAAGCAGGATCTGGAAAGGATTCGAAGCCGAGACCTATGGGTTGGCACTCAAGCACGCTTATCACTTGACTACCAAGTCGAAGATTTTTGGTGGCAATTTTTTGGCATTATCATTATATTAATAAGGCTCGCAAAGGATTTCTTAATAATTGTTTTTGAAAATTGTTAAATTTTAGCATTTTAAAAATCATGCCATATTTTGACAATTGTTAACAAGGCTTTAATAATGATTTTAAGAAAAAGTGTTTTTAGGCACAAGAAATATATTAAAATTAAGAAAAATTCCCGTTGCTATGGTTTGCTAAATATTATGGCTAAGCTGTGTGCTTTGCCACTTTTAGCTTTAGTTCTAAACTACTGAGAATTGTTTAAACAATACACGTAAATGGAGTGGATCAGTTGTGGTGAAGTTCGATGAACCAAAAGCCAACCCTGCATCAATGCCACATGAGTTGCAAAGTGTTACGGTTGGTCTTAAGCAATACCCAGGATATGACATCAACAAGTTGCTAGAGTGAAAAATGCCACAAATCAACAACAAACACAACAACATTGATAGTATGGCAAGACAAAACCAATATATAATCATTAAGCAGAACAGCAAAAGCTCATACAAACGCACACACTAATACATACAACCATATATAAAATATTAACACTTGCTGTGCGCCATTGAAGCGAAACATAGAAATATTTCAAATCAAAGCGCGTCATTCTTGGTGTAACTCTTGCAGTTGTTGTTGTTTTTTATAGTTGAAACTGATAGATGACAGCTTCTTAGTCCACTAGCAGACAAGGTTTATCCTGTGCAGCTTAAACAAGCATGCAGTGTTTCTTGCTCTTAACACTGCCAACAAGCAGAGTTAGAAGAAATCATAGAAAAAAAAATAATTCTGCTTCCAGTGACTGAGAGTAATAAAAAGAAAATAAATAAAAATATCACAAACAAATCCTTCGTGTAAACAGTCGCATACAAAAAACACACACACACACACACACATAACAAAGTAAATACTAACACCAACTGGCTCTGGCTTGCGAACAGCTTAAAACTTGCATCGCATATTTTTTTTTAACAACAACTACTTTACCCTCTAACAAGTACATCCCCCCCCCATACCGAACTAAGCAACTCCAAGCGACCCTAAGCAACTAACAAACATTCACTTCCGTTCAAACATTTGCTGCGAAGTAGCTGAAGAAGCAAGAAAAAAAAACCAATGCCAGCGCGCTCTAGGACTTGCAGGATGTGTGCTGAAATGCTATCACGTTAAAAGCGCAAATAAATAATCAACAGCAACAGTTTCAAGAGGGTTCAATTCACAAATGGCATGTTGCGGATGGGTAACTATATGATTGTGTGTGTGTGTGTGTGTCATGTAGCTGGTTTTGATTTTTGGTGGAATATTGTTGCTTTTTTTTTATTTTTTTGTTTTCTGCATGGGTGTTTCTGTTACTGATTGTGGGTGTCGTCAACTGTTAATGGGCGTGCATGTGTTTGCAGCATGTTGCAGAATATATTCATGTTTGGTTTATACATATATATATATTCGGGTGTTACTTTGTTGCTATTGTTGCGGTTACTGTGCCAAATAAACTTCAGCGTGCCTTACAAGCAATAAATTATTATTTGCTACTCTATTGCTGCTTGTTATCGTTTTAAGTGGCTTAATGTTGCCGTTGTTGGTGTTGTTGTTGTTGCAGTTGTTGCCGTTGTTGCATGCATGTTCCGTCAGGATAATGCATTCATATGGCTGACTTAAGACGTTTAGTGCACGATTTGCTTGCATTAGCAAAGCAAATAATTTTAATCATCACTCATGCAGTCACATAAATTTTGATTGAGCTTCTGCACTCTAAGGATTTATTTAATTAAAGGATTCAGCAGGAAAATTCAGAAAAATTTGCATGTGAAAACTAATGTTTTTTGAGAGGCAGATTTTATACTATGATGTCATTTTATGACAAAGTTGAGAGGAACATTAACAAATTCCAGATCAGAAGGATCTTAATAGTTCCATGCACATGCTTGGCGGCCGATTTAAATTTATTTTTAACGTGATATTTTATATATCTCGAGTAAGTTTAAGAAGTTTAGAAAATGTGTTATTAAACCTCTAAATGGATGTCTACAACAAAAGGGTGCGTAGGGTACTCCTTATTTGTATAAAATGGACATCAAAACTAATTTTCTCTACCTTATATTTTTTTTTTTTGAATTGTTGTTAGACCTAGCAAATGACATACGTACAGTTTTTGACAAAATTTTTGGAAGAAACAATTGAACCAATATGTATCAATTCGGTTTTTTATGCGTCTGAGGCACGAAACGTCTTTAAGGGGGGGACATGATATTGGCTGTTTTTTTTAAATCGACTTTTTTTTATAATTTTGTATTTAAGTAAATATTCTTAAGATTCTTCATGGAATTTCATGAAAAATTCCTACGGGTTCAAAATCTACAGACGGATTAGTGAGAACGCATTTTTAATTTTCGCGCTTTTTTTTTCTTTGTTCACAAACTTTGAACGGGTTTATCTCAAAACCTTGTTTTTCGTACTGATTGCGGCACTAGCGGGTTCATTTTTGACGACAATTTTTTTTTTGTTTTTCAATTTGATTCGCTATCGTATGACACGAGCTTTTTTACATTTTTTTTCGATTTTTTATGAATTTTTAAAGTCAAAATTTTTTCGAAAAAAGCACACTTTCAAATTTGGAACATCACCAAAAATTGAAAAAAAAAAATTTTAAAAAAGGCTCCTGTCATACGATAACCAATTTTGTTAAGATTTGAAAAAGTCATTTTTTTTCCAGATCATCACCAAAAATTGAAAAAAAAAATTTAAAAAAAGGCTCCTGTCATACGATAACCAATTTTGTTAAGATTTAAAAAAGTCATTTTTTTTCCAGATCGACCAATTTTTGCGACTCCCAGCGCTGCAACCACGAGGCCCCGTTTTTTTCTCTGCCGCCACTTTGGAGCTCTATAAAACCAGGTTGGAGTGAAAAATATATTTTTTTTCTTGTAATTAATTTTTTCAATTCTTTACAATAATAAAAAAAATTTTGAAAAAATGTTTGTTTTTGACTGAGTTATGAATTTTTGAAAAAAGGTCTGTTTTCACTGCCGCGAATGTTATGTCACTCCTTAAAATGGTTTGGGTTGAAACAAATGAGATGCTGACATCATCAGCAGGATCGAACATTTGATAGCCTTGATGTTGGCTTGATTGGCGGATGTTGATGTTGGTCTGGAACACTGTTCATCTGGAATTCAATCTCGTTCTTCTTTGAAGGCTTTCTACCATTTGTACACATTTCAACATCGCCACAGGACCAAAGATCTTCTGCAACATCTTCAATGTTTTCGCAGTAAAAAATACTTAAATACTAGAAATTACAAATTATTTGCTTAATAAAATTATATAAAAACATCCTTTTGAATATTCACAAAAACACTGTCTTGGCTTATTTCATATCAGAGATTATGAAGTCAGAAATATTGTCATATAATTTAAGCCCTCACTTTGTAAATCAAGAGCTGTTCGAATTGAATGCAGTCAACAACATAATTGCTATTATATTCCAAACATGAAATCAATGATAGCAGTAACAGCAGCAGCCATAATCAAATAAACTCGATAATCAGCAACTTTATCAAAATATCATAAAAAAATACATCTATAGAACATGGAGTATCTGTTGGCGACAGTCCTGGCATATGTAACAATAACAAAGCAAGACTCTATTAGAGCTCCAAACAGATGTACCAATGGACAGACGAACAGACAGCAACAACATTAATATTAAGCTAAATCCAATGAACAACAACAGCAGCTACAATGCAATAAAGCCACATAATAAAGCACAATTAAGCACAATAAATAGAAAACCACAAATGAAGCCTGAAACTAACACAATCCATACCACATTGTTCCATCCATTCGAAGGACTAAAAGGACACAAGTGACAGAGACCTAATTTTAATTACACTAAAAGCACATTTCACTAGCATAAATGTGAAATTTTGCCTGACACCTACGCGAGAGCAACGAACGTTACACTCACACACACAACTAGTACGTGCACACGCACACCTTAACAATGACACGTACGCAACGAGCACATAAAGTGCCCTCATTATCCGCACATGGACTTGAGTTAAGCTCGAACAATGGGCGCCCATTATTTTTGCTCAACTATGAAATGGCCTCAGCGCCTATTGTGCCACGCCTTACCTTACCGTGCCTAGCTTGCTTGCATTGCTTGCAAACTTCATCAAACTTTACGCATTCATATTAATTTTTGTCATGAGAACGGCGCTAGTGAGCGAGCGAGCGTAGCGAGCCTCTTACACTTTTATTCCGCCTGCTGAAGCACGCGGTGTGTCCTTTTTGAATGATGTCCTTTTTGTTCATTCGCAATTAAGGTCAGTTTTGTGACCGTCATCTTGCCAACAACAACAATAGAAGCAGCGCAACGACAACAACATCAAAAGGAGCTACAAAAGAAACAAAAAACATGCAGTGATTATAATTTTAAGCCAACCATCAACTATTATAGTAGCAACAACAGCAACAATAACAACAACAACAGCAATAATAGTTGCAACAACACTAACGAAAAATATAAAGCAAACAAAAAAAATTAGGACATATTTAGAGCATTTGTGCACGCTGCATAAAATAACGATGACGAAAATACACGCCTGTTGCATGAAGCATGTAATAGAGTACAGAGGCGTTGTAGCGGTTAACAATGCAAGTAAAGGGCGCTCACCTGCTTCAAAATTAAAAGTGTTTTTTTGTTGTTGGAATTTGTAATTATTACTTATTTTTCACTTTACTATAAGCCAAAATAAAATGTTTGGTCAAGTACTAATCGATACAACATGTAAGAGTCGCAAAACTTTTATTATCCAAATACCAAGTTCCAGATTCAAATATCAGGTTGCTTTCCTTAACTCAAAAAATGCTTCCTTTTGGAGAACCTAAAAACGTTGATTGTGGAAGTTTAGTTTCAAATGAGCCATTTTTGAAAATGGCAGCAAAATTTGTCCGTGGGACGTAAAGGGTTATAACCGAATATCTCAATCAGTTTACAAAGGATTTCTTTGAATTTAAAAATGAAAATTTTACATTAATTAAAATTTTAAAATGGCAGATTTATTGCATTTAAAATTTAAAATTTAAAATTTAAAATTTAAAATTTAAAATTTAAAATTTAAAATTTAAAATTTAAAATTTAAAATTTAAAATTTAAAATTTAAAATTTAAAATTTAAAATTTAAAATTTAAAATTTAAAATTTAAAATTTAAAATTTAAAATTTAAAATTTAAAATTTAAAATTTAAAATTTAAAATTTAAAATTTAAAATTTTAAATTTAAAATTTAAAATTTAAAATTTGAAATTTAAAATTTAATATTTAATATATTTATTTGGATTTAAAATTTAAAATTTAAAATTTAAAATTTAAAATTTAAAATTTAAAATTTAAAATTTAAAATTTAAAATTTAAAATTTAAAATTTAAAATTTAAAATTTAAAATTTAAAATTTAAAATTTAAAATTTAAAATTTAAAATTTAAAATTTAAAATTTAAAATTTAAAATTTATTTATTTATGTATTTATTTATTTATTTATTTATTTATTTAATTTAATATTTAATATAATATTTAATATATTTATTTAAATTTTAAATTTTAAATTTTAAATTTTAAATTTTAAATTTTAAATTTTAAATTTTAAATTTTAAATTTTAAATTTTAAATTTTAAATTTTAAATTTTAAATTTTAAATTTTAAATTTTAAATTTTAAATTTTAAATTTTAAATTTTAAATTTTAAATTTTAAATTTTAAATTTTAAATTTTAAATTTTAAATTTTAAATTTTAAATTTTAGATTTAACTCTTGCATTCGTGTTCGTGCTTCCCTAGACTACTACATAACCCCATAAATGACTATCACAGGCATTGTTCATCAGGTAATTAGGATTCTCAGGAGACGAGCTTACTTCATTAGATAAAAAGACTGCAATTTCTTAAGGTTTAACAAAAATAAATTTTTATGGATCAGACAAATATTTCTATAAAAAGATCATTCATATTAACACACCATTCTTATAATTTCAATAAAGCAAAGTTAAAATTAAACGCATTTTTCTCAAAACTATATTGAAGTCGGTAGCCAAAATATCTGAAGACTGGTCAGAAGCAATCGGTATAATACTTCAGCACAATCCTTGGAACATACTTTTTGTGTTAGATTTGTAGGATTTTTTGATTTTATAAAATTTATTAAATTATGAAATTTAAGTTTAAGAAAGAAATTTTTAGTCGAAAATAACATTTTTGTTAGAAATCGAATCACTATTATAAATTATCATATTATTTATGATAATAAGAGACTTTATAAGAGATTGGAGCGAGCGAGTGAATCTCCTATGGAAAACTGGCTTGAAGAATGTTTAGGCTGGCGAGATCTCCGATCTCTCGGATGGATCGATTTCAAAATTTTATTTTTCTTAACTATTCTACGCTTCTTAAATTATATTCTAATGGAGCTCAAATTTTGAAATTTTATTCAATGATAAAATTTAATGAAAACAAAATTTCCATATGATTCGTTGTGAATATTCTAAACTCAGAAAAAAGCTTCTCGGAATATGATAAAAAAAGGCATCATATTTAGAAAAAAAATGGTATAGACTTTGCTCCAGAAAATGCTTTTCTCTAAATATGATCCTAAAAGTTCTCTAAAAATGATAAAAAGCTTCCATGAAAAAGATAAATATATAAAAATATATCGTGTTTAGAGAAAAATATTTCATTATTTTTGAGAAAAGAGTTGTTTTAATCAGGGACCGTACCGGTTATGGTTTTTATCAAAAAACTCAAATATTAACTGTTATTTTTTAACTTTTGTTTTTTCCAACAAAAATAAAAGTTATTTTGTGCCTTATATTTTTCGGGCAAACATAACAGTTACTTTTGAACATAACAAATTACAAAAATAACAGTTATTTTCTGTCTCTTATTTTTTCAGTCAAAAATATCAGGCCATTTGTGTTTTTTCAAAGGCCATTTTACTGACTAAAAAACTATCGATACCACTATTTTGGTCTCATTGATGATCACGTTTTATGTATGGTATCAATACTTTTTTAATCGGACAAGCGGCCTTATATATATAAGTCAAATATATATATATATATAAGTCAAAGGTAACCGTTATTTTTGTCTGAAAAAATAAAGGGCAAAAAATAACAGTTAATTTTTATTTTTTTAATCAGTAGAAAATTTAAAAGGCTCTAAATATTCATGAAGCTGAGGCCACTTGTATCATAATGGTATATATGAAAATGTCCTTCGACAATTTTTTTCATTGTGTCTTTTTCATTCGAAAATTGTAAAATAACAGTTATTTTCGGTCCCTGGTTTTTTTTGAAGAAAATACTTCGCATAGTGAAGGTTTTATCAAAATATAAGAAAAATTCTTATTTTTCAATAAATGTTTCTCTTTAAATGAAATTTTTATGTGCTAGAAAAATACTTATCATTATTAGAGACATTGAAATATTTCCATTTCCCACAAGAGAAGAAATATTCCTTCGGATATGTGAAAATTTATTCTAATTGAAGAAAATTTTATTTGAAAAAGAGAAAATTGCTATTATCGTAAATAGAGAACTTTTGTCTTTACGCTAAACCTCCAATTATAATTAAATTTTTATTAAAGTACTAAAACAAATAGATATAACATCCTATCGAAATCCATGTATGCTTTATAGACCTATACCTATACAGGTTTGCCTAATGTGGTTTATATGGAAGTTGGGCGTGTTGGTGGGCAGATGACGGTCTTTTTTGGTGGATATCTCTGTTTTGATATAAGAAGCTCCCTTAACAAGTTTTGTTTGCAAGGTATATGAACTTTTAAAAAGTGTTTTTAATATTGTGTGTTGTATGGGAGGTGGGCGTTAAGCCGGATCGATTTTGTATGGAGAAAAAAAAAGTGATTCGGACACCGACTCAAAAGTTAAAGGGACTCTTAAAAACTATTTCTGCATCATTTTTTTTTGGATCGGAGAAATCCCCATGGAGCGGTTTTGGTTCTCCTGAACCCTTTTTTTGGCCAAAAAATCAAGTTTTTTGCCTATAACTTTTTTTTTTCTTCAGAATGCATACCCAAGATAAGCAAAAAAGTAAAGATTGTGATAGTACACAAATATTGGAAAAAAAAAATTTTGAAATTTGTTGTCCTTACAAACTCTTTTGTGACCCCAAAAAATCGATATTTCATCATTTTCGAAAAGGTGTTTTTTTTAAACACCTATAAAATATACATTTTTAATGGTATTAATATGCATTTAAGCTTATTGGTAAAGTATTGAGCTATTCTTTCCATTGGTATAACGTATGGAGTGGTTTTATCAAAAGTAAGTTCCATGAAAAATACATATATTGTAGGCGTTAAAAAAAAATATTTTCGAAATTCATGCATTTTGTACTGAAGCGCCATCTGGCGTATACTTTTCTAAAAAATGGTTGTCAGAATTCGATTAAGCGTACCTAAAAACTCAAACATACCAAGATTTGTCAAAATCTAACGGTAATTAAGGCAATTAAATAATAATTAAGCTGAAGAATCCTTCTGAATATCAATTTCTAATGTTTTATATAATTGTGGCACTTAGTTTTGGTTAAACTACACCATAAGATATATCAATGGAAAGAAGAGCTCAATATCTTTTCACTAAGCATAAATGCATATGAATTGCTTGAAAACTAAATATTTTATAGGTGTTTAAAAAAACACCTTTTCGAAAATGATGAAATATCGATTTTTTGGGGTCTCAAAAGAGTTTGTAAGGACAACAAATTTCAAAATTTTTTTTAACCAATATTTGTGTACTATCACAATCTTAGCTTTTTTGCTTATCTTGGGTATGCATTCTGAAGAAAAAAAAAAGTTATATGCAAAAAACTTGATTTTTTGGCCAAAAAAAGGGTTTAGGAGAACAAAAACCGCTCCATGGGGATTTCTCCAATCCAAAAAAAAATGATGCAGAAATAGTTTTTAAGAGTCCCTCTAACTTTTGAGTTGGTGTCCGGCGATATCTAAATTTCGATCCGGCTTAGTGGGCGTATTCATAGACTAATGACGCCCAATTTGTGAACACATCTTAGTTTTGATAAAATAATCTCACGTACTAAGTTGTATCTTTGTAGTTCACATATAAACCTCTTTACAGAGTTTTTAACTAGTGGGTTGTATGGAGTGTGGGCGTGTGGGTGGGAACATGACGCCCCATTTTTTATGTGGACCTCATTTTTAATGTAAAATGCTCTTATAACAAGTTTTATCTCTCTAGGTCAAATATTAATCTCTTAATAGTTTTTGTAATATTGTGGGTTATATGGGAGGTGGGCGTGTTCATGGGAGGATGACGCCCATTTTGTCAACACATCTTAGTTTTGGTAAAAACGAGGCATAATTACCATAACATAAATAAACTTGAAAGTCGTTGAGCAAATGACATAGTTTACAAAATTTGCATTATATTGGGTTGTATGGGAGAACTTTTACGATCTATTTGAATATTTCTTCATATATTTTTTGTTCAAGAAATCTTGACCGCCAAAAGACACCTTTTTTGTTTTTGAGGAGTTTCATTGCGGCACACTGTGTGCTCATCCCTTACAAAATTGGAACACAAATAGAAGAGTACCTATCATAATGAAGTTTTCTATGCTTGGCTTTTAAGCAATTTAAGGAAAATTTTAAAAACGATAAAATCGGAAACACAAAGAAAGGGCTAGGGTGAGCTTTACCATAACATACCCTCAATTTTGTAAAAATATATGTAATAAAAGTTGTTGGAATCGGTTAGATTCTTAAGGTTGGACCTTTATTAAGTTTTTACATGATTCTTGTATGGGAGATACATACGAAAGTTGGCTGGTGTTAACGAAACTCGGTTAGAAGGTTAAAAAACTGAGTAATAGATTTGTATTAAAACTGTTCGAAATCGGTTATAAATATATAAATTTAAATATTATATAAATTTTCAGTTCGATATACTTAAAATACTTGACTGATCTTGACAAAACTGTGGCAAAACACTTTACCACTTTAGGTGGCACCTACAAAATGTGGCCAATCTTAACGAAACTCGATCAAAAGGCTATGAAAATAGAGTAAGGGTGTGTACTAAAAAAGTAACTCCTTTTGATTTCTGTTCCTTTTTCGAACTTTGGTAAATTTTTTAAAGTTTCCAATCCAAAAAGGACATTTTTTGTAAAAAAACACTATTTGAAACCAACATTAATTACTTGTTTATTAATAGCGACAGATAATATTTAAGAAATCAAAAAAATTAAATCTTTAAATATAACTACAAATAAGTTCTGTCAAAACCCAAGAATTTTTTTAAATTTCCTGTTGGAAGTTGTTAGGCTTATAATATTTTTCATATAAAATTGCCCCGTGTTCTTGTTCTTGTTCTTGTTCTTGTTCTTGTTCTTGTTCCTGTTCTTGTTCTTGTTCTTGTTCTTGTTCTTGTTCTTGTTCTTGTTCTTGTTCTTGTTCTTGTTCTTGTTCTTGTTCTTGTTCTTGTTCTTGTTCTTGTTCTTGTTCTTGTTCTTGTTCTTGTTCTTGTTCTTGTTCTTGTTCTTGTTCTTGTTCTTGTTCTTGTTCTTGTTCTTGTTCTTGTTCTTGTTCTTGTTCTTGTTCTTGTTCTTGTTCTTGTTCTTGTTCTTGTTCTTGTTCTTGTTCTTGTTCTTGTTCTTGTTCTTGTTCTTGTTCTTGTTCTTGTTCTTGTTCTTGTTCTTGTTCTTGTTCTTGTTCTTGTTCTTGTTCTTGTTCTTGTTCTTGTTCTTGTTCTTGTTCTTGTTCTTGTTCTTGTTCTTGTTCTTGTTCTTGTTCTTGTTCTTGTTCTTGTTCTTGTTCTTGTTCTTGTTCTTGTTCTTGTTCTTGTTCTTGTTCTTGTTCTTGTTATTGTTATTGTTCTTATTCTTATTCTTGTTCTTGTTCTTGTTCTTGCTCTTGCTCTTGCTCTTGCTCTTGCTCTTGCTCTTGCTCGTGCTCTTGCTCTTGCTCTTGCTCTTGCTCATGCTCTTGCTCTTGCTCTTGCTCTTGCTCTTGCTCTTGCTCTTGCTCTTGCTCTTGCTCTTGCTCTTGCTCTTGCTCTTGCTCTTGCTCTTGCTCTTGCTCTTGCTCTTGCTCTTGCTCTTGCTCTTGCTCTTGCTCTTCCTCTTGCTCTTGCTCTTGCTCTTGCTCTTGCTCTTGCTCTTGCTCTTGCTCTTGCTCTTCCTCTTGCTCTTGCTCTTGCTCTTGCTCTTGCTCTTGCTCTTGCTCTTGCTCTTGCTCTTGCTCTTGCTCTTGCTCTTGCTCTTGCTCTTGCTCTTGCTCTTGCTCTTGCTCTTGCTCTTGCTCTTGCTCTTGCTCTTGCTCTTGCTCTTGCTCTTGCTCTTGCTCTTGCTCGTGCTCTTGCTCTTGCTCTTGCTCTTGCTCTTGCTCTTGCTCTTGCTCTTGCTCTTGCTCTTGCTCTTGCTCTTGCTCTTGCTCTTGCTCTTGCTCTTGCTCTTGCTCTTGCTCTTGCTCTTGCTCTTGCTCTTGCTCTTGCTCTTGCTCTTGCTCTTGCTCTTGCTCTTGCTCTTGCTCTTGCTCTTGCTCTTGCTCTTGCTCTTGCTCTTGCTCTTGCTCTTGCTCTTGCTCTTGCTCTTCCTCTTGCTCTTGCTCTTGCTCTTGCTCTTGCTCTTGCTCTTGCTCTTGCTCTTGCTCTTGCTTTGGCTTTTGCTTTTGCTACGTTTTTTTTGTTTTTTTTCGGAATGAGTAACAATTATTTTCTTATTATATTCTTTTAAGTTCTACAATTTAAATTCAACAATTCAAAGCATATAATTTAAAAGTACACTTTAACTGCGGTCCTGTAAGTAAGCTACATTATACAGTGGCGTAGCCGAAAGCTTTGTGCGTTCGGTAAGCAGGTCATGCGTGTTTTAAACAATGTCCTGCATAGCGTAAAGGTTACATGAACAACAACTAGCACGTCAACTGGCTGCATGTGCCTTACACATAGCGATAGAGAGAGACAGAGATAGAGTGAGTGAGTTGGCAGTATATAACAATAGCACTGTGTTAGACAAAGACACAAAACGAGGCAAAGTGAACAAGCAAAAGTTATTAACATATGCGGAAAATTAAGGTTAGTACAAAGCTGAAACAGGATAATCACATGCATAGGCGAACATAAACTACTCTACAGGCGAACTACACAAAAACACACGCAAATGCACACACAATTTGTCACACGCTCACACACACTCCTGTGGGTGCAATTGTTGCTGTAATGTTGCTCGTTGGTATGATTTATTTTGTGTTTTGTGCCCAAAATCACTCGGTTTAAGTTAATTAAAACTCAAAATTAAATTAAATGCGACAAATTCAAATGCATGACAAAAATTTACTGCTTGGGCGTTGACAGCAGTTTTATGAATACCATTAGTTAATGTCACGCCATCGTTGGGCGTTTGAGCTGGCAGCTGGTAACTGGTATTATTATATAGGCGGGTAAAAGTCCTTATATGACAAAGTGACAAGTTGAAGAATTATGGACAGAAAATATGAGCGCTCTAGAAAATGTTTGCAAGAATGAAAAACGATGTCAGCAAGTAGTTGCAGGGTGAAAGTTTATCAATCAAGAGCAACGATTTTTTTTTAGAACAAAATTTGTCAGTCTCTGAGTAGCTTAGATTTTGCTTTAAAAGCCAGAATTTTTCCATAAAAGCTTTTTGGCGTTTCTGAAGCTGCTATTCTTAAGGACTGGCTACAAATTGGCCGTCAAAAGTGTTGCGTAATTTGCTAAAAAGTTGGTCATCTGATATGAAATATATATTCTTTGAACTAAGCTTTATATCAGGTAAACTGCTAGGCACTCAACAACTACAACAAAACACTTAAAAGACGCTTTAGCAGGCAGCAGCAGCGGCAACAAGTTAATTAATTAAATTATGCAACAATCAGAAAGCTTAAAACAACAACTACAAAAACAAGCAGGCAACATTTCAGCAGCCATTACAGCCAAGCAGCAACAACAGCGAAAAGTTTGTATAGCAAGAATAAATAAGAAAAACAAGCAAACAAAAAAAAAACAACAAAACAAAAAACAAGCACAACTCGTAGTAAATGTTAATAATTAAGTGCAGAATATTTACGCGTACAAATGTTTAAATTAATTGGTAGCAACAGCATGAGCAGCATTGGCAACCCTATCAAAGAGCTACCTCGTGCAATAAATATGAAAAATAAATAAGCTTACTTTGATTTCAAGCAAACGCATCAAATCGGTAAAATTAATGAGTTTTCAATTAGCTTCTTTGATTCTTTTTGCTCGTTGGTTGTTTTTTTTTTTTTTGTTCCCCAGTGTAACACAATATTTGGGAAAATTTTAATAAAACACTTTTTAGCAGAAATGCTTTTTAGATGTTTTAATTAAGCGGTTTTGCAGTCAACTGCTTAAATGGTAAGAGTTCGATTTCATACCGAGCCATAATGCGTAAAAATTAGGTGAATATGAAACTTCAAAGTTTCATACTTGCAAAGTTATCCGATATCTGAGACTTTCAATGTGCGATCTAGCCTACTACAGATTCTTCCCACATTCAGTCGTATTTACATTCTGATTCTGTGTTATATATGATACAAAGAAAATATAAATTATGTATACGTTCATAAAAAAACCTACGTGAATTGCGTTCACTAATCAAATGTACTTGTACATAAGCTCCAAGTAATTAAATATGACTTGAGTGTATTCATACGAACGTAAAAAAACGAAAACAAATCTGTCGTACACAAAATTCCTGAACGCGAACACTGTCTGAAGAATTTAATCCCGGGCTTACTGTAGTGGTTATAAGTGTATGAAGAGTGCTACAACAATAGCGCAAAAAAACATAACAACTATTTATTGAAGACCAAACCGTTCTAATGTACATAGGTACTTAGGTCACTAAATGCATAAAGTAGCTCATACCTCCATTGTTCAAGACGAAGGTTTAATGCATTTTTGATTTTTATCTTATGGACTATTCTTGCTACCTTTGTATTTGTACATGGATTATATGAATTTCGATCACTTAACTTATAAAGTAGTTCACGTTTTCCTTGTAACGTACATGAGATTCATGCATTTGTTTCACTTATCTCATAAACTCTTTTTGTTCTCATCGAACTTGTACATAATATTATGAGTTGTATTCACAAAAATTACACAGTGCGACACGAAAAAATAACTTTAAATATCTCAATGGTTTTTTATAATGTATGGTCTATATATTAAGCCCTCATACTCAGTTTTATCGGTTTAGGTCGAATAAGAGAAAAATTCAAGGTCAAATTTCACCTTTAAGTCACAAATTTTTTCGTATAACTCTTAAATAAAATTCAAATTCTGTGTAGTAACTGGATCTATATATTTGCATTGGATGGTTCTTTACATTCTGAGACCATTTTTTGCTCAGAGAGTTACGTAAGGGGGTTAATTATTTCTTCGAAAACAGGGCTTTTTTAATAAAAAACAAAATTTTTAATAGTTCAGTTACATTGTATTTGTCTTTAAAAACATTTAGATTTTGCTGAATTTTTACACACACCTTAAGTAAAATAAAATAACCCACCTCTGGGAAGATCACAACAACTACACGATGTGATCAAAGATTACCAAAGATGGTAACTTCGTTAATGTAATCCCTAGAGTTACATTCCTAGAGTTAATCATTCGGATAAAAATTATACACCCAATAATTTTCTTCAAAACTGTTCTTAACATTTTTACCGAAAAATTACCTCTTTAAAGATATGCGCGTAAATATGTTATTAATTAATTTGACCTTGAATTTCTCTCTTATTTGACCTAATCTGATAGGTCTAAACTGAGTATGAGGGCATAATATATAGACCATGCACTATTATATACCATGCACTATTATATACCATTGCGATATTTGAGGTTATTCTAATTGACCCTTAAATTGTCGGACAGTGTTATCAATGATTCATGTTCCGCTTGGAAAGAGAATTGAGAATTGAAAAAAAAAAAAATTTACAATAGTGAATGAAATATTTATTTGAACCGATACATCAATACCTGCCATTTACTTTTTTAAAAATTATTTCATGTAAATGTTGCCCACGACTACGCTTGAGATGGTCCATCCGTAAGCTCCAATTATCGCTTACTTTTGCCAGCGTTTCGGCCAGTATCTCACTAATGGCAGCTGTAACGTTGTCTTTCAGGGGTGCAATTGTGACTGGCTTAAACTTGTACATGAGTGACTTCACGTAGTTCCACAAAAAATCGTCTAGTCGAATCG
This sequence comes from Tetanocera ferruginea, assembly GCA_958299015.1. NCBI lineage: Eukaryota > Metazoa > Arthropoda > Insecta > Diptera > Sciomyzidae > Tetanocera > Tetanocera ferruginea. The sequence goes on from OY282641.1 coordinate 139,992,799, forward strand.
CTTGATCTTGGCGGCCATTTGACTGTTCCAAGACGTGAGGTTAATTGCTCACCAAACTCGCCTCTCTGGTATCCCCCTGGTATCGCGTGACTGGTATCGCATGTGGCACCATCTTGTTGAAAGCACTTGTCAACCAGATTCAATTCTTTCATTTTGGAAAAACTAAAGTCGCTAATCATCGCTCGGTACCTTGCTCGATGGTACAAATCTGAAAAAGTATGACCAATAATAGCATCGGACCACAAACCTTACCAAACAGTGGATTTTTCAGGATGCATTGCAGCTCTTGAACTGCCTATGGCTGCTCTTTAAACCAGATTCGGCAATTATGTTTGTTGACGTACTCATTAAGCCAAAAATGAGCTTCGTCACTGGATCTTCATCCAACTTTTCTAAGGACCATTTTTGTCACTTATCTCATCAACTCCACTTGTTCTCCTCGTATTTCTTTATAAATGTTATGAACATTATTCACAAAAATTCTGAATGATTCATATTCCGCTTGTATTTTTTCATAACATTTACGAAATTTTTTAGTTGTTCATGTATTTTGTACACACACTTTATGAACTTAAAACACTAGGCTTATGAAAAATGTAAACTATCATTGTGTTTTTCTTTTGTGTATTTTGTACATTGATATCATGAATAGCTCATGTCACTCATTTAATTGGTTACTGGAACTAAATTCATGAATTCGATTCATGCAATTCATGTAAAATTCATAATAATTGAGTAATCTTTTTTGAATAGGAAGAGGTTATATATGCCAATAGGATATTAAAGCAGCGCTCTTCATACTAAAGCCTGCATTGACTGCACCTTTTGAAGGCACCTTTTGAAGGTCTTCTTTTTCTGCACAAAAGGCAGCACAACAAATCTTTTTTCCCTTCAAAGACTGACTTTTCATATACTTCAGGGAAACTTTTTCGTTTAAATTTAGAATATATACCAGTTTAAAAATATGACATAATAATGGCCCTTTTTAATTCTATATCAAAGATTACTGATTGAAATTAATCTGAATTAAAAAAAAAACATAGGAGAGAAGATTAAATCATAGAATATAAAATAAACAGAAAAAGCTTTAAAAGAAAAAAATATTTTTTGAATACTTTTTGCTTAGGCCCCTTCTTAAGAAATGCTTCTATCAGCAATGAAAGCGGAAAGCCATTTATATGAAAATTTCCCATTTCATATAAAAAAGAAAGTATACTTGGATATGAGTGTGGAAGCACTTCGAAATTCATATGAAGGCCTGCTAGAAGCGCTGTGAAGTGTTGCTATTGCCGACTGGGCAACGCACAAAGCCAGATAGTCGTGTTAAGCCTTTTGAAAATAATATCAATTGGCCATTTCGAAGTCCTTGAAAGGACTTTGACCGAGACTGACGTTCAATCAGAAAAATGTTTTTCTATTGAAAAAGATTACTGCCAGAGGTGAGCCTTAAACTCGGGCTAACACGTTTCGTTTGCGAAGGTAAGGTAAGGTAAGGTAAGGTAAGGTAAGGTAAGGTAAGGTAAGGTAAGGTAAGGTAAGGTAAGGTAAGGTAAGGTAAGGTAAGGTAAGGTAAGGTAAGGTAAGGTAAGGTAAGGTAAGGTAAGGTAAGGTAAGGTAAGGTAAGGTAAGGTAATATGAGAAAAGTAAAGGTAAGGTAAGTTAAGGTAAGGTTATATCAGTTAAGGCAAGGTAAGGTTAGGTTAGGTAAGGTAAGGTAAGGTAAGGTAAGGTAAGGTAAGGTAAGGTTAGGTTAGGTAAGTTAAGTTAAGGTAAGGTAAGTCAAAGTAAGACAAAGTTAGGTGAGATGAGGTTATGTAAGACAACGTAAGGTAATGTAAGGTAAGATAATGTATGATAAGGTAAGGGTAGGTAAGGCAAGGTTAGACAAGGTTAGGTAAGCTTAGACAAGGCAAGGTTAGACAAGGTTAGGTAAGATTAGGTAAGGTAAGGTAATGTTAGGTAAGGTTAGGTAAGGTTAGGTAAGGTAAGGTAAGGTTAGGTAAGGTTAGGTAAGGTTAGGTAAGGTAAGGTAAGGTTAGGTAAGGTTAGGTAAGGTTAGGTAAGGTTAGGTAAGGTTAGGTAAGGTTAGGTAAGGTTAGGTAAGGTTAGGTAAGATAAGGTAAGTAAGGTAAGGTAAAGTAAGTAAAGGTAAAGTACGGCATGGATAGGTCAGGTAAGGTAAGTTAAAGTGAGTAGAGTTAAAGTAAGGCATGGTTAGGTCAGGTAAGGTAAACTAAGTCCAGGTAAGGTAAGGTAAGGTAAGGTAAGGTAAGGTAAGGTAAGGCAAGGTAAGGTAAGGTAAGGTAAGGTAAGGTAAGGTAAGGTAAGGTAAGGTAAGGTAAGGTAAGTCAAGTAAGGTAAGTCAGTTTTGTTGTTTTAGCTGTGAACCAAGGATTTCATTTTCCGAACCAAGGCTGTTTCCCAAACGGGAAGATAGATAGGTAAGAGAGAAAGAGGTATCCATCGCAACAAGTGTGAGTGAATTTTACCTACAGTGAATCATATATCAAGACGCGAATTTGAATGTGAGGCAAGTGTTATATCTGTGCCTATGTGAATTCAAGTTGTTAAGCAATCACATTCCAAAAAAATCTCTACCACCAACTATTACTTCAATAGTAAATGAATTTTTAATTTCAGTGGATCAGACATAAAAAAGTTGAAGAATTCAATACAAAAGAATTGGCCCTGCTTACAGCGAAAAGGCCAGGACCTCTGGGTTAGAACGCTTACCACTTGGCTACCGAGACCGTAATTTTGTCAAAATATACCGATATGCAATGAAAGTTCCTTAACTCGAAATGTCAAGGGACCGGAATTTCACTTTGAGTTACGGAAAATTCAAGTTCTAGAGATCAAAAGCTTAGAAAAATACATTGAGAAATAACAAATAGTACTTCGAGTTATGGAGAATTTCGAGTTAGAGAAGTTCGAGTTAGGAAAGTTTCACTGTTTATCATATAACAGTTCCTAGAAAGCTTTCAGAAAAAGAATTTAACTCAAAGAAAGATTATGAAAGTATTATTGCGGTTAAATCAAGAAAAATATTAGACAAAATGGATTAAAAGAAATTTTTAGTAAAAACAATGACTATCAATCAATGCAACACTAACAGCCACTTAAGCGTTTGAGTGATCAAGCTCCAACAGTAATTCTTCACAATGTTTAAAGCCGAATTCATATCATTAGTAGCACTTAATTTCTTTTTTTGAAATAGCCATTGAAGTGAAGCATGTTTCTTTTCCCAGCTATTCAATACCACACGTTCAACACATTTTGATGCTCAAATTTGTTTAGTATTGTCAGCATTATGTGGCGTTGCCACATCAACTGCTGTCAGCGTGTGTGTCAGCAGCAACGGTATTGTTTTTGTTTTTATGTATGGATTTAGTCATGCATGCTGATTAAGCTTGCAAGGACATCAACAGCATAGACGACAACTCAATGTCGGCTCGCAGTATTATGGACTTAATATTAAATAGTACAGGAATTTATTTAATAATATGTTACACAAAGTTTTTTAATCAATATGGCAACATTGTGAAAATGTTGCTTTCATGCTGGTTGAAAAACACAAATTGATGCTTTAAAAACAAAATCATTCCATCATGTTGTGCGCCATGATTTTGAGATATTCGGTTACAATAACAAAAATTAAGTCATCCAAACAGACACGTGGAAACACACAAGCACACGACGCTGATGAATGATGAGCCACAATTGCTGATGCACGCGGTCCATCATTCTTCATTTAACGCATGTTGTAGTAATGGACACACCAACAACAACAACAATAACAACAATAACAACAATAAAAGCAATACTAGTCGTAAAATAACATTTCGACGTTGTCATGTCATGACAATAACCTGCGCTACGCTGCGGACACATGGCACGCCTGCTATACGATCGCCTTGTTAGTCCTTTGGAACAATGAGCTTTGTTGGTTGGTAGCCATAATATTTTCGAGTGCAATCGAGCAAAACAATACCAAATGGCGTTGCCAGCTAGCAACAAAATTTACAGTTACAAAAAACAAAAAAAAAAAAAAATCAAGCGTCAATCTACAGCAATGCATTCATCAGTTTTAACAAAACAAAAATACAAAAAAAAAAAACAAAAAAACACAAAAATGACTAACAACAACAGCAACAGCAACATTTTGAAACAACGTGACTTCATTGTAAGGATATTCATTGTCATCATGTTGATGAAAATGCATGGCCAAGTGATGTTCTTGTTCTTGTTATAGTTGTTGTCAACGATGTTGCTCGTTTTGGGCTATTTCGTTTTTTTTTGTTGCAGCAATTTTGACTTCAATCTATCAGAATATCAGCTAGTAGCTGAGTGTGTTGCATAGCATGCCAATCCGCACTACTTTACAGTGCCATCTCCTTTGGACACCTGCTGCAATCGTCTGCTAGTTCAATTCATATCGACAACTACTATGCAGCTTATCACATCTCAATTTCTAGGTTTTGTTCATTGTAGACGCGCTTCATTCGTTTATCATTCTTGTACAGGCATCCAACCATTCCATTCTTCAGTGAATATTCTGACTTTAGCTCTGTGTGCAACAACCGTGCAGGCAGTTGCAATTATTGTGTGCTTCAATTATATTTGCATTGTAACAGGTTGTTGCTTTTGTTGTTTGTTTTTATTTTTTTGTTTTTTTTTTTTTACTTTTTGGCCTTTATCATGAACGGATTGGCCATCATCACGACTTTGCAGGATTTCTTTATTGTCGCTGGTTTTTGTTCTTTTTTTCGTTACTGAAGTCGAAACAATGATATATAAATAAAAGTGAAAAAGTCTGAGTTGATTGATTTTATAAAAAAATTACACTAAGAGAGAGATAAAAATGTCAACTAACATTTATTGTGAGTCATAAATTATACGACAATTTTAAGAGTTTAACGATCGGGATGGACTCTATCGCTAGATATGAACAACAAAAGTTTACTTAAAATAACAATACATTTCTTTGCAAATTTATCAAAATATACCATACCACACCATACCAGACTAAATGGACACGGTTGAATATATAGTATATATATATATATATAGAAATGGTTTGAAATGATGTAGATAATAAATTACATAACTGTCTTCATCTTGCCATAAAGTTGTAAATGAAATTGAAAGGGCTGGTTTCTTTATCTAGTATATTGAAAAAACTCCTTAAATTGTCAAACTATCCACACAGAAAACTGCTAAGTAGAAAATGTAATTTTAAAAGATGAATCACTGAAATACATTACTTTAAACTAGAACCGATGGAAAAACTTAACTTGAGTGATGAAAAATTAAAAGTACAACTTAAAAATATTGCCTTTAAATATTAAATTTGAACATGTGTGCTATTTAAACTAAGCAACGGTAGTAAAACAAATGTCATCAACAGTTTCAAAATTCTACTCAAAAGTATTAAGAGTAGATTGTTAACATTTTTCAACCCAAAGTTTCAAAGAAAAGCGGAAAAATTAAGTTGATTTTAATTTAAAACCTTGTATAACATATCAAATCAGACCAGAGTAAACCATGCCATATTGTATCAAACCAAACTATTTAATACCATAACATACCAACTGAACTGAACTGAACTGAACTAAACTAAACTGAACCTAACTGAAGTAAACTTAACTAAACTAAACTAAACTAAACTAATCTAAACGAAAATAAACTAAACTAATCTAAACGAAAATAAACTAAGCTAAACTAAGCTAAACTAAGCTAAACTAAACTTAACTAAACTAAACTAAACTAAACTTAACTAAACTAAACTAAACTAAACTAAACTAAACTAAACTTAACTAAACTAAACTAAACTAAACTAAACTAAACTAAACTAAACTAAACTAAGCTAAACTAAACTTAACTAAACTAAACTAAACTAAACTAAACTAAACTAAACTAAACTAAACTTAACAAAACTAAACTAAACTAAACTAAACTAAACTAAACTAAACTAAACTAAACTAAACTAAACTAAACTAAACTAAAATAAACTAAACTAAACTAAACTAAGCTAAACTAAACTAAACTTAACTAAACTAAACTAAACTAAACTAAACTAAACTAAACTAAACTAAACTAAACTTAACTAAACTAAACTAAACTAAACTAAACTAAACTAAACTAAACTAAACTAAACTAAACTAAACTAAACTAAACTAAACTAAACTAAACTAAACTAAACTAAACTAAACTAAACTAAACTAAACTAAACTAAACTAAACTAAACTAAGCTAAACTAAAAAAAGTAAAGAAAGTCTAAAGTCGGTCTAGGCCAACTATGAAAAATCCTAAATCTACTTTTAAAACAAAATAATATGATTGAAAATGGGCGTGTCCGTAGGCGGATGAAGCCTATATTTTATATGCATTTAAATGTTGAAGAAAAATTTACACATACCAAGTTTTGTTCCCTGTAGCTCACAGTTAATGCCTTTATTATGCTTTCGTTATGGGAGGTGGGCGTGTTCATGAACGGATTACTCCCAATTTTTTAACACACCTTAATTTTGATATAAAATACATACATATAGTCCGTTTCAAAAGAGAAGAACATTTTTTTATTTTCATTTTTCGATGCGCAGTGAGAAATTATTTTTAAAGCAAGAACATTTTTAGAGCGTAATTTCTTGCACTTTTTGTACTGTTCGCTGAACTTTATGCTTTTTTGAGTGTTTTTTACTATTTTTCTAAATATTTCTAATGATCTATATAACAAATGATCGCACAAGTACGATGTTGCACCGACGGCCGGCAGCAACCTGCATTTTGAGAGAGAAATCAAATACAAATTACATAAAAAATAAATTATTTTCACAAAAAAAAAAATTGTGAACTGAAATTTTGGCTAACAAATTATTTTTTGACTTCCACTTTTTTTCAATTTTGATTGGTTGCTTTTTTAAAAAACAAAATTCAGTACTTCCGCAGCGCAGTTGCGATGAACAACAAAATTCATGAATATACATTTATTTCTTTTCATTTATTTTTCTGCTCAGAGAATATTCAATTTTTTTTTTAATGTCGACCAATCAGAATGAAGAACGCTCTCAAAATTATTTTCTTATTCTCAAACATACGCGAAAATGTTCTTCTCTTTTGAAACAGGCTATGCCAACTTTCTATGACAAACATAATCTTATTTATTCAGCTTTAAATTTTTTGCGTTGTGTGGGAGATAGGCGTGGGCGGTCCGTGGGCGGATGACGTCCATTTTCCAAAACCATCTTTATTTTATCATAAAAAACATACGTGCAAAATTTTATCTCTGTTGGTTATAGGCTTATTAATTGCGTTTTCAATTTTTGGGTTGTATGGGAGGTGGGCGTGTCCGTGAGTGAATGGCACCCATTTTTTTTGATACAAAACACATACACACCAAAGTTTATTGTTGTAGGTTAATTATGAGCTTATTTATTCAGTTTTGAACTATTTTGGCTGTGTGGGAGGTAGGCGTGTTCGTGGGCGAATGACGTCCATTTTCCAAAACCATCTTTATTTTTTCATAAAAAAACATACGTGCAAAATTTTATCTCTGTTGGTCAAAGATAGGCTTATTTATTGCGTTTTCAATTTTTGGGTTGTATGGGAGGTGAGCGTGTCCGTGAGTGGATGACACCCATTTTTCGAAGTCATCTTTGTGTTGATATAAAACACATACCCACCAAATTTTGTTGTTTTAGGTTAATTATAAGCTTATATATCCAGTTTTAAATTTTTGCGTTGTATTGGAGGTAGGCGAGTCCGTGGGCGCATGATGTCTATTTTTGAAAACCATAGTTGTTTTGTCATAAAACACATACTTCCCAAATTGTATCTCTGTAGGTTACACAGGAGCTTATTTATTCCGTTTTCAACTTTGGGTTGTATGGGAGGTGGGCGTGTCCGTGATCAGATAACATCCATTTTTTGAAGAAATTTTTGTGTTACTACAAAACACATACACACCAAGTTTTATTGTTGAAGGTTAATTATGAGCTTACTTGTGCAGTTTTCAATTTTAGCGTTGTATGGGAGGTAGGCGTGTCTGTGGGCGGATTCCAAAAATATTCAATATTGCAGATCCTTAGATTCATGGTTGATGATGCCAATTTTTCAAAAACATCTTTTTTTTGTCATAAAAAATGCACGTGCCAAATTTTATCTCTGTAGGTTAGGCAGAGATTTATTTATTACGTATTTTTTGCGTTGCATGAGAGGTAGGCGTGTCCGTGGGCGGATTCCAAAAATATTAAATTTTGCAAATCCTTAAATTCATGTGACTATGTGTACCAAGTTTCATTCAATTATCTCAACTCCTTCTTATCCTGTGTATACGGACAACACACAGACGGACAGACGGACGGACGGACATGAATAGCTCGACTCATGTGGTGACGCTGATCAAGAATATATATACTTTTCTTAAGCGGACTCTCTTGGTTCTATGCGTTACAAACGTTTGCACAAAGTTAATATACCTTGACCTTTCAGGTTTAGGGTATTAAAAACTAGACAGAAATGAACTGAACTGCACTGAACTGAAATTAACTTGACTTGACTTGACTTGACTTGCCTTGCTTTGCCTTGCCTTCCCTTGTCTACCTACCTTACCTTACCTTGCCTTACCTTACCTTACCTTACCTTACCATACCTTACTATACCTTACTATACCTTACTATACCATACCTTACCTTACCTTACCATACCTTACCTTACCTTACCTTTCTAATTTCTGGCAGTGGAGACTCGAATCAATCATTTGGCCAAACGGTTGTTGTTCAAAATGGATGATAGCCTTTAAAATAGTACCACCAACCACACAACATCACATTCCTTTTTGTCAATCCCGTTTTTGACATCGTTTTTGGAGCTTCTCTCTTTTTCGAACAATAGCGTTTTCGAACAACATTATCATATCGAGCCATAACCGCAAAAAATATGTTATCTGCAAATTACAAAAATTTGTTTTATTTATCGATATTTATAATTTATTTCATTATCAATAATCTATAATTATAAAATAACTAGCTGGTACACCGCGCGTTGATGCCGTTGATGACTGTCGAAGGGTTCGGGTCAGAGATCCTTTATCGGTGTTTAAAGTTACCACCTGCCATGTGGGCTTACTTCAATTTGCAACATTGCTTGTAGTCAAATTTCTAGAAAATTAATTCCAATAAAGTGTTTTCAGAACTAGTATCGTGTTAATAATAAAATAATCATGATCATTTATACCATTTTCTTTTATGCAATGTCCTTCAAACAATCGACAGTGTTCGTTCAATTGGGTCGATTTTTTATTTGAGTTACCTTCAGAAATATATTTTCGGAAAATAATTAAAAACGCAGACCTGTTTCAGAGCATTCACCAGACAAAGATTCTTAGTGAATGCTTTTCTTTTCAATTTGTTTCATGCGGAATTCAAAATTACAATTATCGCCATATAAAATTAATTATTTTCCTTTTAGACATGACCAGTGCCCTACTTTATAAGAAATAGACTTTCAAAGCGAAATACTTATACTTTACTTTTACGCAATACCTCCCCAGTATTTCAAGCATTCATTTTTACTAACCTGCTTCAAGTAGTACCAATACGTGAACATTTATTTTGAGGATAAATTCAATTGACCTTCATTGGTAAGAAGCGAGACCTATCTAAAATCTCTTGCATATAGGATATGCTAGCCTGGTTGTACTGAGACGCAACTCCACGCCGATTCGTTGTCTAGCTTGCGACATTAAACTTACCACAGCTAGCACGAAGCTCCGAAGGGCCAGCCCACGATAGTCCCCCAACAAAAGGGTTATTGTAACTTTAGAATGAGCACTTAACAAAAACTGGAAATTAATTTAATGCATTTGACACATATGACTTCATAAGCAAGCTTATCATAGTATCCCAGTAATAAATACTGCTAGATACTTTTTGGGTTTTTTCCAGAATTTCAAGATCCCTCTGTCTTGAGACCACACGCATTCCAAAACTAACCGCCTTATCGAAATCAGATAAGAAAACTTGATCAGCCAGCAAACAACATTACTAGAATGATAGCATGCCCAAACACAGGTTCATATTCTGGTTTTGTAACCAATTATTCCGGCGTAAATATGATTTTATCGTTGGAATTTGTATTTCTTTATCCTCAGTTATACTCTATCACCTTTAGAATATATCAGATTTTAATTCATACCAGTAATTATCGTGGCTAAACCAGATTTCTTGACTATATCCGTGCTAACAGTATGTTTTATATCATTTGCTACGGATACGCAGATACAATTACCAGAATTTATGTTCCACTTTCAGGAGTTTGCATCTCAAAGCGAGGGCTCATGGCAACATGTGTTTTTAAATGACATACATAATTGAACCGTACTCCAAATATGCCATTATTTATGACCTCTTTCCATTATGTATGACCTCTTTCCTGAACGTATCAAATAACCTTCGAACTCGTTTCGCTTCAACAGTGAATCGCAGATGGAAATTCGACCCATTCAATTTTTTTTTCATTTCGATCATTACATAGAGAAAATTGTGAAAACCTTTCGTACAAAATGCAGGAAACGTGATACTTTTGCAAACGTTTAATCCAGATTTTACTCCTCTAATGTTTATTTTCATGTTAAAAACAGACATTTTAAAATGAGCTTCTAAAACGTTCGTTTGATTTTCTAAAATAAACATTTTAAAATGAGCTTTTAAAACGTTCGTTTGATAATTAAAAATGAATATTTTAGAAGAACTAGAAGAATTACAAGCAATGTTTAAAATGTTAATTTAAAAATATCAAATTCAATTTCATGAAAAAATTCCTACGGGTTCAAAAGTTACAGCCGGATTAGTGAGAGTGCATTTTTAATGTTCGCTCTTTTTTTTCTTTGTTCACAAACTTTGAACGCGTTTATCTCGAAACCATGTTTTTCGTACTGGTTGTGGCACTTGAGGGTTCATTTGATGACGAAATTTTTTTTGTTTTGTTTTTTTAAACTTGATTCGCTATCGTATGACACGAGCTTTTTTTTAAATTTTTTTAAATTTTGTATGAATTTTTTAAAGTCAATATTTTTTTTTCGATAAAACACACTTTCAAATTTGGAACATCAGCAAAAAAATGAAAAAAAATTAAAAAAAAACTCCTAGTATACGATAACCAATTTTGTTATGATTTAAAAAAGTCATATTTGTTCCAGATTGGACAATTTTTGCTCCCTATTTTTCTCTGCCGCCAGTTTGGAGCTCTTTAAAACCATGTTGGAGTGTAAAATATATTTTTTTTGAATTTTTGTTCTTGTAATTTTCTACAATAATAATAAAATTTTTGGAAAAATGTTTGTTTTTGACTGAGTTATGAATTTTTAAAAAAAGGTTTGTTTTTTCTGCCGCGAATGTTATGTCCCTCCTTAAAACTGTTTTGCATTCGCTTTTCAGTTCCATAGTGATGTAGTGATTGCTCATATGACGACTTTCTTGAATCTTATTCTTAGTTTCAACGATTTAAAGGTGACAGATTGACCAAAGCGCGAAAGCATCTTTGACTTGAAAATTTTAAAAACTAGCACTTTTACCACAAGTAGCTTTTCACACGCCGTGATGAACTCTTCTCTTTATCGTTTATTGAATTTTTTTCTGGAATTTCATTCATCTTTGCAATAACTTTTAACATCATAAATTTCATCAATACAATTTTTAAAAATAATCTGCCCAATTATTTCCTATTAAAGCTCAGTATGCTGTAGAAACGAAAAACAAATTCCCATAAGCAGTGTATTGAGTTTTTTGACAGCGAACAGGCAGTGGAATTTTTTCCGCTAGGTAGTACGTTTTTGAAGGAAAAATTTTTTCTGTGTAGTTAAGTTCACAACCATGTGTGGTGAGTTAAAATGTCAACATTTCACTGGTCAAAATGTCAAAATGTCAACTTTAAATGCGCGTACATTTAATAGCCGCGGAAACTTGATGTTCAACAAAAAAAAAATAAGCAAAATTAATGCTATTTCAATATTTATTACAGTTGTTATATTGCAGCAATGAAAATATGTATCTGTCACCCAGCACAAGTGTTGCTTTTTCTGCACAAAAAAAAAAAAAAAATTACGCGTGAAGAATTATATGCCTAAAAATTTCGTTCCGACAGCATACCAAGCTTAAGAAAAACATTTTTTGTCACTTAAGTACTTGTTTTTTTTTTTTTAAATTTAGTTTTTGTAAAATTAAGTAACACTTTCAACCATTTGTTAATATCTTTGATGGAAATCTGTTATTTTAGAAGAAGTTAGAATTTTAGGTATAGTTTGAATAAATTTCTTGCTGTCTCTCTCTACTTCGCCGCATTGTGCCGTGTGCGCATCAGTACCTTCAAGTTAGTTAGTGAGTTGATAGTTTTTGTTATTTAAATCCATAGTTCGTTTTATAAAATTTCAACCGTTTTCTCTATGGTAGTCTGACTGACCTATACCAGTAGTAATGGTATAAAAATATATAACAGCTCTTAAGGGTTAAAGGAAAATATCGAAAAAGTCTGTGAATATTTTTCAAATTTAAAATTTCAAAAACAATTTGAAATTTCTGAAATTAAAAAAATACATTTTAGAATTTATATAATATGAGTTAAGTTCTCTGTTAATGTGTCATATGATAGTTCATTTTGGGCACATTGTAGCACATTTATTTCTAACTCAAAAACCTGAAACTTACTCATTACACATGCTTTAAACTCATTAACATTTTAACACTTTTTATAAAAGTGACAATGAATCATTAAAAAGCAGTTTTAATGGTGTTCTTTTTTAATATATTTAATGTATTTCTTTGAAATATTTTCTTTGATACAACACATGAACAATTGATTTTCTTTAAATTTATGAAGCTTCAACTATTTCGAATGAAATTTAACTGCGCTAAATTTTTGCGGTTTCGAGTTAATTTTTTATGATGCGATTTATTTAACTGCTTTATTTTGTTGTCGTTTAAAATTTTCCGTTTTATGTTTACAGAAAATATTTTAAGTCAGGCATTTTAAAAATATTTTTATCTTAATGCAACTTTAACACGCTTATTTTGAAATTCATTCTTTATTTTATATTTACTACCTAATATTTTCATGACCACAGCTTTTATTTTATCAACATAAAGTCAGTTTTCCAATTTGATTTAGAGGATAAAAACCATAAATATATTTAGTTTTTCCTGACCATCAACCAAACCATCAATAATCTAATCAATTATCTGTATAACATCAGAAAACATTCACAGTTAAAGCTGCTCACAGATTCCTTTTCCTTTTGTTTTCAGTTCAAAACGAAACGCCTTGATGTAACGCCGCATTAAACTGTCACAAAACATGTCAGTTAATAAATAAAAAAAAACGCTGCTCAAATAGCTGCAGGTGTGGTTGCAACATGTTAAACGATGCTTACTTTCGATCAACACTTGTTAAGCTATGCTTGATGCTAGCAAAGGGCCAAAAAAATACAGTTTATCTAAAAACAATATCTAAAAGCAGCAACACCACTTCATTTACCAAATGTCAATGAACTATGGTTTGAAATGAATTTTCCGATGCAGTGAAAAAGGTTGCTATATTTCAACAATCATTTCATCACGAGTAGACAAGAAGAGATATAAGAAAAAACACAAACAGGTAAGTTTCTTTTTCAATATATTTTGTCTGCCTAATGGACCAAGAGCTATAGACAATCTTTTGTAGTCAAAAGAAATTTGATTGAACATGATGAAAATCGAAGAGAAGAAGTACCTAATTTAAAAACAAAAAGAAATGCGAACAAAAAAAAAAAAAACAAAATAAAAATACTTCAAAGATATCAGAGAAGGTTATTGACTTCAGGTGTTGTTGAACACAAAGGCAGAGCTAATGATTGCCTAAGGTTAAGCACAAGCATTTCCAATATTTTTCCATTGATTTTCTTAACGATATTTATAAGAAAATTATGCGCAAAACATGTTATGCTGTTGCTTTTCTGCTGCGACATATGATATGGTTCTTTTTTATTACAGAATTATTTTTTTTTTGGAAAAAGGAATATTTATAAAATTTTTCATTTTGATAAAGCAGAAAAAATTTAATATTATTCTTATTGCCTTGATTTTTGATTTTTAATATGCTGCTATGTTACGCAATGTTACCCGAGATTAACATAAGTGGCAATCAGGGCCTCTCAGAGGTGAACTGGAAGCAAGATCTCGACGAATTTTTGGGGCGCCTTTATAAAATCAAATTTAAATTCACGTTTTAATACTTAGTATTAATCTTGACAATTAGCGCAACCAAAGGGGGGTTTCGGGGTTTAAACCCCCCAAAAATTATTGTAGTACAAAGCAAAATAGGATTCTATCAAAGTGATTAACAAAAAAACAAGTAAGGAAAGCCTAAAGTCGGTCTAGGCCGACTATGAAATACCCTAAACCCACTTTTCAAAAATAAAAAAATTTTTATTGCAAATGGGCGACTCCGTGGGCGGATGAAGCCTATATTTTAATTGCAATTAAATGGTGATGAAAAATTTACACATACCAAGTTTTATTCCTGTAGCTCACAGTTAATGCCTTTATTGTGCTTTCGCTATGGGAGTTGGGAGTGTTCATGAGCGGATTACTTCCAATTTTTGAACACACATTAGTTTTGGTATAAAATACATACATACCAAATTTAATTTCTCTATGACAAACATAACCTTATTTATTAAGTTTTAAACTTTTTGGGTTGTATGGGAGGTAGGCGTGTCCGTATGCGGATGACGTCCATTTTTCAAAAATATCTTTGTCTTGTCATAAAAAACATATGTGCCAAATTTTAGCTATGTAGGTTAAACAGAGGCTTATTTATTGCGTTTTAAATTTTTGGGTTGTATGGGAGGTGGGCGTGTCTGTGAACGGATGACGTCCATTTTTCGAAGACATCTTTGTGTTTGTATAAAAAACATACATATCAAATTTTTTTGTTGTAGACTAAATATGAGCTGAGTTATGCAGTTTTCAATTTTCGCTTTGTATGGGAGGTAGGCGTGTCCGTGGGCGGATGATGTCCATTTTTCAAAACCATCTTTTTTTTGTAAAAAAAAATATATGTGCCAAATTTTAGCTCTGTAGGTTAAACAGAGGCTTATTTATTGCGTTTTAAATTTTTGGGTTGTATGGGAGGTGAGCGTGTCCGTGAGTGGATGACACCCATTTTTCGAAGACATCTTTGTGTTGATACAAAACACATACATACCAAATTTTATTGTTCTAGAATTATTATGAGCTGAGTTATGCAGTTTCCAATTTTTGCGTTGTATGGGAGGTAGGCGTGTCCGTGGGCGGATTCCAAAAATATTCAATATTGCAGATCCTTGGATCCATGTGACTATGTGTACCAAGTTTCATTCAATTATCTCAACTCCTTTTTCTTATCCTGTGTATACGGACAACACACAGACGGACGGACGGACGGACGGACGGACGGACGGACGGACGGACGGACGGACGGACGGACGGACATGGATAGCTCGACTCACGTGGTGACGCTGATCAAAATTATATATACTTTTCTATACCGGACTCGCTTCGTTCTATGCGTTACAAACGTTTGCACAAAGTTAATATACCCTGACCTTTCAGGTTTAGGGTATAAAAAATAATCACACGTCTTATCAAATGAGTAAAAACCCTAAATGTATATTTCAATTAAATTCTCGCTGATTTATAATTTCTGGATTTTGTTAAATTTTTGTTAAGTTCTGATTCTGTCCACTTAGGTGTTATTGACAATACTTCGGTTTGAGTTGTCTTTTTAACTTTTACCATAAAACTTTTACCATTGGGAAAAACTCAAGTTTTGTAATACAAAATAATAAAGCCTGAATTTGAGGACAATCGGTTAAGTCACTCACTACCGAAATAATTAAGGAAATCCACTCTTTAATTGTCATTTTTCGTCTGGTTTCGGTCTTAATTTTTTTTTAAATGCAAACCCAAACTCGGCAGGAATTAAGTTAATAGTGAAGTCCTGTGAAAAAAAAAAAAAAAACAAATTGGCCATTTCAGCCCTTGAAAGGACTTTGACCGAGCTTCTTATGATCAATTATGTTGTGTGTGTAATTAAATGTTTGCACAAATTGACCGAGAACTGGACCTACATGTTTTATGCCGACTCCGAACGGCTAAAGTTTATGTTCTCAAGAAGCTTTACATGGCATTATTTACTCTCTGAGGTTTGCCATTGTCTGCAGAGAGGTGGTGACCGATCAGAAAAATTTTTTATTGAAAAAAAAAAACTTTTCGCCGCGGCTGGGGATCGAACCCGGGCTCCGAGCATGCTAAGCCACGCACTTAACCTGCATGCCACGGTCACCACGAAGTCCTGTGATTCAGTAAAAAATTTATTCCGATAGACTTCCTAAACTAGAGAAAAAAATTCACAATTCTTAATTTTGTAACATACTTTCCCAAATCTGGTACATTAAAAATTTCTCTAAATTTCCAAATATTATCTGATTTTATGAAATAAAGGCTTAAGAGAAAAAAAATGTGTTGGTCTGTTTTTTCTTCTTGATTAAAGTTATACCAATAAGCAGGAATACTGACTGCTGAAATGCTGAATTCTATCGAAATAATATCTTTTTAAGGATTTGTCTTCACGACACTTTTCCAATGAGGGATTTTATTGAAACAGGTTTTGAAAATGGAAAATTATGAATTATAAAATATTTTTCACCAGCTACGGAAGGCAATTGGAATTATTTTTGACCTGTATCATATGGCTTCACTGGATACTTAATTCCCACAAAGCATTTGGGTAAGTAGTAAGCGTTCAAAAAATTACGACATAAAATAACGAGTTTGAAGGAAATTTCTTCGGTTAAGTAGGTGGTGATGGACTCAACTCAAAATGTAAGAAACAAGGCGTTAAACGTCAGTACAACGGGAGCTTGCAACACAGAAGCTGAACAGCATAAAAACGATAATTGTTTCTAGTTCGGCCATTGCACGAACGTGATGGCATGAGTTAAAAAATTTTTTTTTTTTTCGGGGAGGGATCAAATTTTGACAATGGACAAGATTGCGTAATTCCATATTGACTAAAATATTTCACTTGACATAAAGGGCAATTTTTGAAGCGATAAGTTATTCAAAATAAGAGAATATTTGAAATAGTTAGTAAAATATTTATTTGAAAATGTTCTTATTGAACCACATATCAAATAATTTTCAAATTTTCCAATTTGTGGGTACAAAAAAGTCGGTTATCATCGTACAGTTGCTTGCTTTTTGTAACAGTACGATTTTCATTATTTTTGAAAATGAACGGTTCAATGATGTCGCCGGCCCACAAACCGCACAAAACAGTGCATATTTCTGGGTGCATTGGCAGATCTTAATCTGCCTCTGCCTTCCCTTTAGACCAAATTTGGCAATTCAGTTTGTTGACGTATCCACCAAAATTGATCCACAAATAAGCTTCGTCAGTGAAGACAATTTTTGAATAATAAACTGGATCTTCATCCAATTTTTCTGAGGGCCCATTCACCAAACAAACGACGTTGTGGTAAGTCAGCCGGCTTAAGTTCTTGCACCAGCTATACGCACTTTTGTATGGTTTCATACCGAGGTCCTTACGTAAAATGTTCCATGTGGTCGAATAACACAAGCTCAATTGTTGAGAACGTTGGCAAATTGCAAATCGTAATCTTCATTGACACTGACCGATTCAGCAGCAATATTCTCCCGGTACTCGGCAGTCTCCGCCTATGGGTTGGTGGATTTACGTCTAATGAAGTGAAGCTGGTGCGAAATTTGGTCGAATAACACAAGCCCAATTGTTGAGAACGTTGGCGAATTGCAAATCGTAATCTTCATTGACACTGACCGATTCAGCAGCAATATTCTCCCGGTACTCGGCAGTCTCCGCCTATGGGTTGGTGGATTTACGTCTAATGAAGTGAAGCTGGTGCAAAATTTGGTCACGATACCTTGAATGACCTGTTCGGTGGGTTGATTATGACAACCATTCAATTGCCGTAATGATTGAATTCCTCTCAGAGAACGACTTAATAAATAAATGAAATGATTTACAGGAGTTGTTACTCTATTCATGGTGAAATGGCAAACTTTAATGAGCATTTTTGGCTTTGCCACCAATCACGCGTGAGGTGTAAAAAATTAAACTAAAAAAACAAATAGAAAAAAATCACCCTTTATTAAGAAAACAAAAGAAAAAAATAAACAAATTTGTTTGAACATTGTTGAAATTTTTTGCTGTGATATGAAGCTTTTGAAAAAAAAAAATATGTGGTTTACCCTGCCAGAAGATTGAACAAGGAAACATTAATGCAAATATAGAACGCATTAACCGCTACATCACATCCGTCATAATAACGTAAAATTGTTTTCATATATGAGCTCGACATTTGACTAAACCCCCCAACAAAAAATTTTCTGGTTGCGCCCCTGATCTTGACATGCATATAAAACGCTTCGCACTCAATATCTCTCAAACTTTTTTGCTATTACCATGCTTTGCAAACTTTACGTAAAATATGTTCTGCCTGAAAGTATGCCGAGAAACCTTATCAGTGATGATATTGGTTTCAACCTGTCATAGAAGGGGTTCTTATTCTAGTACTTAATCATAGTCTTGGATATATTAAATATAGTTTATAACTACATAAATTCTTCCGAAAATTTATGACTTGTGCTTTAGCATTAATTCTTGTGCCATAATAAGTAAGGCTACGAATCAACTGGCCCTGCTGGCCTACCCTAGTATAGGTCCTGGTTGCGACACATGTTCACGTTAATTTATTATACCCTAAACCTGAAAGGTCAGGGTATATTAACTTTGTGCAAACGTTTGTAACGCATAGAACGAAGCGAGTCCGGTATAGAAAAGTATATATATTCTTGATCAGCGTCACTTCGTGAGTCGAGCTATTCATGTCCGTCCGTCCGTCCGTCCGTCCGTCCGTCTGTGTGTTGTTCGTAAACACAGGATAAGAAGAAGGAGTTGAGATAATTGGATGAAACTTGGTACACATGGTCACATGAACCCAAGAATCTGCACTATTGAATATTTTTGTAATCCGCCCATGGACACGCCTACCTCCCATACAACGCAAAAATTGAAAACTGCATAACTCAGCTCATATTTATCCTACACCTATAAAATATGGTACGTATGTGTTTTGTATCAACACAAAAATGTCTTTGGAAAATGGACATCATCCGCTCACGGACACGCCCACCTCCCATACAACCCAAAAATTGAAAACACAATAAATAAGCCTCTGTTTAACTTACAGAGATAAAATTTGACACATATGTTTTTTTATTACAAAAAAAAGATAGTTTTAAAAAATGGACATCATCCGCCCACGGACACGCTTACCTCCCACACAAAGCTAAAATTGAAAACTGGATAAATTAGCTCATAATCAACCTACATTAATAAAGTTTGGTGTGTATGTGTTTTATGTCAACACAAAGATGTCTTCGAAAAATGGGTATTATCCACGCATGGACACGCCCACCTCCCATACAACCCAAAAATTGAAAACGCAATAAGTAAACCTCTGTTTAACCTTTACAGATAAAATTTGGCACGTATGTTTTTTACAAGAGAACAAAGATGGTTTTGAAAAATGGACGTCATCCGCCCATGGACACGCTTACCTCCCATACAACCCAAAACGCTTAAAACTCTTTAAATAAAGTTATGTTTGTCATAGAGAGACCAATTTTGGTTCATATGTATTTTATACCAAAACTAAGGTGTGTTCAAAAATTGGGAGTAATCCGTCTATGAAAACGCCCACCTCCCATAGCGAAAGCACAATAAAGGCCTTAACTGTGAGCTATAGGAATAAAACTTGGTATGTGTAAATTTTTCATCAACATTTAAATGAATATAAAATAAAGGCTTCATCCGCCCACGGACACGGCCATTTTCAATAATATTATTTATTTTTGGAAAAGTAGGTTTAGGGTATTTCATAGTCGGTCTAGACCGACTTAAGACTTTCTTTACATGTTTTTTTTTTTGTTTTCTACATCTCTTGAGTGTTAATTTATTTTAGACAACCTTTGATGTCAGCGTTAAAGTGCAACTCTAGCCACCTTTTAACAGACACAAGAAGAATTTAATTGAAAGTATAACGTTAAGATGTTGATAAGCATTTTCATAGTCTCATTCAGACTGTCTTGTAATATTAAAATTAGCATTATGCTGATTAAGCATTGTTTCTATGAACGTTATAAATAAAGATATTCTTGGTTTAATATTGTTCTTTAGAACGGAGCTGATATTTAAGAATTAATTATACATTTGGTTAAACTTTGGTTAAAAGATGATTTAATTATGAGCCAAACCAGAGTGCAAGTTTGTTTGGGTTAAACGAAAGTTTAAGGGGGTCTTCTCATTGAGCAACTTTTTTTTCGACTTTTTTTTTGCATTTATTTATTGGGTAGTTGTGAATATGCCCCTAAAAGGATTTTTAGAAATTCGAAATACTTTAGAAGATACAGCCTTTTTTGTGAAGCAAGGTCTTCGTCAAAATGAGCTATTTTTTTTTCGCCTCATTTTCGAACGAAGCGGCATAAAGTAACCACCGAATTCTGTTGAAAATGTTTATTGTTAGGTAAAAACGTGTTTGCACACATATTCATACAAACACACGAATACACATTTCTGCTTATTTTAGGGGTTGAAGCATTTTTTGAGTCCAGGTGTTCAACTGAAAGCATCATTACTTCAAACTTTAAACGCGTTTATCTCGAAACCGTTTTTCGAACTGGCGGCCATGATATCTCCAGTTCAACTGAACCGATTCTCATGAAACAAAGTGGAATCGACGCAGAATTGTCACCATTCTTGGGTGAACTTCGACCATAATTTTAAAAAATTTTTTACTATTGTTGTTTTTACACTAAACTACAAAAAAAAAAGCCGGAAATTGAATTTTTTTTTGAATGCCCGCCATTTTGTCAAAAAAATTACAAAATTAAGCTTGAGGTTCACCCGAGAATTACATCTATACTGATTATAACCCCGTATTTTTTTCATTTCAGACGCTCCGGAGACCCGGAATCGTGGCCGCCGTGACGACACCTTTTTTTTCAACACCAACTTTGAAGTCTCATTACTTTTTGAACAGCCCACGTATCGAGACAAAAAAAATTTTTTTATTTACTTTGAAACTTTTGTAATACAATAAATAAAAAAAGTTTTCAATTATTCTTTGCGTTTTCAAATAAGAATTTTTTTAAAAAGGGTCCAAAAAACGGGTTTTGAATGAGAAGACCGCCTTAAAGCATATGCTTTAAAACAACACGTGTGCTGCAATGTGATCGATGTGTGCTTAATGTGCTACATTAGAAAAAAAAAATGCATTGAATTCATATGTTGAACTCTGATCTAATTGAGGACTTTTGTCACTGGAAAGTTAAAAAAAAAATTATTTATTTAAAGAAAAAAACATTTTAAACGTTTTAATACAACGTTATATTTTATAATGTTTTAATATTTGGTTTCCTCTTTAAATTTATGATAGAACGATGAAAGGTTAAAAAATCATGTGAGGGTAATATGAGGTGTGTTCAGATGCTTATAGTCCTCCATTACTGTGGACGCGAGTGTACGACTACTACGCAGTGGACCTAACCTGCTCATTGAATCTCCAACCCGGAATAAATTCCACAGTACTGCAGCACAGTGGGCAAAAAAGCAATTTTCCGAACATTCGATTGTAAAAATCTAATCATGCAGTTTTATAGAGGAATATTCCACTAAGAAGAAACTATTAATGCTTTTCTTAAAATTGATAACCGCTTAAAACCAACTGAGCCACGGAATAAAATTATTTGCGCGTGCCAATTATGTATTTAAATGTTTACGTCATTTAAAAACTGAGCCGATAAGAGTTTAAATTTTAAATCCATGTGAGGCTAAAACTTAATTATAGTAATTGAAGTGATTTAAATTTTAAGCCCATACCGGACTTAAACTAAGTTTTAGTATTTAGCGTGGTTTCGTGGAGATGTAGTCAAAATATAGATACTGCCATGTTTGAGAAATTTGCTTGGCATACGGTTAAACGTTTTGTAGAAACTGGAACCTACTTCATGCCTGTGAGTGTCCATAAAGTTCTTATACATAGAAATGTTATCATTGATGCAGCTGTACACGGACTGCGATAACCATAGCATTAAAGCTTTTATTACCCTTTAGTTATTTTGCATTCAATTTTAAACCTTTGGTACTAAAACTCAAAATTTTTTTCCCACTTCAATAAATTTAAGCACATCTTGAGCTAAAGAAAATTCTAGTATTTTGAAAAGAATCAATTCTAATAAAAAAAAAGGTTTAAAAATTATTCAAAGATTTTTAACTGTGTATTACCAGACTTCAACCACATAAAAAACTTTTAGAATTTGATGATGTAGTTAAGGAGGGACATAACATTTGCGGCAGAGAAAACAGACCTTTTTTAAAAATGTATAATTCTGCTAAAAACAAACATTTGTCCAAAATTGTTTTTTATTATTTCAATTTTAAGAAAAAAATTTCAATTTTTGGTGATGTTCCAAATTTGAAAGTGTGTTTTTTCGAAAAAAATATTGACTTTAAAAATTCTTAAAAAAACGAAAACAAATTTAAAAAAAGCTCGTGTCATACGGCAGCGAATCAATTAAGTTTAAAACAATACAAAAAAAAAAAAAAAATTCATCAAAAAATGAACCCTAGTTCATTGAAATGAACTAGTGCTGCAACCAGTACGAAAAACATGGTTTCGAGATAAACGCGTTCAAAGTTTGTGAACAAGGAAAAAAGCAAAGAAAAATAAAAATGCGCTCTCACGGCTGTAACTTTTGATCCCGTAGGAGTTTTTCCATGAAGGCCAATGTCATGCCCCCCCTTAATAAATGAACAAAATATAATGGCAGAGGTGAAAAAGATGCAATTAAAAAAAAATTAATGTTATCGAATTTTTTATTTTTTTTTTTTTATTTAAGAATCCAAACAAAAATATGTTTGTTTCGCTGAAAAATTAAATGCTCCTTTAAAAATGTCACATTTTGAGTCTTTTTGATAAGAGTCTATTAAGTCTTTTAAATAAGAAAAAATAATTTTTAACAATCAGACATTTTTACTTGGAGTTTAATGTTTTTTTTGTCTGCTTTCGATGGAGTGATCAACTTATGGACCAAACAATTTGTTTCCCAAACAGGCTTTCCAGAAGAATTATCATAATTTTTTTGTTTTTAAATTTATTCAATCAGTTGCTTCAGCAAAGTTGTAGCTAATCACATGGTCTTTCAAACGGTGTTATAGCACTAAATTTAATTTTATTTGGAGATAAATTAAAACCTCTAGCCAAAAAAGCTAGAGATTTTCAGTTTTCCATGATTAACAGACATTTTTCACCAATAATGTTAATGCTATATTTGATTTTTATCGGTGACTTTAAAATTTTTAAAATTGTGCCTACCACTGGTTCACGTTTACAAATTTCGAGGAACACCCAATTTCTATAGTATATTTCTCTCGTTCATGGGACGCAATAATTTTTATTTTATTTTATTTTCTGTTTGGTATGTTTTTTAAAAGTTTTTCGACTTACACGGTTTTTCAAGTTTTGGAACACATCCCTAAGTTTACCATATATTGATAGTATTTTTTTACACGATTAACTCAGGGACGTATCTACCGTTTAAATAAAGAAGATTTGTGTGCACCTACTTGCTAATTTTCAGTGAACACATGTACATTAAGCCGTCTCGCTTTAAAGGCAAAAAAAAAAAACAAAATGTCGCCGCACACCAGCTAATCTGAAGCATTATTGAAGGAAGGTTTCGAAAAATAACTTTTTTTTTACCGAATGTAGGGGTTGCGCATTGACAATTATTAAATTATTGGTCTCTGGGAATTATCGACCTCAGTTTACCCCTTATAGTACTGACCAGGGATGATATTTTGAGTGGAATAGTACTTTTTTGAGTACTATTGACTCTACAAAAGTACCCGAGTACCTTCTTGCCGAAAAAAGTACTCTGGTATGTTAAAGAATTTTGCTTGAAATTTTGTCAAGAGTAAAAAAATCATTTTTAAAAAGAAGTCATAAACTTGTTGCCAAAATTTTCGCCCAGTTTCGTATTATTTACCGTTGACTTTAGAAATGTTCTCAGAACAAGAACTTTAAAAAAAAGTTCAACATTTTCATTAAAATTCGCCATATCTTTGGTCAGGCGGCAAAGATAAGATATTTTTTGGATCAGATAGTAATATCTTCTTTAGTATTACTATTTCCAACCATTTGTTTATTTGTAACTGTAACACCAGTTTAAATTTTTACGAAAAACATGGGTTTTGGATGTTTTTCAAAATGGCTTAGCTCACTATCGCTGGCTATCGTTGCAGCAAAAAAAAAATTATGTGCAACCGTCTTAGAATCGATGAAGGTTTATTTTAAGTTGGTGGCAATGACAACTTTTTTTCCCCCATAGAGGTCGAGACACCCTTATATACATATTTAACGGGTTCTAAAAGAAAGCATGATTATTTAATGTTCCTTTATGTGATAAATATAATAAAATTTAAAAAAGTATTGTTTTAATTTATGTATTTATTCACATATCATTACTTAGTAAAAAGTACCCGAAACAATAAAAAGGTACTATTTGCCTTTTTAAAAAAGTACTCTCGAAAATGATCCGATATCATCACTGGTACTGACCCACCAGATCTCAGTTTCTACCATCTTAACGTACCGTTTTGATTTCAGAAATTGAAAGACCGTTAAATCTTATTAAACTTTTATAAAATAAATTTTTCGCTATTTCCACTAGAGATATATAAAAAAAATTGTTTTTTAATGTTTTTGCAAATTCTTAGATTTTTTATCATAATGTATTATAAAATTCCACCGAAAATATCGTGGTCTTAAGCCAGAATATTAAATAAATTTTTAGGCAGGATCATGTTCAGAAATATTTAAAACATTCAAATTGGAAAGATTATCTTCGACAACACTTGAGCATAACTTTCGCTTCGAATATCCTTCATACAGTATAATGTGGGTAAAAATCGTGAGTATCATCGTGTTTGGTTAGATATTGTAAGTTAAACTGTATTTAAATTTTTGCTTTAAGTCATATGTTGTTTTTCTCACAAAAATCAAAGCATTTTAAGATCGTTATTTTGTACTGTATCGTTATCGTGTTATCGTGTTTGGTTAGATATTGTAAGTTAAACTGTATTTAAATTTTTGCTTTAAGTCATATGTTGTTTTTCTCACAAAAATCAAAGCATTTTAAGATCGTTATTTTGTACTGTTTTTCTCAAAAAACACCTTGTCCTTGCGAGAGGAAGATGTTCTTTTATTTTCATAAAAATTTTTTTTGGCAGATCTTGACCACCACATGCAACTTTTGAGACCTCTTAAAATGTGAAATTCGATAAAAAAAAATTTAATTTGATACGCCCTAATGTTCATGACTCACATTGGTACACGCATACCGCGAACTTTACTTTCTTTGTAAGCCTTGCATCCTAAGCCTGACACTAAAACGCTGTGGATATATTTATATGACTTTCAAAAAACGAACACTTCTTCCGAAAACCTTTTTCTAAGAATTAATGTCGCTATTCCTTATTTATTTAATTAACAATTCCACTCCCAAAAACCATACCAAAATTTTATGCAACTTAAAGACAAACACTACCACATTAAATCTCCTGAGACAACGGTCAACACCAGGCAAAATAATAATTTATGCGAAAACTTAAGAAAACTATAAAAGTGCAACAAGCAAAAATAGCAGCGACATTAAGATTCTGTAAACAACAAAAGAAATAGATTAAATTTTTAATTAAAACAACAGTTATGGACGGCAAGAAAACAGCAAACAATTTCCATTTCAATTAAAAAAAAAAAAAACCTTTACCTCAGCAAGGCTTCGTCGAAGTAACAGTAAAGTTAAGCACTACAGACACCAACAACTGCAGCTATATAACTGCAACAACACCAACAACAAGCAGCAAAAGATGATAGCTAAAGTTATCATCCTTCATGCCTTGGCTGACAGGAATCAAATTATAGAGCAAACAAGAAACATAGCTACAAACAAAAAAAAATTTCATCACAACTAGACATGAAATAATAACAAATGTCTCGGAAAATTAAAAGAATAAGAATAGGAAAAAAAAAAAAAAACAAAACAAAACAGGAAAAAATGTTCTCAGAATAGCTACAACCTGCTGTAAGGCAATTGAGCAGGACATCAGAAGCAGTTGTTGTTGTGTTCATGCCTTTCTCTTTGATTCTTCAAGAACTAATGGAGCAGAAAATGCCAAAGGTGCGCCAGGATAGTTGTTACCCTTTAACAAGCATAGAAAGAACTGTTCGGAAAAAGTTAAAAAAAAACTTTTCAACCTTAAGCATTTTTGATCCATTGGAATGTAAACATTTCTACCTTGGCTTATTAAATAGCTACTGTAGAAAATATGAGTTGAAAGCATTGCACTTGTTCCTGCGTCAGTGCAGCGATGTGTAACACTCAAAAATTATACCTCTTTTCCCCCTCTATACCGCTATTCAGCTATTATCTCACTAAGTCTCAGACATGATTAGTTATAATTTTCAAGCATAAAATATCAATTTCAATGAATGACTGTGAAAGTGAAGTGATGACCATGACGGTCATATTTTGGAAATTTTGTTCAACAACATTCTTTTGTTATTATTTTGCTGTCTGGAAATTTAGACAAAAAAAAATTCTCACAATATTTTGAAGTTATTTTTTGTTGCATGCTTAAGACAGTTTGATGATGTAAAGGTATTTTGATACAACAACGATATTGATTGAAGACCATAAATTTCAATGGATTTTTTTTTTTTTTTTGAGATTGTAGAAAGCCATAAGAAATTTTTGTTTAACACATTCTTCTAAACAAACATGGCGCAGAAATGTCGGCATTTTAGAGATAATCATCTTTAAAATTATGCAATTAAATAAATTCAAAATGTTCATAACTCAAAGGGAAAATGGGATGTCATATTTTGTATTTTGGGCAATTTTGACGATCTGCATCAATTTCCAAATCAGAAAGAATATATAGTATTGTGTGAAAAAATGTAAAAAAAAGTTGAAACATTTTTCTACAAAGTATAAAATTCAAAAGAATTCAAAACTACACGAAATAACATATCTGCAAACATTTTAAAGTTTATCAGAAACTTTGGTCTTAATGAAAAGATAAAATTTTTAAAATTTCTTAAACTAAGTCCGAAAACTATAACAAAATTAATTTTAAGAAAAAATGTTACATTATTTCAGGCGGTCTTCTCATTCAAAACCCGTTTTTTGGACCCTTTTTAAAAAAATTCTTATTTGAAAACGCAAAAAAAAATTTAAAACTTTTTTTATTTATTGTATTACAAAAGTTTCAAAGTAAATAAAAAAAATTTTTTTGCCTCGATACGTGGGCTGTTCAAAAAGTAATGAGACTTCAAAGTTGGTGGTGAAAAAAAAGGTGTCGTCACAGCGGCCACGATTCCGGGTCTCCGGAGCGTCTGAAATGAAAAAAAAACGGGGTTATAATCAGTATAGATGTAATTCTCGGGTGAACCTCAAGCTTAATTTTTTGATTTTTTTTGACAAAATGGCGGCCATTAAATAAAAAATTCAATTTCGGGCTTTTTTTTTTAAGTTTAGTGTAAAAAAAAAAATATTAAAAAAATTTTTGAAATTATGGTCGAGCTTCACCCGAGAATGGTGACAATTCTGCGTCGATTCCATTTTGTTTCATGCAAATCGATTCAGTTGAACTGGAGATATCATGGCCGCCAGTTCGAAAAACGTGGTTTCGAGATAAACGCGTTTAAAGTTTGAAGTAATTAAAAATAGCTCATTTTGACGAAGACCTTGCTTCACAAAAAAGGCTGTATCTTCTAAAGTATTTCGAATTTCTAAAAATCCTTTTAGGGGCATATTCACAACTACCCAAGCTATAAATAAATGCAAAAAAGTCTTTAAGTGAACTATTTTAAAAAAAGGTGGTATCCAAATCTTCTTATCTCTCATCGTTTTTTAAATATTTAATGAATTTTTAATATGAAATGAAGAAATAAAATTAAAAGTAAAATTAAAAGGTAATGATCTTATTTATTATGATCTTATCTTTACTTGAACAAAAACAAGTATCGCCTGGGGTCGAAATTCGACCAGGTTATTGATTGCCTATTTATAATTATATATATGTAATATGCTTCAAATAAGCTCGAAACTATAACTCTTAATTGATTTAAGATATAAAGCTATTTTCTTCAAAAAAATTATTTCGTAATATTATTATTTTTTCAAAAACAAAAACAACATTTATAAAAAAAATAATTTTGTCAAAGAAATCATAGGGGTAACCAAGGATTTTTTGATGGTACGGACAGTTCATTAATTTAGTCTCAAGACAAAATAAATTCACCTAAAATCCGGTATAGTTTTTGAAAGAAAATCAAAAATGCAATTTTGAGTTTTTGTTTTTTTTGCAACAAAAATCATTTTTTCCCCATATTTTAAGAATAAATCAAATTTTATGCTCTATTTTTAAAAGGAATAATTTATATATAAACAAAAAAAAAACGGTATAATTTTCAATAAATTTTTTAAGTTAACTGATAAGACTTAAATACAAAAAAGAAATAAATGCAATCTATTCACAGATATCGGAGATATTGGCTTCCCAATTTAGAATATTAAATTTGAGACAGTTTTTTTCTTTCTCCTAGCATTTGGTTGAAACACACGCTAAATAGCTTACGACAATATTAAGAAAAATCATTAAAAATATTTTCGGTTAGAACTTTGCTGTTATTTGTATCACATTTGAAAGAAAATTCAACAAACTTTTAGAAAAAATTAGAAAAAGTGAAAAACCGTTAAAATTCAAACAAGATATTGACATGGAAAGTCAAATTTTTAAATTCAAAATACATTTTTTAAAAATTTTACAATTGACGAATGCATAAAACTAAATTTTTTTTTAAGAAATTGTTATTTTTGAAAAAACTCAAATTCAACCAACTCAAGAACTCTCTTTCAACAAAATTTCATATTGATCAAAGAGCGGGTTTTTTCTCAATAATTTAATTCCTCTCTTAGCAGGTTGGGAACCCCCTCTATCAGATATATTATTTGTATATATACATTCTGCACATCTGGGCAACATAACCTTTCGAATGATAAAAGTCTCATTTATTTTGAGTTTTAATTAATACCAAAAAAGCGTACGACAAACTTGAATGTTCACGTATTAATATATAAGATAAGATTAGTAAATTCTCAAAACAAAGTTCGAGGAGTAATTTTTTAATATTTTGTTATGTTCTTTTTTTTGTAAATGTTTGTAATTTTTCCTTTTTTTATAAATTTTCCATGACACATTTTCTCAGTGTTTTTCAACTGTGCATTTCTTTTAACATCAGTTAAAACTACCCTATGATTAGTTGAGCTTTTTTAAATTTTTATATATTAGAAGATTTTTCCAGTGATTATTAACTTCATGCATATTATTAAATATATATCGGTGATTTTCCTCGATAGTATCATAATTCAAAAAATTCTTGCTAACGGTCATAAGCTTTCATTGGCGGCCTAAAATTATACTATGATTTTGTTAGCAGGTTGGTCAAAAGTAAGTTTTGCTTGATTCGATTTGATAGAAGAACGTGTGAATTTGTAGAAAACAGGGTGCTCCTGAAAGTATTAATATTAAAATTAATTTACAAATTTTTGATAACGAGAAATTTCTGACCGCAATACGATCGCATACTTTCTTTCTTCATTATAACTTTCGTTTGTATTCATCAGAAGTAAGTAATCTGCAGATTTCTAAAATTTTGTGAAAATGAGTTTTCAAATAAGAGGTAAGCTCCGTTTCCCACATATTAAGGTAAAATCCTCTTCTTTGTAATTTTTAATAATTCGTCAAAAATTGTAAAAAAAAAAAAAACGAATTGGCCATTTCAGCCCTTGAAAGGACTTCGACCGAGCTTCTTATGATCAATTGTGTTGTGTGTGTTATTAAATGTTTGCACACAATTGACCGAGAACTGGACCTACATGTTTTATGCCGACTCCGAACGGCTAAAGTTCATGTTCTCAAGAAGCTTTACATGGCATTATTTACTCTGAGGTTTGCCATTGTCTGCAGAGAGGTGGTGACCGATCAGAAAAATTTTTTTATTGTTAAAACTTTTCGCCGCGGCTGGGGATCGAACCCGGGCTCCGAGCATGCTAAGCCACACACTTAACCTGTATGCCACGAAGACCACTATATTCCTATATAGTCAAAAATTATATTCCTTTCAATTATGATTGCCAGAGCCCTATTCTCTGTTTCATCAAATACTTGACTGCGAGTTTGAATAGAATTAGAAATTACCCTCTTGTCTTTTATCCCCTTATAAGAGATAGAAACAATTTATTATCCTCGGAATCTTCCTTAAATTATTTTTTAACTCAGGCATTCACAAAAAATGTAATTAAAAAAGTAAATTGGATGAATAATACTCATTCTTCCAATATAACAAAAAATTGATAATTACGTACACTTTCGAAAAAAAAAAATTTTAATTCTAACAATACAATAACAATAAACTTAGTTAAAATAGCATTAACAAGAGCAATTGCTGATTTCCTGCTATAAATAATAATCAAAATTGTAGATTTATTCAAAATTAAATTTTGATAGTTGTTTCGATATTTCAGAATGTTAAAATGTCAAAAACTTTTAAACGACAGGAATTAAATGCCAAAATTTAAATGTCAAAGACTTAATATAGAAATTTAAACGTCAAAAATCAACTGTCAAAAAATTTTAGATAAAAATTTTATTTAATAATATTTTACAAGCTTTTTTGTAACAATTTCAATTTACAAGCCTAAAGCCTTATTGTATTCAGGTTTTCTGGGTAAGCTCTCTGCTGGGACGCCAATCTGTATGGAAAAGTCTGAAAGAATCCGCAAATATTTCCAAAGAATCCCCAAAGAATCATTTGGATTCAGAAATCAAAGTTAATATTAATATTGGAATGCATTTAACATTACAGAAAGTTGTAAGGTTAAGGTAACAATGGAGTGGAAAAATAACATGTACAAGTAAATGAAGCAAAAGCTGTGAAATGTCGGCGCAGTATAACGAAAACGCTCTCACGATTTTCTGCACGACCGCGCTCGAAGTAATACTTTTGGGCGAGACCTGCGGTTAAAAACCATTTTCTTACAACTTTCTGCATTGGTAAATGCATTCTAATATTAATATTTTGAAATAGTCCTTCTGTTCCAGTGTGCACTGTGCTCAAAAATAACATACTACAAATTGTACAAAGTAACTATTTTATTTTTCAAAATTCTTTTCTGCTACATATTGTCTTTTCAACGAGATAAAGTTGACCGAAATCGGTTAATTTTCGAGTAAATGGGACCACTTTGTTTTTAGCAGATTTATATGGGAATCAGTATATTATGGTGAAAAAAAACGTTACAATTGCTGGCATTTAACGGATTCTCAACCAATGTCTATGTTATTGTATTCAATGGAAAGGTCTTTAATAGTGCAGGTAAGTTCCGTGAAAAAACAAATGTCCTCCATGGCACATTTTTTAAATAAAATTAAAAGAAAGAAATTTTTTTTTTTTGAGAAATTTACAAAATTACAAGAACTGGCTTCGCTCCACGCTCCGTTTGGCTTTTTTCGCAGTTTTTTTTTTTGTACAGTCTTGTTCTACGTCAAATTCAACTGAATTAAAGTGGATTTTGTTTTCCATTTTCGATAAAGCAAATTACTGGTAAACGTCATTGAACGTCAGTGCAGTAAAATTCGAAAACATAATTTTTAAAATTCAATTAAAAAAAATTGTGACGACATTGAAAGGTCACACTAGGTGCGCTGAACTCACAAAAGGTTCATCTTTGAGAATTTTTAAAAATGGTTCTTGTAATTATTTAGCGGTCACACTGTGTATTTAATATTTGATATGTTTTTATTGTTTGTAAGAAAGTATTTTTGAACTGTTTTTTTTTAATTTGCTTAATGCAAAAGTAAAGTATTTTTTGAAATTGCTACAGTTAAACAAATAAGAACAACAATTTTTTCTTAGATGCTGTAAAGGACTAAACATAGCTTTTTGTTTCGAATTTCCCTTTTTGAATGGCCCTCCAACATCGTTTTTGTTTTTAATAATAATTGATTTAAGAACAGCGATGGAAGAATTAAACATATTAAAAAATAGACAAATTAATGTTACTGAAGTAAAAAAAATTTCAAACAAGAAAACCTGAAAGCAGAAAAGTTCAAACCAGACAAATTTTAGCTGAATACTTAGACAAAAAAAGCATCGCTCCTGAGTTTTTCGATTTGAAAGTTTGATATCGGGTACATTAATTTTTATATTTCCTCGCTCATATTACATTATATTTGCACTCTAATGTTAAAGAATATACTTTGAATGTACTGCCAATACGAAAGTATATATCTGAGTCGACAAGGAATAACCGCTAAAGTCGAGTTAAGACAAAGTGAGGTTATTACTTTCGTTGCGTTGTTTTGCTACGAAATACACTAGTACGTACATTTTTTTGGTTGTTCCTTGAAAATTAAATATTTGAGGAGATCAAATCTAAACTGCAAAAGTCAGGGTACTCAATATTAGTTACCAAGTTTAATCTTGAAAATACCCTTCTGAAATTTTGAAAAATGAGTTTAGCTGTAATTCCTTGTCAACACAAATATGCTTATTTCACATTAAATTATTTTTTACTGGAGTTAAGTCTGGTATCTGACCCATCACTCCATAATCCCGATGGGATTTCCAAAAATTTCCTACGATTTCTTTCATTTTCGTTAAAATTCGTTTGTAACTAAATATTCTTTTTAGAAATGACAACATTGCTAATTTTTAATATGTTTTTAATAATATTATTTATGCTCGAGTTTAAAGGCATTTCACTAACATTTTTAACACAGCATAATTTTCATCTTAATATTTTTAATTTTGATTTAAAGCACTGGACATACTCTGTAGAAAATAAGATTCTTCCTAAAAGTATACTATAATTATGGGTTTGTGCAATGCTGGGTGTGTCAAAGTATTTTCAAATAAGGTAACAGAGGAACGTATGCTGTAAGAACACAAGGTGTTTCTGCCAATATTAACCTGCTGGCGGCTGGGATTTTTTTGTTGATGCATGCCTA
This sequence comes from Tetanocera ferruginea, assembly GCA_958299015.1. Lineage (NCBI taxonomy): Eukaryota > Metazoa > Arthropoda > Insecta > Diptera > Sciomyzidae > Tetanocera > Tetanocera ferruginea. The sequence continues at coordinate 140,026,048 of OY282641.1, forward strand.
TTTTGGTGGGATACTTCCATATAATCATCCCCCAATGGGCCTGGATATGTTCGAATCATGGCATCACCACTGTAGTAGTAAAGTACGGTAGAAAAAATTATCAAGTATTTTCGTTTTTGGGAATTGTTATTTCTTGCTGGGGGTTTCGGGGTCGCTGATCACCAATGCGTTGTCATAATTTCAAAGTTCCAAGATGGCGGCCTCAAATTTTCCAACTGCGCATGCGCAGAACTGGGCTGCCGTCTTGGAATTTTCAAATTCTGACAACGGATTCTTGATCAGCAACTCCAAAAACCCCTCAGAGAAGATTTTCAGGTATATCAGGGAATACAAGCATTTTGAGCCACTAAAAAGGTGATGCAGGCCGTCTGTTGGTTAATAAATGAACAATATATAATGTCAGAGGTGAAAAAAAGATGCAACTAAAACATTAAAATGATCGTAATTTTTATTTTTTTTTTTATTAAAGAATCCAACAAAAATATGTTTGTTCCGCTGAAAAATTAAATGCTCCTTAAAAAATGTCACATTTTGAGTCTTTTTGACTCTGTTAAGACTCATATTTATAAGTCTAATTGCTTTAAACCGAACTCATTTCAGTAGTTGATATGATTGTGTGTTTCTGATCGAAGACTGAAGCATGACTCTTATAAATGTCAGAGACGTATGCATGCAAATAGTCTGAGTTTTGAGTGAATTAGAATCCAATTAAAGGACAGACGACCCATTATTGATGACTTCATGTCAATGAATCTTTTCTGGATCATATATAACAAAACTTATTTTGAGAATTTATATAAAAACAATTTATGATTATTTCAAGAGTCTAGAAAGACTAAATTTTGAGCTCTTGAAACTCTTGTACTTAAATCTGAGTCTAATCAGATTCTAAAACAGCCTTAGAAAATAAACTCTTGTTTCTCTCTTGCAAGGGCAGATCGTTCTAATAAGAGTCTGAAAAATTCTGGTTAATAAAATTCTAATTATTTTCATATCAGACCCATTTGTGACTGTTATAATTACGAGAGCTAACTTACATTATTAAAAAAAATTTAATTAGTTTTCAGAATTCTCTTCCCTCATAGATTTTAAACTTATCGCTGATATGAAATATTCAGTTTTTCTTCAGTACCGCATTTACATATAAGAAACTTTCCAAAAAAATTGTAAAAAAATATTTCTTACCGAAAAAGTAACTCAGATACATATTACAGTAACCATAAGGCACTCTGTGATCATTGCAATATTTCTGTGACTTAAAAATCAAACATGTGACAAAAACATTAACGCCATATAATATGAACTATTATCAAAATGTTCTAATTTTGTAAGATCAAAACTCTAAAAGAGTCATATAAAAGAAATTTAATGAATTTATTATTTGAACTGAAATGAATAGTTGGGACTCATGTTAAAAACACATTTATTTTTTGCCTACAATGCCTTTTTATGAGTTTACAAACATTTTTTTAACCGAATTTTTGTAATAAGTTCGTACTTATCGAAATTTTTTTATTAACCTTCCGTGTATTCAATTTCATGAAGTACTTAACTATAATGCTCTGTCTTCTTTTACATCTATGTCAAAGTTTACAAGCTCTTCCATGCATATGTAAACAAACAGAATTTTCAAATATTTTCACAAAAGTACGACAGACTGAAATATTTACTGAAGGAATTATATTTCAACATTCGAATATTGCTTGAGTCTCTTTGAGCAATGCTATTAATAAAATTCGTGGAAAATTCAATTTATGTATTTTTCTTAAATCATTAAGTTGAAATAAAATGATCTAAAATTAGTCATCATTGCCAAGCAAATAATTTAAAGCCAATCAAATTGAGTTAATTTACGTGCAAAATCTAAAAATAAATCTCAACGCCTTTAGCAACAAATGTCTGAAAGTATTTGTATAAAATAAGCTTAAGTAGTTTAGCATTAAAATCATTATTATATTCTACACAAATTTCAATTAAGTTACATTAATAAGAAGAAAAATACAAGTATTCAATTCAGACAGTATTAAAAAGCAAAACATTAAAAAAGTGCCCACAAAATCCGGTGCTTAAAAACGGTTGCCGCTGCATAAATAGCCAAGGCAACAGTTGAAGCTACAGCGCCTAGAGAGCAGTACATCAGAGAAACAAATGGCCAACAACATAAGCCGGGCTAAGTTAGGTCGACAGAAGCTTCATAATTACATTATGATAAAGAAGAACAATGAAGAGAAAGATAAAAAAGAGTAGAGAGAGAGAGAGAAAAAAAAAACAAACATTTTTTAATGCTTTAATGCTAAGGAACAAAAGCGGCTAATCATGATTAATGATTATTTTGTTTTTAAATAATATTAAATAAAAACAGCAAATTTTTTTTTTAAATTAAATAAAATAAAAGCTGAAATTTTCAAATATCTTCCAAATTTCAATAGTTTTTACGTGTTTTATACGTTTGTCTGTTTATTTCAGGAAAACACAAAAAAAATCTTGCTATCTAGCTAGCTCAAATAATTGTCGGTGCTCATCACGCCCAGCTGTGGCCCACCAATTGCTGTTAACTTCATTTCAGGCTTGCATATGTTGCGAAAATATGCAGATGTCATTCAGCAGTTGAGGTCATCAACATTCCATTTGTAGCGCTTTTACACACCGCGGCACGTGTAACCAAATTATTTTAGTTTTTTTTTATATTGTTTTCTAACAGCGTCTATGCAGAAAATTTCTCTACGTTTCATTTTATATAGCCTTTTTTTTCTATTACTATTAGTTCTTTTTTTATTTTACTTGCTATATTCTACTCATGAATGCTCTAAGCACACGCATTCGCTTTATTTTCAACGTTACTGTACGTGCTGCATGTTACCACCCAACATCGTAGAACCGCATCGCGCTAGTTGTGCGATAAAGTTTCGCTAAAATATGAAAATATTTTTGCACATGTTGTTTGGTGACCACTTCCGGTTTCTATGTCGCCATGACAGATTGTTCATGGCTGCAGGTGAGCCTGTGTCGCCAGTGTTGTTGATTTAAAACACACACAGGCAAAAGTTTTTTTGGACTTGCCTTATATGTGGCCCGTTGTCAAGGGACACATTAACATGCTGTGGCTTAGAAGGTTTCATGTTTTTGGCTGTTGTGTATGTATGTTTGTGTATCTATGTGTGGGAGCTTGTGTTTTGTTCATCCTGCAACAGCGCTACTTTAAAAATTGCGCTTTATTGTTAATTTTTAAATCTGCTTCAGATGTGCCGAGCAAGGAACAACCAGAGCGGCTTAATCCATTAATATATGAGTGCAGTTTAGCTCATCTTAAGTAAAGCGTAATTTATGCTTGGTCAAGGGAGGCGTTCATCATTTAATTATGTTGATGATTATGATGTTGATTATGATAGTTCCTGAAAAAGGCAAGTGTAGCAATTATAAGATGCAAAGTAGACGATGTAAATAGATGAAAGAACAGTAGTTTTAGACGGATATTCGAAATTTGCTCATTTGATGTCAATTAAATGTTAAAAAGTACTTATTTAACTAAGGAAGTTATTAAGTTTATAAATTAGTATTGTACCTATTTGTTATTTTTTTAAATAAAAGAAATTTCTGATGATACTCTGAGCGTTAATAACTATGTCTAAGAAATGATTCGCTATTATGCAGATTTTTGCTCAAACTCCTTGTTATGACTAGAAAAATAGTATTAATAACGAGAATTTGTATAGTTACTACCCTGGAGGTGTCTTTGTTATGATTTTAAAATAATAACTCTATAATTGATTTATGAGCATTTTAAAAAAAAAAACCAAACAAACAAATTGGCCATTTCAGCCCTTGAAAGGACTTTGACCGAGCTTCTTAGGATCGATTGTGTTGTGTGTGTTATTAAATTTTGCACACAATTGACCGAGAACTGGACCTACATGTTTTATGCCGACTCCGAACGGCTCATGTTCTCAAGAAGCTTTACATGGCATTATTTACTCTCAGAGGTTTGCCATTGTCTGCAGAGATGTGGTGACTGATCAGAAAAATTTTTTATTGAAAAAACTTTCCGCCACGGCTGGGGATCGAACCCGGGCTCGGTTCGGCATTTTTAGTTATGACAAAATTGTGAGAGCTTAAGGCTATGACATTAAAATTAGTTTTAAAGTATGATGATATACTTTACGATCATTATTAGGACTTTTAAAGGAGTCAAAATATTCTGACTATAAATAAAATATAAATTAATTCTGAATATTCTTTACTATGCGTGCTTTAAGATAATTTGATGAATAAATTGGGAGTTCTTTGAAGATCCTTAAAATTGAGGATTGCCTTAAAGTCGTAATTTAATAAGTACTCTATGATTAATTCAATATTTTTCAGAGATTTGGTAAAGACATCTTTTTAAGCAATTTTTTTTAGAACATTTTATATTGATTAAACGACGCAGTAGCAATGCAGGATACTTTTTTTCGACTGGAGTTAGACAGTGTCCGAAATTCAAGCTTTTCACATATTAATTCGATACAATTAATATGAAAAACAAATAGGTGGTTAAGATTGCCTTTTGACAAAAGTAGGCTTACTGCATTTTTCCAAATCATCAATATAATATCTACCTTGTGTAAATTTCATGAAAATCCATAACTAATGGATGCTGCTCGGTATACAGCTGAAATTAGTGTTTTGTACTGAAATATATTGAAAATTAAAAACAAAATCGAAGTTTCTGAACATTTACAATTTTTTCACTTTTGTGCGCTTAGCCATCGAAGTACTCTTCATAAATATTTGGAAAAAATATTTTAAAAATAATCGGTGTATTCCTGCTCTGCAGTCGGATTAATTTAAAAAAAAAATATCAAAATTGGTTGAGAAACACGTGAGAAAATAGTTCTTAACTGTTTTCCCCTACGCCTTTTTATATATAAGCTATGATATTATAATCTTAGGCAAGCATTTATAATTATGAGGCAGAAATTAAAGTTATATATGAAAATATTTGAATTTTAGAAACCTTAATGATGAGTGTTTTTAGTTCTATAAGAAGCATATTTAGAACATGTCTGTCCCTTGTAGACAGAGCACGCTCAAATGACGGTCTAATAAGAGTTATTTTATAATTTTGTAAAAAAGTCTGTAAAAAAATCTTACGGATAAAAACATGATTTATATAAAAGTTGATAGAGTTTGACTCTTTTAATTCTCAGAAACTTTTCATTATTCTGACTATTAAGCTGCGCCAATATCTGACGTTTATAAGTGTCATATTTCGGACTTCAATTAATGTGCTTATATCGATTATTGAAATTAGTTCAGTTTTGAGATCTAAGACTAATAATAATGAGTTTTTAAAGAGTTATACAAGATTTCAATATTTTGTTGGGAAGAGAAAAATGAGGATAAGTGTGACATCTAGTAGGAACATTTGATCTTTTAAGATCACAAACATTTCTTTTATTGTTACATAAGCATGAACAAAAAAGAATTCATTACTCAAAATAAAAATGCCATTTTACCAGTTGTATCTAACAACAAAGTTTTGGTTTTGAATATCTGAATTATTAGTCGATTTAACAATTGATGTTGAACAATCAACTTTAACACTTTATTTTGTTATTAGAAAAAGTCCGTGAACAATAAGTTTTCATGTTTTTTCAAACTAACTCTTGAAGGCAAACTACTGAAATACTTTAATAGTTCGAATAAAAAACTTTTTGAATTGACGACACTGAAGACGACAGGCGTCGACAATCGTTTGGTCAAAATCATTATTCACTGGCCATCATTATTGTTCAATATAGTAATTTTTAAATAAATAAAAATTAATATTTACAGATACACCTTGTCTTCTTACAAATATGCGTTCCTTATAAATTATTGTTAAATAGATTTTACACACCCAGCATTGCACGATCACAAAATTATAGTATACTTTTAGGCAGTTTATTGGTTTCTACAGAGTGTTTTCAATAAATTAAATCGCAATTGAAAAAACTTAAATCAATGATACCGAGGTAATAATTTTCGTGAAATACCTTTGAAGCGACGCACAGTGTAACGAGTGGGAGAAAATTAGGTGTTGAAAAGAAAAGGCGCAAATTTGTAAAAGTAAGTAATCAAATTTATAGTTTAGAGTCTTAATTATGTAAATCTAAAAGATTTTTGTGATATCTTTCTATTTGAGGATTAAATGCTCTCTTTTTGTTGGCATAAAAATTTAACGAAATTTAAGATTTTATAGTTTTGTACTGAATATTTTCCAAAATCGCAAAAATTTTAGCATGATTTACATTTGGTATGTTTCGTACTTTAGCAAAGATACATTTGACAAATTCTTCTCAAAATTAATATAGTTTAAAATATAAACAACACATTTTTCATATCGCACAAAAAAGGTCATAGAAAAAAAAAAAAATCTTTAATTTCTGTACACAGTTGAAGAAAAATGATTAATTTGTTTTATTTTATTTTTGAGTATTTTCTTAAACAACTCAAAAAATGTGTCAATTTTTGAGACAAATCAAAATTAAGTATTTAATGAAGTTTTTCCTAAAGCATGTGTTGGCGAACATGAAAAGAAAAGGACATTTTTTTTTTTAAACAACTCTTTTTGAACACACTGTGGAACATTCTGCTGGGATAAATCTATATAATTAATAGGCAAAGCATTTTGTTGTGACTTCAATTCCTCCCAGAACAATAGATGGATTTTAACGGTTCGGATGTTATTACATCAGGTTTAGGCTTTAGATGGGCAAATCACTTTTAAAACATGTGTTTTCATTTCAGGTGGTTCCCAAACTTTTAAAGCAGAAATACAATTTTGTACAAAAATCTGCAATTTAATCGATTTGAAATTTGGTTTGAGGAGAGCTTATAAATTGATAGATTTTGAGTTTTTCTCAAAACTAAAAATTTTTAACCAAAATTATCTTTTAGGCATTCCTCAAATGTCAATTGTGTGAAAAGTTCAGTTCCAAATTAAAAAATTCTCTTCGAACAAACAACTCTGTCCAATTTTAAAGGTTTAAAAAACTTTTTTTTTTGTCGTTTTTTCATCAAAATGTGTTTTAAATTGATGTCATTGGTGTTCTGTAAGTATTTTTAATTAATTTCTTAATTATATCTTAGTAATATTAGTTGTCTTGAATTTATTTCTTACTTCGTTTTTGTTAATAATTTTTTATAGTTTATAAAGTTACTGTCTGACCAGAATCATGTCATTGTCGTGTCTGCAGGCAGAGCACTATCAAAGACAATGAAAACCTTATGGGAGAAATTGTGGCAGAAAACGACAACGAAAACGCCAAGATAGAATTATTTCTATTGTCTATGTCGTTTATCGGACAGCTTTCTCAGTTTCACTCTAAAAATATTGCCATATTATAACAAAACTTGGAGAATCTGTCAACCAATGTAGCTAGTAAACAGTGTTCTTATTTGCTCTAATAATGAAAGGAGTAGTCTGAAGTTGAAAAAGCAGTAAATTTATATAAAAAGTATTGCAAAAAGTAGTGGACTAAATAGAAGTGGAGTAATTATCACTTCAATCGGACTACGATGAGAACACTGAAGAAAGTTGTTTTTATTTTTTTTCTTAAATGTGACATTTTTAAATTTTTTTTTTAATTGAAAAACCGAACTGACAAAAAATTCGAATGACACATTGAGAAAAAGCAAAACGACAAAGCTAACGCTTCAATTCTGGGCCAACTCTGAACCTGCAATGTTTTCGAATAGTATTAATTTTTGTTTAAAAAAATGTAGTGTCAGTTCTTATCGATTTAAGTCAAAGCATGCAGTTAATGATCTTTTATATCGTTATTTAGACTAAATATATCGTTATTGAGGAAAAAAGCTTCTTGCAAAGAATATCTTGTATATAACGTCAATGTCTCGGCTATGTGTTTCTAGCATTTAAATTTGATTGAATTTTTCAAATTCGGGCATCAGGTTTACTAGTTATATTTAATGATTTTAAAAAAATTTAAAAGAAAAAGGATATTTTGTTTTTTTTAAACAACTCTTTTTAAACACATTCTCCAAGGTTCTGCTGGGACAAATTAAAATTAATGGTTTTATGACATTTTTCCAAAAGCATGTTTTGGTATTTGAGCATATTTATAAGAGAAAATAACAAAATTTTTTTTAAGTTTCAAGCTCAATTAAAAAAAAATTGTATGAGCTTTCAAACAAAAACAAAATTGTGTTGAATTTGCAAATATTCGCGAATTTTATCTCCTAAACAAATCGAGACTGACAATTTTTTATTTAATTGAGCTATGGAGGTCCAAATAAAAAAAAAAAAACAAATTGGCCATTTTAGCCCTTGAAAGGACTTTGACCGAGCTTCTACTGATCAATTGTGTTGTGTGTGTAATTAAATGTTTGCACACAATTGACCGAGAACTGGACCTACATGTTTTATGCCGACTCTGAACGGCTAAAGTTCATGTTCTCAAGAAGCTTTACATGGCATTTTTTACTCTCTGAGGTTTGCCATCAGAGATCAGAAAAATTTTTTCTATTGAAAACACTTGTGCCGCGACTGGGGATTGAACTCGAGCTCCGAGCATACTTAGCCACACACTTAACCTGCATGCCACGGTCACCACATGTAGATCCAAATACATTTAAATAAAATAAGAAAAAAAAATATTTGGTCTGCGTCGCTAATGTCTGGGTCGCTAATGTAACATTATTCCGTTACGTATTGTTGTTTCAAACTGAAATTCCTGAAACAAAAAAAAAATTGGGTGGCGAATTACTTAGAAACTAATTCGCCGATTGATTTTTTTTGGTTTATTTTTTCTTTTGTTCTTTGCGATGAAATAAATTTATCACTTTAAAATTATCTAATTTGCCACTGAAAAAATGCCCTGTTTTCTCAAAAGTATACGTTCCTCTAACAAATGAACTAAAAATACTTTCGACTCACCTTATATTGAATGATACCAAAATCAGAGTATATTTTTAGGCTGCAGTTTATTCGATGCAGTTTCGATAGTAAAAAGTAAAATGTTTTGAATTGAAAAGTGCGGGTTTTTTTAATAAAAATTATAGAATATTATATAAAAATAATTTTGTGCGTATAACTTTCTTGAGGTGTAAATTATTGTGAACTTGTAACAACACTTATTTTTCGCTGATTGAGCTGATATGTGAAACGCTGAAAAAGGTGTCGAGTTGATGAAGTGCAAAATATGATTTTGTCATAAGTTTTTTAACCCTTAACTGGCACGCCTCAAAAAAAAAAATCAATTTAAAATAAATTAAAGCCAACTTAAAATAAAAAAAAAACATATATTGAGTTATAAATGTATGTTGCTTTTTTAAGAATGCTTTAAATAAAGTATTTTTGTTCTTATATAGACCGTATTTTGTGAATTTTTTTTGTTGTTTTTATATTGTTTTTTTTTAGTGATATATAAACTTTTACTTTTTTTTATCGTGGTCCCGCAGACCAAGTGTTCTAGTTAAGGGTTAATTTCAACTTGCCACTTTTTAATATGGGAATAAAACCTATGTAAGTCAACGTAAGTAAGTCCAACCCTTTATATTGTAATACAATAATTGTATAGCTGTCTAGGTAGTTTTTAATTGTTTTTTGTGGTCACTGAAATTAGCCTGGAAGAGAAAGCTTCAGTTTTTGTTACATTCGCATATTTATATTTTAACAGTTATTTCTACCATCTGCTATAGTTGGACATTGCTTGGTCCCCGTAGTTTTTCTATTGCTGCTGCTGTTGTTGTTATTGCTTTTGTTGTTGTTGTAACTACACATGTAACCGTTAGCCATTGCTTCACTGCAAGTTTGACAATGCAAGGTAGATGTAATTTTTCATGAGATGAGACTTACATAATATATTCATTGAAAAGCTCTCAAAAAATAAAAAAAAAAAAAATAAAACTTACAACAAAAATAAAAAACTTCAACCGTACAAAAATGCCAGCAACTACAACAACAAGGAATGTTTCGACCAACACCTGATGTGGTGCATAACAGAAAAGTTAGCAAAAAAAAAAAAAATAAATAAATATTCCAAAAACAAACAAATAAATCGTGACACTTAAAATGGCAGCAACAAAAGTTTGCCACACAGTGCAGAGCTAATAAGCAGAGCAGAGCCAAGCTTATAAGCTGCATGAGACAGGCTGCGGTTGCAGTTGACTTTTTTTGATATTTTTATTTTTGTATAAATATAATAGAATGAATGAATTATGTTTGACGAAAAGAAATTTGTGTTCAAATTGAAACATGTAGTTAATCTTTAAAGAATTGCTTTTTATATATTGTGTAAATTTTAAATTATGAACATGATGCCCCCAAAGTAAATCACTGATGAGCATATTTAAGTCATATGGCTGAAATATGCCTTCAACTAACTGTCTGTGCAACTTTAAAGGCCAACTGAGAGACCCACGCATGTAGTAATAAAAATATATTTGCAGCAATATCAATACCTAACCACCACACATGTAACCACACAAATAAAGTTTCCAATTACTTGAAGCAAAATTCCATATTAAAAAAAACATACGCCATTTGAATAAAACAAATACGTGGCATGACCGCAAAATATTTCATTTCATTCTCATTCGAATTCTGCATTTAATACGTTTGCAAAAAGTTCATACATAGATTATTTATATATGTTGCTTGGGTGAAAATTGAAAATATTTGCAAAATAAAATAATTTTTTTAGGCATAACTTTCTTATAAATAAATATATTGCAATGGTTGAATTGTCAAAACTACATTACATTTTATATATTTTCATGTGTCATCAATATACTGTATTTTATATTTTTTATTTCAAATTAAAATAAATTTCATAAATAAAATTAATTTTGAACACCCTGCTTAAAAAAAAATAGTACCTTTTTAGGACCCTTAAAACTATATCCATTTATGTGAGGCTTTTATTTTTTAAATTTTTTCTACCTGGGCTTAAAAACATTCCTGCTAGTGTACTACCCACACTGCAAAAAAAAAAATAGTTTTCTAGACTCGTATTTCATGTATTTCGTCAAAAAGACGAAAAAAACAATATTATTAAAAAATTTTGTGTTTTTTTTTTCATATAGTCTTAAAACATTCCTAACAAATTTTTATGAAATTCTACAATTATTAACCATACAATTAAAAACCATTTTATTTTTAACCCTCACTTTGGCACTATTTACATATGTAAATATCCCAATTTTAAATTTGCCATAACTCCTTTCTTTTTTATGCGATTTGAATATGGCTTGGACTCTGTGGCTATTTTTTGGTTTTCTTTCTGAAAATTCAAAAGTTGTTTTGAATTTTAGAATTTTCTGATACTTTTTGGAAATTTTTAATTTTTATAACGTAGTTTGGTACATATTTACATATGTAAATATTTTGTATTTTAAAGGTTTTTATGGTGTTTTAACGCATTTTTTTAATTAAATATAGAAAAAAATGATAAGGAAAAACTCTTCACATTTTTTTATATATACATATTTCGTATTTGTAGCTTATATTGGGAAAATATTAATGAACAAAAATTTTTGGTTCGCTGGCACAACAATATGTCTTGTTTTGATATTGTAGCTGAAAGTACTAATTTAATGCAAAAAGTATATTTTTTGTTGAAATTGGTTTTTGTTTATTCATTGGAACTATAAATTTTTTTCAATTTGATCTTCATACTTACATTTTGGTTATTTCGTAAAGAGCTGGACCGTCAAGTGTACATAATATGTAAAACGCTATATCGTAGGAAAAAATGCATGGATTTCAATGGTTAATATTTCTTTGAAATGGTTACAAAAAAACCTTTCTTTTGATACCCATAAAGCTAGATATTGTTTTAAAAAAAATAAGACTTTTCCAGGCCCATGTTCCCAACTTCCGAACCCTATAACTTCTAAACCACTTGAGAGAGGTGTGTAAATTTTTCCGGAATTGGACTTAGAAGGTGTTAATACATATATTCCACCTAAAAAATCATGTAAATTTTGAGGTTCTGTTTGTCTTTAATGATGACAAAAAAAAATATTTACAAATGTAAATATGTGCCAGATTACGTAGTAAAAGATTGGTGCCAAAGTGAGGGTTAATAAAAATTTTTGATACATAAATTATATTTTGATAGACTTTTAATTACAAACTATTTTCAACAACTAAAAATAAAAATTGAAAAATCTGAAAACAAAATTTTAATAACTTATAAATAAAAATGAAATTTAAAGCAAGTAAAAAGTGTTAAGAGTATTTTGAATTGTATGTATGTGATAGTGTTATCTGTATGTTATGTATGTGTATATAAGAATACTAGAAAGTTATCTTAATTGTAAAAAAAATTTTGATTTTTGTGTATGATATTGTGAATTTATTCTATAAAAAGGTTCTGTACGTTTTTAAGTAAACATTAAATATTAAAAAACCTTAAAGTTTGGTCACTTTTGGTTATTCCTGGCGTCACAAGAGGTCGTCTTTTGAGCGTAGAATTTTCGATTATCCATGATTTTCCAGAAAAACTAAAAACAATAAAGCAAAAATTCAAAATATAATCACTAGGACCGACTAAACCTAAAAACTTTGAATTTTTTGGATTATTTTGATATTTTTCGAAAATTTTCTTTTTTTTTTTTTTCTTTTTTTGGCAAAATTGCGTCTGTGTAAAAAAAAAAGAATACTCAAAGTGGATTAAGAGTTCTAAGAATTCTAAGAGGTTCCAGTCGGTGTACATTTTTATATAGAGTAATATGCACTTTGATTTTTAAAATCTATCGAGTAGAGGTCGAGTGTTTTTATGAATGAGTTCTGAAAATTTAGTTTTGAGGAAAATGCGCTTAAAGTTTACAACTTCGTTTTTATTCATACACTCAGGAAAAAAATGCTTTTATATCAAACAAATCATGGGTTAAAATAACAGATTTCACAGTTAAATAACATCCAACAAATGAGACTTCTAAATCAACAGGCCGTTGACTGTTGGTCTATAGAACACGAAATCCATATAAAAACGGGCTTATTGAAATTTTATCACAGTTTCGAAAGTTCATGTTTGGCAGAGTGTGCTGACGTGTGCGTCTAGTACTCGATTATCCTAGGTTCAAATACCGGCAAGGCCAACAAAGATATTTATGTATAATAAATAATTAAATTTTCAATTTATTTCCAATATTGTAAGCAACTTATTTTGAAGGTTATTTTTGACCAAACAGTTAATATAACAGAATAATTATTTCAATTAATAAAATACAATTTTTGATACTTACACAGCTAGGGTTCGAACCCACATCACCAGCATAACAGGCTAGCACATTTCCACTGAGCTATTGGCAATCTTAATATATAAAATACAAGCGTCCTGCTCCGTGCTCTATATCACTCAAACTGTTATAGATGTTTCTTCTATATATAGGCTGAACATGTTCGTCTGGACCAGAACCTTTTTCGCAAGCATTACAGTGCTTTTTATATGAAAAAATTGTTAGCCTAAAAGTATGCACACAAAATATATTTGATATTTATCAGCAAGGACACATTGACGACGAATGGAACAAAACAACATTTGAGGTGAGTGAAAATGTCATATCGCCTGCTACTTCATTATTTTGAATACGACTCGTCGTATGACGGGCTTCTTTACTTGTGATAATTACTATAACATAATTCCGTAAAATGTGAGTGCGGAACGCTTGATTTTTTTGAAAAATTTCAGAGCATATTTTTAGGCATTTTCTGTTTTGTGATTTATTGAAACTTCAAAAACTTTATATTTTTTTTTTCATTTTGAAAGTTTCAATTTCACAAAATATTTTAAAACATATTTCGTCGTACCTACTATGGTTTCCGTTTTTACTTTGAGGCATTTTATGAGTATTTGGAACTACAAATTATTATTTGAATAATTTAAAATCGACTAAGTGGAAACGGGCCCGTCATTTTTGACGGGAAAGAACTAGTATAAATATAATTACACACATTTCAAAAATATTGGTTGGAGAAAATAGACATTTCAACAAAAATATATCAACAGATGATTTTAACAGCTTAAAAATATTTTGCAATTAAGAAAATGGTTTAACTTAAACGCAAATCATTCAATCTAACAGTGTTTTGAAATAATAGTGGCCGACTGTTAATTTTACAGTTGATATTTTTCTGAGTGTACGCGCATACCGTTACAAATTTGTGTATGACTTTTTTTTCAAAGCGGTTTTAGAAGAATATTTTTATATATAGAGTAAGAATATAGAACATTTTTGTCGTTGAAAAAATCGATCTTTCTCGGAATTAGAAAGAAACGGTCAATTTAATTTTGGGATAATATTCAGGGACCGAAAATAACTGTTATTTTGAAGGAAAAAATCATGTCAAAGGCACTCGTTACGAACATGTAACAAATTGATCCTTGTTTCATTTGCTGCTCAAAAATAATAAGATTTGTATTTTTTTTTCAAGTTTTATATTAAAAATCATAAAATTACTGTTTTTTGTTAAGTTTTACTTTTTCGCTTATAAATAAGACTTACTTTTGCAGTTTTCTCTGAAATAAAACTTATTTGTTGAGATTTATTTTTTACTCAGAATATAAAACTTATTTTTCAGTTTTATTTTTTCGCTTTTGAAATTTTTTTTGAGTTTTCTGTTTTATATGAGAAAATAAAACTTTGTTGAGTTTTATTTTTTCGCTCCAAAATAAATCTTATTTTTTGAGATTTATTTTTATCTCAGAAAATAAAACTTATTTTTTCGCTCCAAAATAAAACTTATTTTTTGAGTTTTATTTTCTATCTCAGAAAATAAAACTTATTTTTAACCGACTTCAAAAAGGAGGAGGTTCTCAAGTTGGTTGGTTTCTCTGTTTTTTTTTTTTTTTTTTTTTTTTTTTTGTGAATGTATGTACATCGATTACTCCTAAAGTACTTGCCCGATTGCCGTAATTTTTTGTCAACATATAGAGATTATCAACGCGGAGGTGCCCGTTTATGAAAGGGGGCGGTATTCGGAAAAGGGGCGTGTCTCTATAAGAAAAACACTGTATCTCAGTAAATATTGACACTACGGTAATAAAATTTACAGTAAAATTACAAGGGCAAGCACAAGTATTAAAAATGACGATCACTGAAGTGGGCGTAATTCTAAAAAAGGGTGTGGCAATATTGTAAAAACTCTGTATCTCAAAGAAAATTGACACTAGAGTACTGAAATTAAGTACAGGGGTAGGTACAATTATTGGAAATTACTATAACAAAAGTGGGCGTAATTCAACAAAGGGGTGTGGCAATATAAGAGAATTACTGTGTCTCGAATAATATTGATACAAGGGTACAGAAATTTATTACAAAGGTAGGAAAAATTACTACAAATTTTTGTAAAAAAAAAAAATGGGCGTTAATCGAGAAGGGGAGTGGCAATATTAAAAAAAACACTGTATCTCGATTACTATTGACACTACGATACTAAAATTTAGTACAAAGGTAGGTACAAATATAACAAATTACTGTCAGTAATGTGGGCGGTATTCGATAAAGGGGCGTGTCACTGTAAGAAAAACACTGTATTTCAGTAAATATTGACACTAGAGTACTAGAGTTAATAAAATTCACAGAAAAAATGCAAGGGTAGGTAAAAAATAATAGTCAATTAAGTGGGCGTTAGTCGACAAAGAGGTGTGGCAATATTAGAAAAACTCTGTATCTCGAATAATATGGACACTAGAGTACTAAAGTTAACTACAGGGGTAGGCACAGTTATAAAACAATTAATTTCAATACAGTGGACCTTGTTTGATAAAGGGGTGTGGCAATATATAAAATACACTGTATCGCGAATAATATTGACACTAGAGTACTGATATTTAGTATAGAGGTAGGCACACTTATAACAAGTTATTGTGAATAAAGTGGGCGTCATTCGACAAAGGGGTGTGGCAATATTAGAAAACACTTAATCGAATACTGACACTACTAACTGAAAAAGTACAGACGTAGGCACAATTATTACAAATTACTACCGAAGAATTGGGCGTTATTCGACTAAGGGGTGTAGCAGTGTGTAAAAAACTGTATCATATTGACTTAAGGGTGGTAAAATTCATTGTTAGAATGTGTAGAACTATTGAAAACATTATGACAAAGAGTGTGATATTCTCGACAAAGAGGCGTGTCAATATTATAAACACACTATATTTCAGTCAAGATTGACATTGGGGTACTGATAAAAATACAAGAGTAGGTACTGATAAACATACTGACAAAGACCAGAATAAGAAACGACAGAAAAGCATTTTCCATATTATGAGCATAAATAATTGGTGTTTAATTAATTTATACACTTTTTTAATATATATCATTTTCTCTTAAAAGAAAGAAATAAAAACTTTTTAACAAAAAAAAAAACCTACTTCAAAATCACTAGAAAGTAAAAAATAATTTTAAATTACTTTTACTATTTATTTCTTGGTCAAATTTGTATTTTTATAATAAATATATTTATTTTTTTATGATAATAAGAGCTTCGAAGTCGGCGCTAATATAATCAGATTTTTTGTGCAGCTGCAACACCCATATAGCATTTTTATTAAGATTTAAGA
Source organism: Tetanocera ferruginea (assembly GCA_958299015.1). NCBI lineage: Eukaryota > Metazoa > Arthropoda > Insecta > Diptera > Sciomyzidae > Tetanocera > Tetanocera ferruginea. The sequence continues at coordinate 140,042,604 of OY282641.1, forward strand.
AAAATTAAGATTACAAATTAATACAGCGTCACCCAAGCAGGATATTTACAAATAAAAAAGTCTTAAATAGAGTAGGGATGGCGAAAAAATCATGATTTTACGTCAATGATTAGCGCTGACTAGAAGCTTTTATTCTCATAAAAAAATAAATATATTTATTATAAAAATACAAATTTGACCAAGAAATAAATAGTAAAAGTAATTTAAAATTATTTTTTACTTTCTAGTGATTTTGAAGTAGGTTTTTTTTTTGTTAAAAAGTTTTTATTGACTTATATTTTTTGTACTCTGAAAATAAAATTTATTTTTCGCTCCAAAATAAAACTAATTTTTTGAGTTTTTTTTTTATCTCAGAAAATAAAACTTATTTTTGAGTTATATTTTTTTACTCAAAAAATAGGACTTATTTTTTGAGTTTTATATTTTAACTTCAAAATAATATAAAAACTTTTGAGTTTTTATTTTACAAAAAGAACTATAATTAAACTAATAATAAATATTCTTAAGACTCTAAGAAAAATTGCATGGAAAAGTTCCTACGGGATCAAAAGCAACAGCCGGATTAGTGAGAGCGCATTTTTATTATTCTTTGCATTTTTCATTGTTCACAAACTTTCAAAGCGTTTATCTCGAAACCATATTTTTCGTACTGGTTGCGGCACTAGCGGGTTCATTTTTTGACGAAATTTTTTTTTTTTTGTATTTTTTAAACTTGATTCGCTATCGCATGCCACGTGCTTTTTTACATTTTTTTCGATGTTTTATGAATATTTTTTTTCGAAAAACACACTTTCAAATTTGGAACATCACCAAAATTTGACAAAAATTTTTTAAAAAAGCTCATGTCATATGATAACCTTTTCAGTAATTTTATCATATGACATGAGCTTTTGTAAAAATGTAAGCAATTTTTTTTCCAGATCGGACAATTTTTGCGACTCCCAGCGCTGCAACCACGTGGCCCCGATTTTTCTCTGCCGCCAGTTTGGAGATCTATAAAACCATGTTTGAGTAAAAAATATAATTAAAAATTTTTTTTAATTTAAATTTAAATTTGGAACATCACCAAAATTTGAAAAAAATTTTTTAAAAAAGCTCATGTCATATGATAACCAATTTTATTTAATTTTAAAAAAGTAATTTTTTTTCCAGATCGGACAATTTTTGCGACTCCCAGCGCTGCAACCACGTGGCCCCGATTTTTTCTCTGCCGCCAGTTTGGAGATCTATAAAACCATGTTTGAGTAAAAAATATAATTAAAAAATTTTTTTAATTTAAATTTAAATTTGGAACATCACCAAAATTTGAAAAAAATTTTTTAAAAAAGCTCATGTCATATGATAACCAATTTTGTTTAATTTTAAAAAAGTAATTTTTTTTCCAGATCGGACAATTTTTGCGACTCCCAGTGCTGAAACCACGTGGCCCGGTTTTTTCTCTGCCACCAGCTTGGAGCTCTATAAAACCATGTTGGAGTGAAAAATATATTTAAAATTTTTGTTTCTTGTAATTTGTTCAATTCTCTACAATAATAAAAAAAATTTTGGAAAAATATTTGTTTTTGACCGAGTTATGAATTTTTAAAAAAGGTCTGTTTTCTACGCCGCGAATCTCAAGTGTTGATTTCAAAATTATAAGAGTCTTATTTTGTGAGTTAAAAAATAGAACTCAAAAAATAAGCATAATTTTCTGAGTAAAAAAATAAAACTCAAAAAATAAGTGTTTTATTTGTGCAAAAATATATAACTCAAAAATAAGTTTATTTTTCAGAGTTAAAAAAAAAAAAAAAAATCTCAAAAAATAAATTTTAGTTCAGAGCGAAAAATAAAACTCAAAAATAATATTTTCTGAGTAAAAATATAAAATTAAAAAAAAAATGTTTTTTTTCAGAGCGAAAAAATAAAACTCAAAAATAAGTTTTATTTTCTAACAAATGAAATAAAACAAAAAAATAAGTTTATTTCAAACTCAAAAAAAATAAGTTTGATTTCAGAGCGAAAAAATAGAACTAAAAAATAAGTGTTATTTGGTGTTTAAAAAATAAAACTCGAAAATAAGTATTATTTTCGGAGTGTAAAAATAAAACTCGAAAAATAAATGTTTAAAACGGATTTTTTAATTATAAAACTTATAACAGTAACGGTTCCTGATAACATCACAATGTGACTTTTTTCTTTTATTTGTAGTGTTTAAGCTAAGAATACTATAAAAATTCATTATAAGAGGGGACAATTTTTAATGATTCAAAATTAATTTTCCGAGCTTAGCCTGAGGGCTACATATATCTACTTGAATATTGAAAGTTTTTAGTTTTTATCTTTTGAAATCGAAGCCATGCTTTTTTCAAACAATTTACATAAAATCCTATTTATATATTTTTGTTATTTGAATACCCCGTACACTAATAAAATTATGGCTTACAGTCTTAGTATCTTTAAAAAAAAAAAAAAAAAAACAAATTGGCCAATTCAGCCCTTGAAAGGACTTTGACCGAGCTTCTTATGATCAATTGTGTTGTGTGTGTTATTAAATGTTTGCACACAATTGACCGAGAACAGGACCTACATGTTTTATGCCGACTCCGAACGGCTAAAGTTCATGTTCGCAAGAAGCTTTACATGGCATTATTTACTCTCTGAGGCTTGTCATTGTCTGCAGAGAGGTGGTGACCGATCAGAAAAATTTTTTTATTGACAAAACTTTTCGCCGCGACTGGGGATCGAACTCGGGCTCCGAGCATGCTAAGCCACACACTTAACCTGCATGCCACGGTCACCACCTTATCTTTAACAGTTTTCAGTAAAGTCTGACATAGGTTTTTGCCAATAGTAAATTGCTCTGACGAAAATATCTTGGTAGTTCGGTAGTGGTAGTTCGGCGGTTTGAAGTTTTATTTCAAACGTTTTTTTCGTAGTACACTTCAAATAAGAAAAATAAATATTTAATGTCTTGAAGTGTTATGCAACAGTTTTGACTTCTATCCTGTATCGTAAATTTTTTCGAACACGAATAATTGTTTTCAACGCTTGACTAACGTATAGAGAGTCAGAGACTGCCTAGCCAGCAGCTTTATTCATTGAAATGTAAAATTTTCGAAAATCTTAAATTGTCGTCTTAGTTCGATTTGTTCGAAAATTTTTCGAAAAGATAAGACACCTGGCCGATAGTTTTAATAGCGGAGCCTCTTGCTGCAAGTATGAAAATGGCAATTTAGTGACAGTTATCCAGAGTACACTGATGTTGAGGACGGAACACATCTCTAAATGAAGTTGTTTGAATGAAGACGCTGACAACAATCCAATAAGATCCACTAGAGAAGACCTCTTGGAAATCCCAATTATGAATGACAGCGTTAAAGTTCTGCTGCCCGACTGTAACGAGGTCTTAAAAGCTATACCTTGGACAAAAAAAAAAAACAAAACCACAGGTTTCATAGAATTATTTCAAAGAACTAATATTTGAGTTTGAAGCAAAAATGGGTCGAAGTGTTAGAATATATATTTATAAGCAAAAAGATAGCATCAGTTCTAGAAAAAAAGGTGTGGGAAAAAATGTCAATTTTTGAGATTTAATTAAAGCAACTCACAAAACATGGTGTTAAAAGCTTCGTTTTAAAAATTTCAGAAATCTTGACGTCCTTTTTTAAAGTGATACAATTTTTTTTTTTTAATTACATGAAAACAATTTTTCTAGTCTTTGACCTAGTGTTCCATTCGATTTGTCATGTAGTTTTGGTATTTTTATTAATAATTGTTAATGATTTTCAGACAAAAGAAATTAGACATCAGTTAAAATCTACACAAAAAATCAAATCAAATCAAACATTCAAATTGCTCTCCTGAAAACTAACAAAAACTGACTTATATTGTTTTTTCTTATTGCCACAGATATATTGATTTTTATAAAAATTTGTTTTGTAGAATTTCTTCCTGAATAAAGTAACAAAAAGGAGCTTGACGATTTCACTGTTCACTGTTGGAATATATTATTAAATCAAGCACAAATATTAACCTGCGTGGTGTCCGTGGCATGCAGGTTAAGTGTGTGGCTTAGCATGCTCGAGAGCCCGGGTTCGATCCCCAGCCGCGGCGAAAAAGTTTTTTTCAATAAAAAATTTTTCTGATCGGTCACCACCTCTCTGCAGACAATGGCAAACCTCAGAGAGTAAATAATGCCATGTAAAGCTTCTTGAGAACATGAGCCGTTCGGAGTCGGCATAAAACATGTAGGTCCAGTTCTCGGTCAATTGTGTGCAAACATTTAATAACACACACAACACAATTGATCATAAGAAGCTCGGTCAAAGTCCTTTCAAGGGCTGAAATGGCCAATTTGTTTGTTTGTTTTTTTACAAATATTATTCAGAAAATGTGAACATAAGTAGAGAGTGTGTATTAAAATCTATTATTGATTCAACAGAGACTTAAAAGTTTTGTTCTTGAATTTTATTTAATTTCTTCATAAGAAGTATGCATCTTTTGTATATTAGCTACCCGAATATTTTGTTTTGATTTTTTTTTTGTTTTATTTGTTATTTATATAACGTTGCTTTTCCTTCGCATTTTACTCCATTTTACAACAGGTGAAAGTGTGAGCACTGTCAAAAACATAAATGCATTGAATTAAACTCTTGCCTGCACAATCACACACACACACACATACAACTAGTGTGCTCTGGCAACACATTTGAACAATTCGCGCAAACGTCCGTCCATTCAAATGCAATTAATACTTGTTACCTGGGGCAACACACATGCTGGCTACTGAAGGCATGTGTGAGTGCAACAGTCTTATTACTAATAGGTATGTATAAGCAAGACAGCGAAAGCACTATGTTGCATACTACAAAAGCATCGCGAATGGACTCCATGGGTACTCTAGTGGGTGATATGGTGAGTGTTGGTACTGATACTTTGCTGGTGCAAAGGTGCTGAAACAGCAACAAGAATGAATTTAAATTATGATGTGTTACAAATCTTGCACTTAAACTGCGATTATTTATGCTGATATGCCTGTCTATATGGCTGTGTGAAAATAGCACAAATGTGAGTTAAAAATATTTTAAGCGGATTGCCGAGGTATCTAAAGTAGCTCGAGGAGAGAATTAAATCTATATATTTTATAAAATAATTTTTTAATATTTTTTTAGTATTTAATATTTACTCAGATAATTATGGCGAAAGAGATTGTTTGGTTTGAGCTTACTTTTGAAAGGATGCTGGTAAAAAAATAAACATTTTACAAAGGTTTCTTTGCAATTTTTTATGATTAACTACAAGTTCGTATCCAACAACAACACACTCAGAAAAAATCTTATCGGAATATGATAAAAAAGGCATAATATTTAGAGAAAAATGATATAGACTTTGCTCCAGAGAATGCTATTCTCTAATTTCGATACTAAAAATTCTCTAAAAATGGTAAAAAGCTTCCATGAAAAAGAAAAATATATCGTTTTTTGGAAAAAAACTTTTTATTTTTGAGAAAAGATTTGTTTTTATTGAAGATAATACTTCTCTTAGTGAATTTTTTATCAAAATATAAGAAAAGTTTTTCATTTTCAATAAATTTTTGTCTATAAATGAGAAATTTTTGTGCGAGAAAAATACTTATCATTAATAGAGACATTGAAATATTTCCATTTCCTAGAAGTAAAGACATATTTCTTCGAAAATGTGAAAATTTATTCTAATTTAAGAAAATTTTATTTGAAAAAGAGAAAATTTCTATATTGAAAATAGAGAAATTTTTTACCGGAGCAAGATATGTATTTTTTTCTCAGTGCAACAACAACAACAACAATAACAACAACAACTACTACACTTAAGTTCTAGTAATGCAATGTATTTAAGTTTAAATGTTTTAATAGTCAAGAACTAATTGTGGATACTTAAAGTTTCATTACCGTCCAATCTCTACAAAATCTACAAACACACATGCCATCAATTATGATCAACTAAAAAGAAAGCAAACTATAGAGAATGCGAAAAAAAAAACATTTTAAAAAAGTTGTGCACAAAATGACTTGCCATCCAGAGCAGCATTTAAGTCCAAGTACATGCTTGAAAACTTAAGTGCAGCCAACAACTTGATGGCGTTTTCTACTCCGCCACCCAGCAGCAGCACTTCAGTCAGGCTACGCTGGAGCTTCTTTACAATTAGTAGTGAAAATGACTTCAAAGCCAAAGTAAAGTGTAGCTGAAGAAGAGCGAGAGAAATTATGAAAATGGTGGAATGATGTTGGAAAGAATGACGACAAAAATTTAAGAAAACTTGGCTGTACAACAACTGAGCGTAACTGAGGAAGAAAAAAGCAGCAGTGAAGTTAAAGCTTTTAGAAGTAGTGTGATAGAGAGAGAGAGAGAAAATGTTTAAAACAGCTGTTGCAAGTGAGAGAGAGCGTGCTAAAATCATTAAGGTTCCATAGTAGCTTCCTTGACCTACTCGACTACAAGAGCAGCATGACTATTACTATAACTGAAATTAACCACGTATACCTGCCACAAAATGAAACAAAAAATAAAAAAAATATATAAAAAAACTAGAAAAACAATAACAAAACCATAACAACTGCAACAATGAAAAAGTTAAAACATTAAATGGCAACATAAAATTGGTAGAAGCAAAACACGTTGCGGTTGGATGAAGCAACTTGAAGAAGGACATCATGGCACAATATTGCAATTCTGCACTTAAGAAGAGACAGAGAGAATAAAATAAAATAAATTCAATCAAGGCGACATAGAAATTTAACAGCTTTTTGCGAATGACAACTAAATTTTAAAATTCTGAACGTTTTATTTTATAAAAGATACTCTGGTCGATGTATAAAGTTAAAGTTGAATGCTAAAGGTTTCAAATCAGCCTGTAGGCCTAACTATGAATACATTTTAAAAAAAAGAGTTATTATTTTATATGGATTCTTTAAAACAACAAAAAATATCACGAACGTTAATTCATTGTTTTAACATCAACAAATTTGTCAAAAGTTTAAATGAAAAAAAATGAAAAAAAAAAAAATAAAATAAAGCTAAACTTTTTAAGACATCGCATTTTATTTAAGGCGGTCTTCTCATTCAAAACCCGTTTTTTGGACCCTTTTTAAAAAAGTTCTTATTTGAAAACGCAAAGAATAATTGAAAACTTTTTTTATTTATTATATTACAAAAGTTTCAAAGTAAATAAAAAAATTTTTTTTGCCTCGATAAAGTAATGAGACTTCAAAGTTGGTGGTGAAAAAAAAGGTGTCGTCACGGCGGCCACGATTCCGGGTCTCCGGAGCGTCTGAAATGAAAAAAAACGGGGTTATAATCAGTATAGATGTAATTCTCGGGTGAACCTCAAGCTTAATTTTGTAATTTTTTTTGACAAAATGGCGGCCATTCAAAAAAAAATTCAATTCGTGCTTTTTTTTTTAGTTTAGTGTAAAAAAAAATAGTAAAAAATTTTTGGTGAATGGTGACAATTCTGCGTCGATTCCACTTTGTTTCATGAAAATCGGTTTAGTTGAACTGGAGATATCATGGCCGCCAGTTCGAAAAAGTTTGAAGAAGTTTCATTTTGACGAAGACCTTGCTTCACAAAAAAGGCTGTATCTTCTAAAGTATTTCGAATTTCTAAAAATCCTTTTAGGGGCATATTCACAACTACCCAAGCTATAAATAAATGCAAAAATAAAGTCGAAAAAAAAAGTTGCTCAATGAGAAGACCCCCTTAATTATAATTTATTCCAGCTACCTGAAGAAAAAGAACAAATAATTTTTATACAATTTAAACCTTGTTTTTGCCAATCCAATGTGTTTTCCATGGTTTACACTTTCACCGAAAAGTTCTGCCAAGTAAATCGTTTTCATTCATTACTTTTATATTTGCTGCAAAAAACAATGCAATGCAAGTCAACTCCAAATAATAGCTCTCAATGAAATGAAAAGGAAAAAAAAAAAAATACCATTGAATAAGTTCAAAAATCTTGGAAGCTGTTCAATACACTACCTATGAAGCATCTTTGAGCGAAGGATGTGCAACGAAATTCTTCAGACTACTTTGAAGCAACACCTTTCGAGTAAGTCTCAGAAAACGCTAAAGTATGCCACTTCAAATTGAATTCCAGTTAACGATGTCTATCCAACTGTCTGTCTGTCTGGCTGCCTATCTATCTTCGCTGTGTTCGTCTGTCTGTCCGTCTGTCTGTCTGTCTAGTAGTGAGGAAATAAACTCAATTAAGCGATTGTTTTCGGACACACAATTAGAAAACTTTATCGAACAGTTAAAGTTTGGCACTTTCTGCACTTGTTGTTGCCCTCTCTCGCTCTCTCTCACAATTGCTTGGTCTTTCTCTCGCTGTTTATCTGCCCTAGTGTGATGCGCTAGCTATGAAGATACTTCAGTAAACTTTACTTTTAAGGCACGAAAACAAAAACAGCAACAACAACTACAACAACAACAACAACAACAACACAATTGAAACATCTCCAGCTGCATTTAATATAATTTGAATCCTTCAAGCTTGTTCAATTTTCATTGAAATATTTACTGAAAATTAGTTAAGCAAACAGAAGATTTAACGTGCTTAACAGTAAAAGTGCTTAAAGTAAATTTAAATAAAATCTTTTACTTAGTGAAAATTAAAAACAAATTAATAAAAATTTTTTACATTTTCTACAAAATATTTTTGTTTGTTTGTATGTATGTTTCAAATAGACTCCTAAACTACTCAACGGATTTATATAAAACCTAGATTAAACGATTCTTTAAATTACTGCGCTGAACATAGGCTATATATATATTTCCACGCCCTCTTTTGCGCCCACACATCAATTAAAATACTATATTTCAGACGATTTTGTATTTTTTGATAGAATTTGGCAACAATTGTTGCATTTGCTGTAATTGAATCACTTCATTCAATTGAATCAATTGAGATAAATGATTTAACGGACTCAAAGGAGTCAAATTATCCAATAAAGTCAATTAATAATATTGATGCAACTTCTTTAATTGCGTCAATTGAGTCAATTGAGCCAGTCAATGGAACCAAGTGAGTTTAATCAATGGAACCAAGTTGAACCGATTCATTAAAATTTGTTGAAATTGAATTAATTGATCGACTTCAGTCAATTGATCAAACTTTTTCTCTTTAAAAAATTTAATCAATTGAGCCGGTTGAGTCAATTGATCCAATTGAATCAACTGATACAATTGAGTCAACTGACCCGAATGAAACAATTGATTCGAATGAATCAATTGATCTTATTGATTCAATTAATATAATTGAGTCAATTGATACAATTAAGATACTTGATCCAATTGTGTAAATGTATCTTATTTAGTCAATTGATGCAAATGACTCAATTGTTTCAATTGAGTCAATTAGTCAAATTGAAGTAATGAATTTCATTTATTTAATCTAGTTGATTCAATTCAATCAATTGATCTAATTGAGTTTATTGATGTAATTGAAGCAGTACATTTGAGTCAACTGATGCATTTGTGTTAATTGATCCAATTCAGTCAATTTTTGCAATGAGCTAATTTGATCCAATTGAGTCATTTGATCCAATTAAGTCAATTCTTGTTATTGCCGTAATTGAATCACTTCATTCAATTGAATTAAGTGATCCAATTGAATCAAACTATCCAATTGACTCAAAGGAGACGAATTATCCAAAAAATTATATTAAAAAAATGTATGCAATTTCTCTTTACAATTGTTCCAATTGAGTCAACCAGTCAAATTGAATGAATGAATTCAATTTATTCAATCTAGTTGATTCAATTGATAATTTAATCAATTGAGCCGGTTGAGTAAATTGATCCAATTAAAACAATTCATGCAATGAGCCAATTGATCCAATTGAATCAATTGATCCAATTGATGTATTTGATCCAATTAAGTCAATTGATCCAATTGACTCAATTGGTTTAATTAAGTTAATTGATACAATTGAGTCAATTGATACAATTAAGTCAATTGGCGCAATTAAGTCAAGAGTCAATTAAAGGAAATGGTTGACTCAATTGGTTCAATTTGAGGAAAGTGAGTTAATTGATGCAATCGGTTCGATTGAGCTATTGATCGAATTGGGTAAATTGATTCATTTGTGCAAATTGATCTTATTGAATAAATTCATGCAGTTGAGTCAATGGATGTAATAGAGAAATTAAGTCAAGTGATCCGTTTGAGTCAATTGATCGAATTGAGACAACTAATCAAATTTATAAAACTGTTTTAATTGATGCAATGGATTCAATTGATCAATTGATATCCTTAAGTCAACTGATCCAATTCCGTTCATTTATCCAATGCAATCAAATTATCCTTTGAAAAATTTGATCCAATTGAGCCAATTGGCTAAATTGAGTGGATTTATTCAGTTGGTCTAAGTTTTTCAATTTAGTCAATCGACACTTGAGTCAATTGTTCCAATTGAATCAATTGATGTAATTGGGTTGATTGGTCTAACTTTGTTATTGCGTCAATTCATGCAATTGATTCAATTGAAGCAATTGATTCAATTAAGTAAATTGATCCAGTTGAGTCAATTGATTCAATTGAGTTAACTGATCTAATCGAGCCAAATGATCAAATTGTGTATATTTTGTTTATATATCAAATCGATTCAATTGATATATTTGAGTCAAATGGTTCAATGTAGTCAGTTCATAAAATTAAGCCAATTGATTTGATTCGTCTTATTTGAATCAATTGATCACATTAAGTAGTTTTATCCGATCGATTTAATTGATACGATGTAAGTCAATTGATCAATTTAGTCAATATAAAATTGAGTCAATTGATTCAATTCAGTAAATTAATGCAGTTGAATCCAATTGATTCAATTGATTCGATCGATTCAATAGATGCAATTGAGTCAATTGATTGATAGAATTGAGTCAATTGATTCAATTGATGTAATAAGATCGATTGGTCTTACTTTGGTATTGCGTCAATTGATGCAATTGAGTCAATTAAGTAAATTAATCCAGCTGAGTCAATTGATTCAATTGAGTTAATTGTTTCAATTGAATCAATTGATTCAATTAAAAAAATTTTGTTTGTATATCCAATCGATTAAAATGATATATTTGAGTCAATTGGGTCAGTTTATTCAATTAAGCCATTTTATCTGATTGATTCAATTTGCATCAATGAAGTAATTTTATCCGATTGATTTTAATGTGGTGACCGTGGCATGCAGGTTAAGTGTGTGGCTTAGCATGCTCGGAGCCCGGGTTCGATCCCCAGCCGCGGCGAAAAAAGTTTTTTTCAATAAAAATTTTTTCTGATCGGTCACCACCTCTCTGCAGACAATGGCAAACCTCAGAGAGTAAATAATGCCATGTAAAGCTTCTTGAGAACATGAACTTTAGCCCTTCGGAGTCGGCATAAAACATGTAGGTCCAGTTCTCGGTCAATTGTGTGCAAACATTTAATAACACACACAACACAATTGATCATAAGAAGCTCGGTCAAAGTCCTTTCAAGGGCTGAAATGGCCAATTTGTTTGTTTTTTTTTGTTTTGATTTAATTACTACAGTGTAAGTCAATTGATCAATTTAGTCAATATATATATTTGAATCAATTGATGCAATTCAGTAAATTGTTGATCTTAATTGATTAAATTGATTCGATCGAATCAATTGATACAGTTGAGTCAATTGATTCAATTTATGTAATAGGGTTGATTGGGCTTAATTTCTTATTGCGTCTATTGATGCAATTGAGTCAGTTAAGTTAATTGATCCAGTTGAGTCAGTTGAGTCAATTGATCTAATCGAGTCAATTCATCAAATTGTTTATATTTATCCAATCGATTCAAGTGATATTTTTGAGTCAATTGGTTCAATTGAGAAATTTCATTCAATTAAGCTGATCTGAACTGGTCCAAATTTAATAAATTGATCAAATTGAGTAATTTTAACCGATGGATTCAATTGATACAATGTAAGTCTATTGGTCAATTTAGTCAACATATATTTGTATCAATTGATTCAATTTAGTAAATTGATGCAGTTGATCCAATTGATTCAATTGATTCGATCGATTCAATTGATTCGATCGATTCAATTGATACAGTTGAGGCAATTGTTTCAATTAATGTAATTGGGTTGATTGAGTCAACTGCTTTAATGGAGTCAATTGTTTTGATCGACTCAATTGATTAAATTGTGTATATTTATCCAATTGATTCAATTTATTCATTTGAGTCAATTGGTTCAATTGAGTCAGTTCATGCAAATAAGCCATTTGATCTTATTGATTCAATTTGAATCAATCGATCACATTGAGTTGTTTTATGTGATAGATTAAATTGATACAATTTGAGTCAATTGATCAATTAATTGTTCAATTGAGTCAATATATATATAATTGAGTCAATTGATTCAATTAAGTTAATTGCTGCAGTTGATCCAATTCAATAAATATATAATTGATTCAATTAAGTAAATTGATGCAGTTGATTAAATTAAGTCAATTGATTCGATCGATTCAATTGAATGAATTGAGTCAATTTAATCAATTGAATTAATTGAGTCAAGTGAATCAATTGAGTCAGTTAATTCAATTCACTCAATTGATCGAAATGAGTCAGTAAATTTTATTGAGTCAATTAATTTAATTCAGTCAATTGATGCAACTGAGTCAATTAAGGTCATTGAGTCAATTGATTCAATTGAGTCAATTGATATCATTGATATTTGTTTTCTTTAATTTGACTTAAACTTTAGCCTTGCTTCACGCAAAATCATTCCGATGCGATAAGATAAAAATCTTTTAAATTTATAAACTCCTAAAAATTTTCAGTGCAACTTCAATCGGCGAAGGAAGGCAGCCTCAGCCGGTTACTTTGATTAGATGGCTTAAATGTGGTGCGGCATTTAGGTGTGCAAACAATTTCCACACACTTGAGCATTTGCGCCAATCTAGTGGTTTTTATAATTGTTTAAGCTGTTGTTGTTGTTGTTGTCATCGTTGTTGTTGTTGTTGTTGTTGTTGTTTTGATTGTTGTTTTGGTGGCGCTAAAGTTTGGTTCAATTGTAGCTGCTAAAGATGTTGACTGACTGGCTGACTGGTTGCTTTGTTGTTGGTTTGGCTGGCATTTATGGTGCTGCTGATGAAGACACCTTCAACGCTTTTGTCTTGCTTGCCACTTATTTTTTTTCCGTTTTTATTTTGCCCACTGCACACAATGCAATCTTCAAAAACCATCTTATTTGCGTCAAGGTGGCAGCACTAAAGCACTAATGATTGCCTTTTGTCTGTCTGTTGCTCGCGCGCTTGTTCACATTTAAGGGCAAAAGTTTCGAGACTTTCCTGATGACGATGATCAAGTTGATGCCGAGACGATGTTGTGGTAAGATTGCAAAGAAATTATCTTGGTAGAGCTGCTTGGCATGGCATCAATGGCAATTAACAACAATAACTTCCCGGAACACAATGAACGAAATGGATATCTAGTTAGGTTTGGCGCCAGATAAGCTATTGTGCTCATTATGCTGTCCAGCTGGCACGCACTCAGCAGAAATGAAAAGAAAAAATCCACTATTCTTGAATCTAAGGCATAAATGACGCCTGGCTACTACAAGTCATAGAAAGCATAAAATGTGAATTTGTAGGTAAATGCAAATTAAAGCATACTTTGGTGTTTGTTTTTTTTTTTTATTATTACTGCAGTTGTCTTAGTTATGCGAAATCTTTGCTTCTTTTAGCTTGTTTAGCTTTAGCTGGTACTAACTTCCGCCTCAGCAGCGCAACTTCCACTTAACTGATTTTGTTCATAAAGTTAGCAACAAAACAGTAACAATGCAACGTAATTTTAATTTATGGACTTTTACACATTTAACAGCAATTTTTGCTTTACGAACAGCTTCAAGCTTCTTTTGTCCAGCTGTTATTTTTTTGTGATTTTTTTTTTCTTTTTACTCGCTGCATTGTTGTGCATTTCGCAAGGAACGTTTGACTAAAGTTGCTACAGTTTTTCCGGTTTTTATACTTTTGCTATTATGTTCTAGTCAAGTTGTTATTGTTGTTGTTGTTGTATTGTTGTTGCTTTAAAGTTTGTTTTTGCACACATTTTATTTCTTCTTCTGTTGACCGTTGTCTTAATTACTTTGTTACATGCTTCATAAGCCACCCCGTGGCCATGTTTTCGTTTTAAACTTCTGCTTCAGTGACTGCTGCTGTTCTAGTCGAGCGCTTGACTATGGGTTCTGCTCTTGTTCTGCTCTCACATTTCTGCACTATTTTTCATTTTTATACTTTCATTATGCCATTCACTATGGCTGTGCGTGTTGGACGGCGCGCGTTGCACTTCCGTTTTTGACTTTTTCTGACTTCCTTTCTGTGATGTTGATGTGTTTTGTTGTTAGCCTTTTACACACAGGTTTGCTTGTCTTGGCTATTTTGTAAGTTATTTGAGTCGATTACAAAGTAATCACTAGAGTATATTTGAGCTATTAGTTAAGAATAACTAAGCTTGAGCAAGTTTTTTTTTATTAATTTTTAGCTCACATGCAAGAAAATTACTAACTTTTTTGTTGAACATTTACATGAAGGCGAGCATGTTAGAATTTTGGTTTTTAGAGGTATTCAAATTATTCAAACAAGCATAATTTTTTATTAAAAAAATATGATATTGAGTTTTTGGGTTTTTTCTTATTCGGTAATGCATGATTATTCTTTCCTTTTTGCTTTACAATTCCTCAAGGAGCACATCAGCATCAAAAAAGCTTAGCTACGTAGGTACCTACAGTATTACAGGCTAAAGCCTTTACATTGATAGCAAAGTTTTATTATATAATTATAAATGAACCTTCCATATGCAACGCATATACAAACAAAAATAACACAGACACAGCTACACTCACTCAGACTCATGTCGACAACACACTGAAAAGCGAACCACAAAAACCTGAGCCAACACAATAAACTTCAACCGAGTTGATATTCAGCTTCGCGCTCTGGCTTGGCTAACGGTTTACAGGTAGTTGCTACCCCGTTATTTTACTACAAAAACAGCGTTTTTGGCGTCATCTTTTCAAGGGGGTTGGGGGTGGTAGGCGCATTTAACATGTGGCTGTCTTTATCCGTTTTAAGCTGCTAGTAGCTGCAATAATAGCGGTTATAAAAGTTTAAGCATGAACCTAGGATCAGCTTATATTTGCAGAAACAAACTTACGACGAATACCAACCAACCAACACAACCAACACAACCAACACACAAACAGTGGCACAAGCCGTAGAGAATTGAAATTAGACAGAATTTATGAAACATGTTTAGCTACATTGTTTGTTGGTTGTTTTGTTTAAGCCTAGCAATAAAGCAAACATGCTGTGTTGGTGGCTTGTTTATGCCACCAAGTGTGGGTTAAGCTTTTTATAAAAGTTTTTTGTTTTTATGTGCCTGTAAAAATTTACATAAAAGAAGGCATGAAAAAAAGAAGCTCAACAGTAGACAGAAGAGCAAAACAACGAGTAGCAAAACTCGTTTAAAATTTTGCATTGCAAAAGGTTAAATTTAAAATTATATTATTTTAATAGATGAAGGTTCTGTAAAATTGCGCACTGCCTAGGCTACCTTATCAAAAAAAAAAAAACCACGTCATTATAAAGTCCTTAAAGCGTTCTTAACGACTCATTGCATTCAACAAATGCTTATGATAGGCTCATTCTAGCAGCTGCTGTCTTGCTAGCTAGTCTTATGTCTTTCATTTAACCACTTAAATATGTCACGCCCACCCCACACTCAACGCAACGCTGTCCGTTCCTTCATCAACTGTGTCTATAGACGGTGACACTTTCATCATTTTACATTGAACGCCCGCAGCGTATGAATGTAATTGAAACGAGGAACATTTACTTGGCACAACTACAACATCAATCAGCTGGAATAACAACAACAACAACAAAGACAGCAGTAGCAGTATCAGCAGCAACATCTGAAGCAATGCAAGACAGTCTGACTGGGAATATCAAGCGAAGTATGTAAATTTTTAAACGGCTTCAATGTTTTGCCTGAGCCTTGATGCTGCTGATGATGATGATAATACTGATGAGGCCTGCTGCTTTATTTATACTGTTTGTTTTTCTTTACAGTTTTTACTTTTCTTTTTCTATCAATTTTCTTATATTCCTCCGTTGATTTTTTCAATATGTTTCTTGTTGTTTTTCAACAGTGCATTTCTTGTGTTTTTATATTCTTTTCTTTGGCTTTTCTTTTTATGTGTCCTCATTTTATCTATGTTGTTGCTGGTTTTTCCTTTTTTTAAATTACTATGGATTTTCTGTGTTGGCACGTGTGTGTGTGTGTGTGTGTGTATTGGCCTGTAAGTGTGTTTGTTTGAGCTTTTCAATGCTCGAAGTAATTTTCTGTGCGTTTTCAAATTGTTCAAAAGAAGCAATCAAGCAGCATAATCATTTGAGACACCCACACACACAGAGACAGTCTTAGTAAATTGTGTGAGTGTGAACATGCAGTGTAACTCATCACAATCACATACACACACATACTAATACAACACATACATACTATATAGATACTGCATCCAGACAAATGTACAAAATTTAAGCCGTCTAACACACATGCCAACTCGTTGCAGCATGTTACACAGATGGAGTTGCACGTTACCCTAGGGTGAGATTGATACGCTTTAAACGGTCCATAGATAGAATGATATTCGTATAGGAAGCTTAACTAAAGTTTTGCTGTATATTTTGGTTAAGAACTGCTTTATCTTAACTATGCCTTAACCTTTATTGGTTTGGCTATGTGTGTGTTGTTCTGGGTAAAATTAATATGTAGTTATAATAATGATTTAGAATTACTTAATGTCTTGATTGGAAAAACTGAATATTTTCTGAACTGTTGTTGTACCGCATTGACAGCGACTTGAAGTATTATTAACGTATCTTACTCTGCATACTTATTTCCAGCCATACCTGGGAAAAATGGGCTGGACCTTGCTGCATGTTTACGGTTTGCGTCAAATTATCTTTTGCACAGATTTTAAGAAAAAAATATTTTGAATATTTGGAATTGATAAATATGTATCTGCCACAATAGAAAATTATTGAAAAGAAAAATGGCAACGCAATATTTTATTGCTCTCTGCTATATACACTCCCATCCTGCTAAAATACTTAGAATTTTCTTAGTAGCCTAAATTACTTTTTTCGACTCTAATGCGATGGTTCCCGGAATCAATGCCTAGTTATGGCAGTAACAAAAATGTTTGGTGGTTTGGAATTTTTCATATCAATAACCGGCAGCAAGCTGCGGCATCATTGACGAATTTATGTACATGAGTACCTTAAAAGAAACTTGCTGTATGAGCTTAACATAACAAACAAATTCATGAAAAATATTATAAAAAGAATAATGATAGAAAAGACCACCATGAAATTGAGCTACGAAAGAAAATATTTTTAAAAGCGCGAGTTGTTTACCTGAATACTGCACCCTTGGAAAAAGCTTATTTAAACACTTATTTTCAATTGAAAAAAAAAAAACACTTGTATTATGTAAGCTTGTAGTAAGTAATCTTTTTCCAAGGATCCAATTTCTTTTTTCCTACAATAACATGTAAGCGTTCTAAAATAGTAAATTAAAGCGTTTTCCAAGCTTGGCTCTCAATTCTTTAAGCTTGCTTTAAGCTTATTCCAAGGTTTTTTGGCTGATTGGGTACGATTAAGATAACAGTTCTATGCATTCTAACTCATAAGCATAGAACATTCTAAATTTTGTATAACTTTTTTGTCATTCTTTTTATACTTTAATTAGGTTTTTATCTTTCTATACATTTTTTTTTCTCTTTACACTATTGGTTTAACTTAAGTTTTTCTTTGATATTTTTACTTCCTGTTCTTATATACCCTAAACCTAAAAGGTCAGGGTATATTAACTTTGTGCAAACGTTTGTAACGCATAGAACGAAGTTAGTCCGGTATAGAAAAGTATATATATTCTTGATCAGCGTCACCACGTGAGTCGAGCTAACCATGTCCGTCCGTCCGTCCGTCCGTCTGTCCGTCTGTGTGTTGTCCGTATACACAGGATAAGAAGAAGGAGTTGAGATAATTGAATGAAACTTGGTACACATGATCACATGGACCCAAGGATCTGCACTATTGAATATTTGAGGAATTCGCCCACGGACACGCCTACCACCCATACAACGCAACAATTGAAAACTGCATAACTCAGCTCATACTCAACCTACAACAATAAACTTTGGTATGTGTGTGTTTTGCTTCAATACAAAGATGTTTTTGAAAAATGGGTGTCATCCGCTAACGGACACGCCTACCTCCCATACAACCCAAAAATTGAAAACGCAATAAATAAGCCTGTGTTTAACCTTTAAAGCTAAAATTTGGCAGATAGGCTTTTTATAACAAAACAAAGATGGTTTTGAAAAATTTACATCATCCGCCCACGGACACGCCTACCTCCCATACAACGCGAAAATTGAAAACTACATAGCTCAGCTCATAATTAGCCTACAACAATAAGATTTAATATGTATGTGTTTTGTTTCAACACAAATATGTTTTTGAAAAATGGGTGTCATCCGCTCACGGACACGCCTACCTCCCATACAACCCAAAAATTGAAAACGCAATAAATAAGCCTGTGTTTAACCTAAAGAGCTAAAATTTGGCACATATGTTTTTTATGACAAGACAAAGATGGTTTTGAAAAATGGACGTCATCCGCCTATGGACACGCCCACCTCTCATACAACCCAAAAAGTTTAAAACTCAATAAATAAGGTTATGTTTGTGATAGAGAAATTAAATTTGGTATGTATGTATTTTATACCAAAACTAAGGTGTGTTCAAAAATTGGGATTACTCCGTCCATGAACACGCCCACCTACCATAGCTAAAGCACAATAAAGGCATTAACTGTGAGCTACAGGAATAAAACTTGGTATGTGTACATTTTTCATCAACATTTAAATGCATATAAAATAGAGGCTTCATCCGCCCACGGAGTCGCCCATTTACAATAAAATTTTTTTTTGTTTTTAAAAAGTGGGCTTAGGGTATTTCATAGTCGGCCTAGACCGACTTTAGACTTTCTTTACTTGTTTTCCATAAACATTTTTTTTTAACATATGGCTCTTAACATTGAAATACCAGCTATTATTTAAAGTAGTTGTTTACTTATTGAAGCATAAAAAAGCATTAAATTTACATAAATGTGTTTAAGAAAAAATCTCATTTTGATATTTCTTTTCGAACACCACACATGCACACACACACATACACACACACACACACACACACACACACACACACACTTTATTCAAACAACTCTCAATAAAGAAATAAAAATAATATTAAAAATACCAGAGTACTCAGTAAATAAATAAATAAAAGTAAATAAAACGAGTGTTTGTGCAGCTTGTAAATATTATATAAATATTCATAAATGTGCTTGTATGTAAATTTCTAATGTTGTTGCACTTGTTTGCTTAGCTTTAAGTGGTAAGGTGCAGTCTATGTAAATAAGTGTTGGCAGGCATGTGTGAGAATGTGGGGGGGGAGGGATGTGTTGGTGTTTGTGTGGGTGCTGTAGTATGTGTTTGTGTTGTTGCATGTGTGTGTGTGTGCATTTCACTGTAAAACTTGTTTACAACTATAGTGCTGAAGGACATAAAAAAGAATTGCAAAAATAACTTCATATCAAGTCAATGAAACGTGAAATTCAATGGAACATTGAATAAGTTATCAACTTGTTTTGCTACCATTGCTATCTCAATTAAGAAACAATTTGTATTTGTTATGCTTTTATTGCATTTTTTCTTTCATTTTTAAATTTTATTGTAGCCTTAGCATTGTCTAACAATATATGCTTGCTTGCTTTAAAAGCATGCATTTTTAAAAAAATTTCTCAATTTTTCTGTAGAATGCGCATTTGTAATAAAATTTAAAAAATCTTAACAAATTTTTAAATCTAGTAAAAGTATGAATTCTTCAAAAATTTCGCAGTATTTTTTCTATAAGCACGCACATTTATCATATCTTTATAAAAGTCAAAACAAGTCTTTGAATCTAAACAGAAAAGACAAGCATACTGCTTCGCACCTAACGTCGCTCAAACTGTTCCTTGTTGCTACTACAGTGCTTTTAGTATACTTAAAAAAAATCATCAGCCTGAAAGTATGCACTCAAACTTTATTTGATATTTATCACTAACTACACAATGACGACTACTGCAACATAACAACATTCGAGGTGAATGTTAAAGTTAGGTATTTTCTATAACTTAATTATTAATTAATACCTAAGTAGTAATACTTAATTATTTTGAAAGCAACCCTCTTATGAGACGGGTTTTTATACCAGTCTGCAGTGAATTTTATATATATATACGACTTGCTTCTTATAAAAATATTGCTTGTAGTTGTCTATGGAAAATAATACCAACTGTGATCTGCTTTCAATAATATTTGCTCGCTTCAATAGCCTGTTAACATCTTTAAGTCGCAATAGAATGTTCGCTTTCGATGACAGCTATTAATTTGAGTTTCATTAAATGCTCTGTATCTAAATGATTTATAATAATCTGTGATGCTCATGCAAACAAGAAGTTAATATTTTGCCAACTTAAGTTTTGTTATTCCAAATAATCAAATAATCAATATTTTTTGCTTTGTCACATAAATAAGTTTTTTGTTTTTGGTTATTTTTTTTTGTTGTTTAATTTTTTGTTTTTGTTTTTTGCACAACTTTTGCTATATTTTGCACATTTGGCAAAAGTTTTTATGCCTCATTCTAACTATCTAGTAGAGCACAAAGACATGTATAGCTACAAATAGAAAATTAGACAAAAAAAAAAAAGCGATGAACATGGTTTGTGTTTTCGACAAAGAAAACAATTGACAAAGTTTTGCGCCTGTGTTCTTCGTTCGTTTTCATAATTGTTATAAATGTTCGAAAAGAACAACAAAGTTTTAATTGTATCATTTGGAAAAGTCCAGCAAGAAAATAACTAAAATGGGAAAAAAAGAAGATATTTTGATAAACGGACATTGTAGGCGGCCAAAGAACTTTTTGCTGGGCAAAAGAAAAATAACAAGCTAGAGATGAAACTAGAGATGGGCAAGAGCAAGATTAAGCTAAAATAATCTGTTAAGCTTTGATTATTATAGCTGATTGTATAGCCAAAAAGCTGGATTTGTAACATAGTGCTGGAAATAAAAGAAATAACTATGTTATGAAGGCATCAAAAAAGCAAATAAAAAATTTGCAATAGTCATGTTTTTAAGAAAAATATTTACAAACATATAAAGCTAGAAAATTTTTGGCGTAATAAAATATTCTACAATTCATTCTTAATGCTTTTCAAATGCTTTAACTATTATTCTTTAGGCTAACCTATGCTTAACTTCATCCCAGCCCAGCCTCATTGCTCTAAACAGCTCTATATTAGAAAGTCTTTTTTGGCAATAAAAATAACAATAACAACAAGAACAACAACAGTTAACGTCTAATTGTACAACACATTTAATGAGAATTTTTCTTTCTACACCAACTCCTACTTCTCACGCAATAATTTGTTTACACATTTAACTGCTTTTGCTGCTGCTGGTAAATAAATATGTTGTTACTACTTCGAGTTTGTTTTCTGCTAACTTATTTTCAGTTTTCTTGCTTTTTTCTTCTTCATCTTTATTTTGTTATTTTAACAATTTTCTTATATTTCTCTTTTCGCGCTTTACTTAAAGGAATGTTGGTGGCAAAGAACTTGCAACAAAGACCAAGGCTGTTACTGGCAACATTCTGGCATATTTTACCGCTTATCGCTATAACACCTCGACAACATTTAGTGTTCGTCAGGCAGCTTTTATTTTATGTACCTACTAGTGGAAGCAGTTTGCTTTTTTGTGTTGTTATTTTGACTTTAGCCTTGTAGTCTGCATTGTTGAATTGCTTGTGCTACAAGCCGGTTGAAAGTGAAAATGAGCATCGCACTTCGCTAGCAGCAAAGTTGTATCCATATTAAGGGTAGTCCAAAACATTTTATTTTGCATCTGCAAATGAAACTATAATTTATAGCAACTAGTTGATATACGCGGTCTTTTGTCATAAAAAATTAGAACTCCAATATTTTCTTCGTAAAAAAAAATGTTTTTCGTTGCTTAAATTTTCAAGCAAGTCATCAAAAAATCTTTTTTGAAATTAAAAAATTTCAACTGTTTAATATTCAGCTATACAAAAAGTTTCTGAAACCCACAAAAAGTTTAAGAAATCGTTAGAAAAGGTCATGTCTGCTTTACTACTCTGTAAAATGTTCACCAGGGCGTATGAGTGATTTTAATTGTAAGAAGACATGCAGCTAGCTTAACAATGCAATTATTTCAGCAAAATTTTTAACTATTCAACATTTAAAGTGAAAACCACTTAATTTAGAAATATTGTTTTAAAATTTATTCCCAATTCCAACTCCTTTTCCCACCCATACATTACATGAGCCAACATTTAAGCTGTTGAATCTTTTTTGAGCGCTGCTGCATGCTTTCTCTCTGTTGTAACGCATGTTTGTCATAAATGTTTTAATTGTTGCAACAACACCAACAATAAGACAACAACAAAATTGCATTTTCCGCCAGTGCTACCGTATTGATCGTAAACTGGTGGATTTTTTTTTATAGCTTTTGCCGCATTCGGGATTTAATTTCATTATGCGACTTAAATGCGTTTTCAGCACAGTGGTGGCCAATATAAAATTACAACAGACATGCTTAGTACAGCGAGGCATGTACAAGCAATTCATGATTTGCTTTTGTTGTTGCTGATATTGTTGTTGTTGGTGTTGTTGTCATTGTCATCTGCGTGTAACTTAAGCTGCTTTTTATGAATTTGTTTGTAATTTTTTTTCCTTTTTGGCGTGATTTTCTCTTTCTTTTTTTCTATTTTTTTTTATTTTTTATGTGAACAACCTTACATTAGCGATGCTTGAGGAAAGGAATGCATCGTAAAATTGCTGACTTTAATTTCTTCTCGACAAAGCGTTGAATCATAAAATTACGTTTAACGTTTAACGATCAAATTATTGTTATTACAAAGCGGCAAATTGTAAAAACTTGATGCTGCAGCTGCGTATGATTTATAAGTAGCAACAACACTGTGTGTTGGCAACAGCAACTTTGGAAAATTGGCAAATTCTATGTAGATGGCTTGGCTTCGAGCAGTGTATTTGTTATGGCTCAAAGCAATAATTTTGGAATGTCTTAAGCATATATTTTACATTTTATAATCTTAATCATTACACGTATGAAATAAATTACATATTATTTATGTTTTCAAAGTTGCCTCTAATGCGGAGAGTATTATTATAAACTAAGACACAGACGATGTCGAAAATGCTGCAATCAACATTTGTCTTGACAAGAGTTGCAAAAGAAATAAAATTAATATAATAACAAAGAATAATAAAAAAATACAAAAAAAAATTAAAAAATAATAAGAAAGATTTAATATTTATTTTATAGATTTGACATTTTTTATATTATTATTTATTTTCTAGTTTAAGTGCCTCATTTTGTATTTTTTTTTTAATTTTTTAAGAAAAACCCAAACTTAAATACACAATAAAAAATACAAAATACAAGCAAAAATTTGTTTATATTTTTATATATTTATATTTTTATATTTTTATATTTTTATATTTTTATATTTTTATATTTTTATATTTTTATATTTTTATATTTTTATATTTTTATATTTTTATATTTTTATATTTTTATATTTTTATATTTTTATATTTTTATATTTTTATATTTTATATTTTTATATTTTTATATTTTTATATTTTTATATTTTTATATTTTTATATTTTTATATTTTTATATTTTTATATTTTTATATTTTTATATTTTTATATTTGTATATTTTTATATTTTTATATTTTTATATTTTTATATATTTTTATATTTTTATATTTTTATATTTTTATATTTTTATATTTTTATATTTTTATATTTTTATATTTTTATATTTTTATATTTTTATATTTTTATATTTTTATATTTTTATATTTTTATATTTTTATATTTTTATATTTTTATATTTTTATATTTTTATATTTTTATATTTTTATATTTTTATATTTTTATATTTTTATATTTTTATATTTTTATATTTTTATATTTTTATATTTTTATATTTTTATATTTTTATATTTTTATATTTTTATATTTTTATATTTTTATATTTTTATATTTTTATATTTTTATATTTTTATATTTTTATATTTTTATATTTTTATATTTTTATATTTTTATATTTTTATATTTTTATATTTTTATATTTTTATATTTTTATATTTTTATATTTTTATATTTTTATATTTTTATATTTTTATATTTTTATATTTTTATATTTTTATATTTTTATATTTTTATATTTTTATATTTTTATATTTTTATATTTTTATATTTTTATATTTTTATATTTTTATATTTTTATATTTTTATATTTTTATATTTTTATATTTTTATATTTTTATATTTTTATATTTTTATATTTTTATATTTTTATATTTTTATATTTTTATATTTTTATATTTTTATATTTTTATATTTTTATATTTTTATATTTTTATATTTTTATATTTTTATATTTTTATATTTTTATATTTTTATATTTTTATATTTTTATATTTTTATATTTTTATATTTTTATATTTTTATATTTTTATATTTTTATATTTTTATATTTTTATATTTTTATATTTTTATATTTTTATATTTTTATATTTTTATATTTTTATATTTTTATATTTTTATATTTTTATATTTTTATATTTTTATATTTTTATATTTTTATATTTTTATATTTTTATATTTTTATATTTTTATATTTTTATATTTTTATATTTTTATATTTTTATATTTTTATATTTTTATATTTTTATATTTTTATATTTTTATATTTTTATATTTTTATATTTTTATATTTTTATATTTTTATATTTTTATATTTTTATATTTTTATATTTTTATATTTTTATATTTTTATATTTTTATATTTTTATATTTTTATATTTTTATATTTTTATATTTTTATATTTTTATATTTTTATATTTTTATATTTTTATATTTTTATTTTTTTATATTTTTATATTTTGATATTTTTATATATTTATATTTTTATATATTTTTATATTTTTATATTTTTATATTTTTATTTTTTAATATTTTTATATTTTTATATTTTTATATTTTTATTTTTTTATATTTTTATATTTTGATATTTTTATATATTTATATTTTTATATTTTTATATATTTTTATATTTTTATATTTTTATATTTTTATTTTTTAATATTTTTATATTTTTATATTTTTATATTTTTATATTTTTATATTTTTATTTTTTTATATTTTTATATTTTGATATTTTTATATATTTATATTTTTATATTTTTATATATTTTTATATTTTTATATTTTTATATTTTTATTTTTTAATATTTTTATATTTTTATATTTTTATATTTTTATATTTTTATATTTTTATATTTTTATATTTTTATATTTTTATATTTTTATATTTTTATATTTTTATATTTTTATATTTTTATATTTTTATATTTTTATATTTTTATATTTTTATATTTTTATATTTTTATATTTTTATATTTTTATATTTTTATATTTTTATATTTTTATATTTTTATATTTTTATATTTTTATATTTTTATATTTTTATATTTTTATATTTTTATATTTTTATATTTTTATATTTTTATATTTTTATATTTTAATATTTTTATATTTTTATATTTTTATATTTTTATATTTGTATATTTTTATATTTTTATATTTTTATATTTTTATATTTTTATATTTTTATATTTTTATATTTTTATATTTTTATATTTTTATATTTTTATATTTTTATATTTTTATATTTTTATATTTTTATATTTTTATATTTTTATATTTTTATATTTTTATATTTTTATATTTTTATATTTTTATATTTTTATATTTTTATATTTTTATATTTTTATATTTTTATATTTTTATATTTTTATATTTTTATATTTTTATATTTTTATATTTTTATATTTTTATATTTTTATATTTTTATATTTTTATATTTTTATATTTTTATATTTTTATATTTTTATATTTTTATATTTTTATATTTGTATATTTGTATATTTGTATATTTTTATATTTTTATATTTTTATATTTTTATATTTTTATATTTTTATATTTTTATATTTTTATATTTTTATATTTTTATATTTTTATATTTTTATATTTTTATATTTTTATATTTTTATATTTTTATATTTTTATATTTTTATATTTTTATATTTTTATATTTTTATATTTTTATATTTTTATATTTTTATATTTTTATATTTTTATATTTTTATATTTTTATATTTTTATATTTTTATATTTGTATATTTTTATATGTTTATATTTTTATATTTTTTTATTTTTTATTTTTTTATATTTTTATATTTAATATTGATATTTTTGATTTATTGATGATAATTTTTATATTTTCTTCCTTTATATTTGTGTATTTGTTTTTATTTTTTTATTGTAAGTGTATTTTTTATTAACATGAATTAAGTTAAATATTTATTTTGCACCTTTTTTCAGACTTCAAATTTATTTTGTTCCAAATATTGATTCGCATTGTTTATTATGTGTGTGTTGTGTGGTCTTTGTGGGTATCTGTTATTATTGAAAGCTCTGCGGGGGTTTAATTTTTACACCTAACTTCATTTAAGTAAACACGCTGGCAGCCTAGAATGCATATAAGTATCTAGGGTTGCCAAACATATCATAAGACAAATATTTTAGATGATTTGGTTGTGTAAAATATGTATATGTTAAAAAAGGTGTTATAGAAAGGACATGATATATAAGTAAAGGTACGTCAAAAATAAAAAAATACAAAAAAACCAAATTCTAACTTTTTCTCAAGATGGCAACACTACTAGCATTTTTCATTTTATATAAAATAGAATTCCTCGTTCTATGCTGAAAGAAGTGTCATCAGTGTGGTATCCTTTGGGAGCAATTAGCGCTGCGTTAATAGTGCCCGCAGGGCGCAAAAGAGCTTCAGCCGCTCTTGCGGTATTTTTAATAAATTAATGCATTTGCTAGGCAACACTGAATGAAAGTTATTATTTAATTTATTTTAACTTTAACATATAATTTTCAGCTTAAAACCCTGCTTAACAAACACGATTTTCTGACACATTCAGCTCAAGGTTGCATGAGGTGTGTGCGGGGAAAGTCTGCATTATAACATGTTTGTTGTATTTATTTTTACTTTAACTGTGACCTAGTTATTGAGTCTATGTGGATAACCTGTGCTGCAGCTTCTAAGCAAACAAGCAGCTATGCAGCAGCAACAGCAGCACATTAAATGTGAATTATTTAAAGTATTTATATTGAGCCTTAATTAATGTTTTCCAAAATCTTGTTCTTAATTAGTTGAAACAAATGTGTTGATGTCTTGTGTGTTCAGCGTGTAATTAAAGTCAATTTGATTTATTATTTAACAAATATTATGTTAATGTAATGCAAATGCATGAGAGTTAATGAATAGCGCAGTTTTTGCTGCAGTTTTGAAATGCTTTGTTTATTGTTTCAAAAAAATGACTTGAAATATTTTGAGAATTTTGCTTTTGTTCAAGCTGAAGCGTACAAAAAATGCAACATTTGTGCAAAAAAAAAATTATTTTTGTACCAAAATAAACAGCTTTCTGCGTACAGCTTGTTTTCGGATTTGAGCTGTATTCAAATGTTGTTTGCTCAAAGTTGCAGGGAAGGCGAGAAAAAGAATATAACTGCAAATATAAAATTATTATTTTTCTATGTTACAAGTATAGCAAATAAAACAACAACAACTGTATATGAAAGCCTAAAGATGCACCAACACACGCATACAGCTATGCAGATACACGTATAATGCTGTCAGTTACTTTTTCATGCAGTTTGAGTTTGAGTTAAGCAAACACACTAAAACCAATGCATGTCACACAGTAACTACCACACACACACACACACACATACATACACGATTACATTCACTTCACTGACAGCTACCAATGCCTTGCATTTGAATTGAGGTCGGTTGTGCAAATATTTATCGAAGGTAATGGATATTTGTTCTAAGAATACGCTAACAGTTTTTGCCGCTGTTTCAATTTAACCGTTTTATTTTTCTATTTTCTATTTTCTATTTGCTTTTTTATTTTTTTTCAAGCTTTTGCATGTATGTGCAATGTTCTCTGTATTGCGTAAATGCTGTAAGCGTTTTTGACAAAGCTAGCAAGCTAGTCAGTCCGACCGACATCGTGAGCGCTGCCAGGTTGTTGTAGGTACACGCGTCGCGTTTGTACTTTTGAGCTCTCTCGCATTATTTTTACATGTCGAGCACAGCAGCTAAAACAACAACAACAATTACAACATCAAAAACAACAACATAACACATAACATATGGAATACTTAGCAAATCTTTCGGTTGTGTTTGAAAATAAAAATAATCAGGTCTGGAGTTTTGATTGGAATTTCATATGAAACGCTTAAAGCTTGGCTTAAAAGCTGTTCTATATAAAGAGTAGTTTATTTAAATATATTTTTTTTTAATATTAATAAAATATTTGGTGTAGAAAGTTTTAAAAAATTTGTTCAAATTTTACGCTTTGTTGTGAAAGTTTGTTACAAAATTTATTTTTCAAAGCATTACAAAATTTATTTTTTGCCATCGTTAGCCACTAGTTCTTGCCAGATTTTTGTAATTTTTGTTTATTATAACGAAAAAACGTTGCGAATTTTAATGTTATCCTCGAATCGATCCAATTTTCGAGTTCTTCAAAATAGCAAAAGTGCTGATCCTCAAGGAAAGCAAATATTAGTCAAGAGAGGGAAATTTATGGGCTTTAATCACGCATTTTATACACTGCAAGAGAATTCAATAGCATCTTAAATGTAATGAAGGCAAATTTTTTAAAAAGAAACCCAAATTTTGAACAAAAAGTCTCTACAACTTTTCCGCTTTCCAAAACTGTCACGATATCGAAAATCTGTTATAAACTGTTTAAACTACTGGAATGTACTGGGACTCTTGAATCAACGCAAAATCATGGTTTTTTAACTCGAAGTTAAATTGTTGAGGTTGTTAAACGACTGTTTTAAGTCATTTCATGTTTTACTCGCCCAGATCTAACAAGTATTGAATTTGGAAGAAAATAACTTCGCTTATTTGCAAAAGATTTTATTCAAATATTTTAAGTAAAAAAATGTAGAAATAACCCAAGAAACTTTTTAAAAGTTTGAATAAAGCAAATCAAATATATTTTATATATTTTTTTAAAAGGTTAAAAATCTTCACAGATTTATTTAAATCTTCACCGGAGCAGGACGCTTGACTTTTATATATTAAGATTATTTAATACATTTTAAATTTGATGCCTCGAAAGTTTTAGGGCGCTGATCCCGAATCCGGGCTCAAAAATTATAAATTCAATATGGCGACCATGAATACGCCAAATTTTATAATAACTTTAAAAATCAAATTGTCGGCCATTAACTAAATTTTTAGCTAACTTTTCTAAAACCTTTATTTTTATAATTTTTTTAATGTTCTTTCTAATAAATCTGAGGTTCACACTCAAAAAAAAAATTATGAAACCCACAGTTTTTCTTTGTTTATTTCTAATACTTATATTAATAATATAATTATATTAATAATATTTTATTATAATATTATAAAATTGTATTCTTCTAATAGAAGCAAAACATCTGGAGGTAAATGTTATATTTTTTTTTAATAACTCCCGATAAAGAGATTTTCGGGTGGAATATAAAAAAAGCACATATTAAAAACACACTCTTTTTTAGCCAAACTGACATCCTCCTGGCATTATTATTTCTTAATATTTTTGCAAATTTATGGGTTGCTTCAAGGACTTTTTGAGATAGCTGACCCAATGGACGCAAAGTAGGTATGGTACACATAAGTACAGTAGGCATGTTACGATCAGTTTAATGTCTTAATAAAAATAGACAAAGAAAGTAAAATTCATTAAGAATGTTTAATAATGTTACAAATAGTTAAAAATAAAAACAAATGGTTTAAAAAAAAAGATAGTTTGCGACATCATGCTAGTTTTTCTTAAAATTTTCCTACAGTGTCACCTCGTGGCAGCCAATTTTTTCTTTATTAGTATAACAAGATGTTCCACCAAGGAATCAATACCTTATCAAGGGGGAAGGGGTGGTTCTAGAACAATTTGGTTTTTTCCATTTTAACTGAGTCAATTTTTGTTTAAAAAATGTACATTTTCATTGTATTTTTTAAAAAAAATGTTTATGCATATTTTTAAAATTTTATTTTTTTTTCTAATACTTCAGTCTCGATGCATTACATGAAAACATACAACGTTTTATGTTAATTATACCAATAATATAACAAATGTGCGAGCTCAGCTTCAAATATTACTATTCTTTTTTTTTGTTAAATTTTTGTTTAACTTTTAAGGCATCAAAAATCAATAAAAAATGCAAAAAAACAAAAATTGATAACACAGTTTTTTTTTTATTAATCTTTTTTAAGTAGATATTTAAAGTAATAAATGTTTTTACAACACATTTAAAATATGGTTTTTGGTCCCCTTTTTCATGTACTAGAGAGCTTTTCCGTCTGAATTCTGACAACTTTCTGCATCGATACATAACTGTGGATGAAACATGAATGCACCACTACAATCCAGAGGTAAAGGAACAGTCACCACTGTTGATTTTTGAAGACAAACTGGCACCGAAGAGGGTTATGGCTACGGTCTTTTTTGATGCACGTAGAATCAACTACATCCCTTACTTGAAAAAGGCGAAAACGAAAACAGAAAATAATAATGCGTCGCTATTGGGCTCACAGTTCCGTGGAATAAAAATTGTAACAAAAATATAAAAAGAGTTCCTGTGATAAAGTAATTTTGTTTGCTTGGTTACTTAAAGCTATCTTGAATTAAAAATTTAAAAAATGAGTTAAATCGGTCAGTCCTTAAGGGTAACTTCCTTGGACCGCTATTAAATTTTTAAATGATTTTGATTTTATTTATAAGGGCACTTGCCTTGGTACAAGGATACAATTTTTAGCTTTATGTAGCTTACACTTTTTATGTATATATATTTTTACACGATTTTGTATAGGAGGTACATACAAACGTTGACCGATCTTAGCAAAACTCAGTCAGAAGGCTAGACAAATAGAGTTATAGATGTGTGCTACAAATGAGCGAAGTCGGGTAGACCCTAGAAGTACTTACCTTGGACCCATATTCAATTTTTACATCATTTTGTAAGAGAAGTACATACAAAACATGGCTGATCTTAACGAATTTTGGTTAAAATGCTTATTTAAATAGAGCAATAGATGTCTACTGAAATGACCGAAATCAATTATATCGTTAGACTACCTCTCACGGACCTCTATATAAGTTTTAAATTGTTTTGTATGGGAGGTACATAAACAAGTTGGCCAACTTTAACGAAACTCGGTCAGAAGGCAAGACATATAGAGTAAGAGCTGTGTAATCAATGTGTTCGAAGTCGGTTAAGCCCCAAGAGAACCTATCCTGGACCTTTATTAATTTTTAACATGGTTTTGTATGGAAAGTACATACAAAAGTTGGCCAAACTTAGCGAAATTCCTTCCGACGCACAGTGTGTCCAAATCGCGAAAAACTGCTATTAAATAAACCCTTCTTTGGATTTAAGCCAAATTTGGTACGGAGGAATTTGTGAGGCAGCTTATTTAAAATTTTTCAAAAAAAGTATAAAATTCAAAATGGCGGACCCAATGTGGCGGTGCGTATTTTCCAAAATATAACATATTGAAATGGTATTATTAATTTAGTGTTTAAGCCTTTTTATTGTGCATATACAAGCTTAATTTATTGAGGATAGCATTATAGAATCATGATTTATTTTTGATTTTAAAAATTAACCCTTTAACGACCATAGTTGCTTTTAAGCTTTGTATTGACTTTGACCAAATATTTAATAAAACTAAAGTAAATTCAAAATCGAAATGTGAAGGTATGTAATTTTAGTTTAGCTTTTATTAAGAAAACATGGGATGTTAATAAATATTTATTATATATTTTTATTATTATAATTATTATCATTATTATCATTATTATTATTATTATTATTATTATTATTATTATTATTATTATTTTTATTATTATTATTATTATTATTATTATTATTATTATTATTATGTTTATTATAATTATTATTATTATCATTATTATTATTATTATTATTATTATTATTATTATAAATTTTTTTTTTGACGACCCTTGCTTTTTCCCTAAGCGTTAAAGTTTTCAAAACCAATGGAGGCTTGAACCCAGTATTTATTATTGTTTATGAATCTCTCTTCAAATCTATTACTTGCTTTCTACTTCTTTTTGAATTGCGGTATAAATTGTCTTATCGTTTTAATTAGATTTTTTTTCTTTACCATTAGGGCACCTTGTGCTGTTTATTACATGTTTTTTTTATAATTCTTAATTTTTCTCCGCAGCTTTGAGAAATATTTTCTTAAAATATTTGAAAAAAGGCCACTCTTGTTAAGAAAATATTGTTTGAACAAGAACCTGCAAAAAAATGTTATTTCAATGAAAAAAAAAGTGATTTCGGCGAGTTTTACAAACTTATTAAAAGTTTAAAGTATGCAAAAGGGGCAAAATGTGGCAACAAATTTTTCGGAATTATAAAATGTGAATGTTTGCTGAATGGAACTTCATAAAAATGTTTGTTTTATCTCAGTTGAAAACAAACTATAAGCTTACTTTTTCAGAAATGCAATTTTTTTTTTTGTTTTTTAAACATGTATTTTACGCGACTTGTAAAAATGAATCCCTACTTTTTTTTTAATACAATCTTTTCGAATTAATTAAATACATACCTGATGCTTGATCCTGCATTTTAGTTTTTTTAAATATTCAGTGTAGTTTTTATTTAAAGCTGTTTACAAACACTGCAAGTTTGCTCTTATTGAGACTATTTGGAGCGCACACTTCGTGATCGCGTTAATATCTAACTCAGTACAGGGAGATGAAGTAAGTTAGAAGAAAAATAATAACGGTACTTTGTAGCCTCATTATTGTAGTTGAGAATAAGCCACAAACCAATGACCTGTTATGTTTTTGCATTTTTTACTTTTTATCACTCTCTCAGTACAGCGGACACACTGTGCGACGGCTAGACAATTAGAGTTATAGATGTGTGTTAAAAAAGCTCGAAGTTGGTTAAGCCCTAGGAGTACCTATCCTGGACCTCTATTAATTTTTTACATGATTTAGATGGGAGTATCATCCAATAGTTGAGCGAACTTAACGAAACTTGTTCAGCATGCTGGTTTTATTTAAAAATTTTAATAAAATTGTACTTAAAATAGTTGAAATTAGTCAGACCCTAGGAGAACCTCCCTTGGACTTCTTTTAAATGTGAACATGATTTTCTATGGGAGGAACATTTAAAAGTTTACCGATCTTAACGAAACTTCATAAAAGCGCTAAAAAAAATATATTCATAAAGCTGTACTAAAAATCATCCAAATCGATTAGACCCTAGGAATACTTCCCTTTAGGGATCTTTTAAGTTTTAACATGATTTTTTATGGGAGGTACTTAAAAAAGTTGGCTGATCTTAACGAAACTCGGTCACAAGGCAAGACAAATAAAATTTTAGATGTGACCTTAAAATATTCGTAATTAGTTAGACACTCGGACTATTTCCCCTGGAGATCTATAAAATTTTAACATTATTTTAAATGGGAGGTACAAACAATAGAAAGCCGATCTTAACAAAATTTGGTCAGAAGGTTATGTAAATAAACTTATAGATGTGCACTGAAAATGGTCGATATCGATTAAAAAAAATTGTTAAAAAATTTCGATAAAATTTTAAATATCCTTTTAAGTTTTTTTATAAATTATCAAAATTCACAATTAATTTTAAATAAATTATTATTTAATTATAATTAAAATAATTTATAGAGGAGATTTTGCTGAAAAAGAAGATTAAAGTCTAACTAGTAAACCGAATTCGAGCAATTCAATAAAAATAAAGTGTTAGAAAAATTACAGACGTTTAATATATGATATTCTATTCAAGAAGCTTCTTTCCTCAATAACGATATATTCAGTCTCAATAATGATATAAATGATAAATATCTGAATGCTTGAATTAAAACATATGATCTGACATTATATTTTTAAATGTAACTGTCAAAATACGAAGACGAACTTACACTAATATTACTACTGAGATAAACATTATTACTATTCAAAACCATCGCAGCTTAACTTTTCCAGCTATAAAACATAAAAATTTTAATGAAAACGAAATAAAAAATAGATTTAAGACATAATACTAAGATTTATTTCAGAAATTAATTAAAAATACTTACAGAGCAACTACAACATCGATTTATAACACATTTAGATGAAAAAACTCCAAAAAAACCCAAAAAAAATTTTTTTTTTTGAAAACTGTAGAAATTTCACTAAATTGTTTGCTAGGCAAGTGGAATTTTTGATTTTGGAACTGCATTTTTCGGACAATTGACATTTGAGGAATGCAAAAAAGATAATTTTGGTTAAAAATTTTTAGTTTTGAAAAAAATTCAAATTCGACCAATTCATAAGCTTTTCTCAAACTAAATTTCAAATCGATAAAATAACGGATTTTTGAACAAAAATTTTATTTCTGTTTTAAAAGGTTGGGAACCCCCTGAAGTGAAATCACAATTTTTAAAAGTGGTTTGCACATAAACAGCCTAAACCTGATTTAATGACATCTAAATCGATAGGATCGGTCCATTGATCTGGGAGGAGTGAAGTCACAAAAAAAAACCTTAGCCTATTAATTATATAGATAAGCAGGATGATTAAAACAGATTCGTGGCTATAACTTTTAATTGGTTGTAGCTATAATGAAATTTTTTTCAAATATATTGTTTTTGAAGCTTATTGAAGATTTAAAAAATATAAGAACAACATTTACAAAAAAAAAATTTCGAACAAAAAACCATAGGGGGTAGCCTTGTTTTTTCGATGACACATAGTATTTATTAATTTTTCTGTCAAACAAAAACAAACTTGTCTTAAATAAACTACATACAATGAAAGAAAATCAAAAATGCAAATTTTAAATTTTTTTATTTTTACAACAAAAACAATTTTTAATACATTTTTTGAGGAAACATTCTTTTTATTGGACTCTATTTAAAGGCAATGATTAAAATAAAAATAATAAAGTAACGGTAAAAATTTTGTAATTATTTTAAGTCAATTAATTGCAATTAAATACAAAAAAGAAATAAATGAAATTTTTTAAAAAGTGCCAGAGATATTCGCTTCCAAATATAGAACTTTAAATTTCAGACAGTTTTTTTCTCTGCCTTGGCGTTTGATAAAAATACACGTTAAACAACTAAAGTCAATTTTAAGAAAATTCATTAAAAATACATTTGGTAAGATAATTACTGTAATTGTCAACACATTTCAAAGCAAATTGAACAAAAATTAAGAAAAATAAAAAAATTTTTAAAACCGTTAAAATTTGACTGAGTTGTTTGCTCGGAAAGTGGATATTTTGATTTTGGAACTGCATTTTTCGGACAATTGACATTTGAGGAATGCATAAAAGATAATTTTGGTTAAAAATTTTTAGTTTTGAAAAAAATTCAAATTCGATCAATTTATAAACTCTTCTTAAACTAAATTTCAAATCGATTAAATAGCGGATTTTTGTACAAAAATTTTATTTCTGTTTTAAAAGGTTGGGAACCCCCTGACGTGAAATCACAATTTTTAAAATTGGTGTGCACATCTATAGCCTAAACCTAATTTAATAACATCTGAATCGATAAAATCGGTCCATTGATCTGGGAGGAGTTGAAGTCACAAAAAAAAC
This sequence comes from Tetanocera ferruginea, assembly GCA_958299015.1. Lineage (NCBI taxonomy): Eukaryota > Metazoa > Arthropoda > Insecta > Diptera > Sciomyzidae > Tetanocera > Tetanocera ferruginea. The sequence continues at coordinate 140,078,590 of OY282641.1, forward strand.
CTTAGCCTATTAATTACATAGATTACTGCCTTTTGCTTAAAACCCCAAGACTGGTGTTTACAATTGAAATCACCTCCAAGAACGTATGTATTGTCTTCACTTAGTTTAAAAATATCAGCTGCAATATTTTTTTTTTTCGGACGCCATTTGGGCCTGCTAAGCACCAGAAGAGTAACATGCATACAAATTACACAGTTCTGAAACTAAACATATGTAGTGGTTAACAAAAATTGAAACAATTCATTGACTTTATTTATTGACGAATGCCTTTCGCATTCCAAGTTATGACATTAATATGACTATCCATTACGATAAAAATTTGTACGCTTTATTTGTAATCAATTCGAATTGGTCTGCTTTGTTCTTGCAGCTTTTCAAGTTTGTGATGAGTTCGAGTGTTAATGATTTAATTTCTTGAAGCGAAAATAGCTCATTTGGGCTATTGTTGTTGTTGCTGCTGCTGTAGTGTTGTGTTTTTGGATTTGGATTTCTTGATATCTTGGATTTGGCTGAGCACGTTGCCTGATTTGCAAATCAATCGCTTATATAGTCGTTTTTAAAGGGCTGTATGTCAACGGAATAGATTAATGGTTTTTTTTTTTCAAAAAAGCCAAGATAACTCAAAATACCTGAAGGTTAAATGTTGTCATACAGAAAATCCTTCATTTGCTGACCTTTTAGCGCATTTTTGCTAACTTATGCCTTATATTTGTATATGAAAAAAAATAGAAAAATGTAAAATAATTAATGTTACTCATACGCCATGTTAGCCTCAAGCAGTTTAAAACCTTAGCATAGCATGAAAAATAGTGACAAATAAATGACACGTGGCAAGCAAAATAATTTAATGTTGTTGCAAAAAAACAAAAAAAAAAAATGCCAACAAAGCTTATGCATTAGCAGTTGAAACCTTGGTGTTAGTTGTTGTTGTTATGGCAAAGCTCGAATAGCATCAGACGTCAAAATGCAGCTTGTGATGCTACCGCAAGGGTGAGCATAATTTATGTGCTGCCCAAATAAACAGGCACTCTCACATATATACACACAAGCACACTAATGCAAGTGCAAAATACCAAAATACCAATACACAAATTCACAAGTACCAAAATACACACACACATACATACAAATACACAGGCAAACACAAGCATCTAACTAACAAAGTGCCATAAATAACAAGCATCATTATCGAAATTGTTGTAAATGCAGTTGTTGTTGTTGTTTTTGTTATTGTTGTTGTTGTTGTTGTTGCCATTGCTGTTGCATGTCGCGCATTATTAATTAAATACAAAATGTTTGCACTAATATTTACAACATAAATTACAAAAATCGACCAAAAAGGGACATATATTTTCTAAAGAACATGCTTGGCTGCTGCACGCTATCGCAAGTGTTGAGTTATGTGTGTGTGCTGACTACATTTGCAAGATGTTTAAATAAGAAAAAAAAACAAAATATTAAAACTGCAGTCACCACGCAGTCAGCCAAAAGCAAGTCGACAAAGTCAAGCAAATATAAGGAGCAGTTGCATAAGGATGGCAACCAAACTTGGTAAAAACATTAAGTAAAGTTATGTTGCTGGCAAACAGCATTGAAAATATAGATATGAAGAGAATTGGCAAAAAAAAAAAAAAAAGAAGGAACCAACAAGATGGTGAAGGCAGCGGAAGTAGTTAATTTAATATATGTGCTTGTTGTTATGATTGTTGTTGTTGTTGTTGTTGTTGTTGTTGTTATTGTGCTGGCTTAAAATGTCTGCCTTGGCACTTAAACAAGCACGCTGAGACCTAAACAATACATGTTGATTTATTGGCTACTTCATATGGCAAAAAATCATTTTATTTATATTTTAGCAATTTTTGCTTTTTTCAATTTTGCCTAATGTTGCCATATTTAAAAAAATATGCCATTAAATCTTATTTAAGAAAAAAATACAAAAAAAAAACATGCCACAATCTTCATTATAATTTAATGCTTGCCCTGGTGTGAATTATTTTTTATGGGCTCGCAGTTTAGTTGAATTCAGTTTTTTTTTTCTTTTATTATTTTTTTAGTATAATTTTTTTTTTGTATAATTTTGTTTTCTGCCAGGCAATCGTTGTAAATGTTTTTATAGCAGAGCCCACATTAACGGGTTTTTTTTTCTCTTTTGCTGTATATTTTTTTTTGTTTTTTTTTTTTAACGTTGGACTGACGCTCCTTTTGAATGCTTTTTTTGCTGCTGCTTTTTTCTTCTTGGCGCGCAGCTTTGTAGACCGTCATCATTCACGTTAAGCGGCACGCAAAAAGGATTTTAATGAGCCGCACATTTTGTAGACGTTGTCGTTTTGTTAACACAAAACCGACCAAAAAAAAAAAAAACAGCAGCCGTCACAGCAATAACAACATCAGGCTAAACTTAAATTATAGCAGCCACTAGCGACCTACACGACTTGCCTTGGCGTCGTGTTGGATATCTAAAAAGTAACAACATTAAAATGCGGTCAACACGTACAAAGCAGGCAAAATCCTTAAAATCCTTGCAAGCTAAATCTAGGCAACAACATAAAATAACAGCATAAAAACATAACAACACAATACACACACACACACACACACATTAAGCACATACACAGTGAGCATTTTTGCAAAAGTAAAAAACACTGACTAACCGGAAGTGAGTTCGTACATGCTTAACATAAAAGCGGAAATGTTGCTGACCATTTCTGTGGGCGGCAAAGTTTTGCCATAACTAAACTGCAAATTTTTTCAATTCATGTTATTAACTAAAGCGTAGCCAAGAAAAAAATTCACACAAAAAAAAAAAATGAATAAAAAAAATGTTAAAAAACAACAAAAAAAAAACTGAAGGCGGCATATGACAATAATGAGTATGAGTTGCTGAGCTTCGCCATGTTGTTTGTATTTAAAATTAAACCAAGTCTTATTTTAATTAAGTAAAGCACAAAAATCAAAGCATAAAATATCAACCCAAAATTAAGCTCAAAGTTATTCAAATTTAAGCTGCAATATAATGGCATATAAAAAATATAAAAAAAAAACAACAGCAGAATTACAAGCAAACAACAAGCAAACAAACACATTAGGTTTATGTTTGTTGTTATTGTTGGGCCTGTTGTGTGCTTGCCTGCTGCTACTGCTGCTGTTGCTGCTGCCAGTAAAAAAGGCAAGCATTTTACAATTGAACCCATTTTTGGCTGAATTCAAGTCTTGATAGCAACAATAATAACAAAAACAACAACATCAGCAACTGTGAGTAGGTCACGGTGCTGCTCGGGGAATATGTCGTTGGCCATTGTGGCAGCAGCTGCTGTTGCTGTACATTAATAAAAAGTACATTCAAATGTTACTATAGGCTCACACACATATGAGAAAGTGTTAGTCTGTATATGTGTGTTTTTTGTACGCGCGCTGGGGAATAACAGTTTTCTGCGTAGGCGTGTGTGTGTGCCTGCGTTTGAAAGTGGTTAAATGCGCTTCCGGTGTGCTTATAACGACGGCAACCAAGTGCAAAGCACAAATGAAAAACATAGCATGTACGTGTAAATGTACATTTGTATATTAATGTTGGACTGTTTTTGTAAAAAAACAAAAAAAAAAAACACAGAGTAAAAAAAAATACAAAATAAATTAAAATAAAGATCTCAAACATACCCATAATCATGCATATAAAACAGTTATCCTTTGGGTATTTAAAGCATTTCCTTCTAAGATCCTCAATTAGTGTAATGTTTTGTGGGCTGGCCATGGCAATGGTTGTTAAGGTGTCCCAGTTTCAAACTCCGCTGGAAGTGAGAATTTTTGGTTAACTCTTTCTTACTCTCTTTTAGACATATAATTTTATGCAGTAAATTTTTAATGTTTTGTGTAGAGCTGTATAAATGTTTTTAAGGTAAATGTATACGTTTCATCACTTAGGAATTTGTATTTGTTTTGTTTATTTTTTTTTTGGCTTAAATTATTTATTAAAATGCCAACAAATTATACAAAAATTGTTTTGTTGGAATTACAATTCTTCTTGCATATTAAGGACTCATTTTCAGAAGCATACTTTAGTGCTTAACATACAATTTTAAAACAAGAACGAACGCGTTTTACTCGAAAAAGTTTTAAAAACTGCTGATCACTGCTTTTTGCCAAGTCAATTTTCATTCAATTACCGTTAAAGTCTTTCTGTCTATCCTTATGGTATGAAAATCTATCGAAAATCTTAATAATCACTTGAGCAATCGTTTGAAAAATTCTCTGTCAAAAAAAAGGTAAGAGGGACTTGTCATATAAAGTTTCGAACTTAAAATTTAGTGTGAATTCAAGAATTGAATTAATGTGAGACAGTTATTAAAATTTGTATTTTTAAAGTATACAAAGAGTAGGTTAGGTTTGGTTAGGTTAGGTAAGGTTAGCTTAGAAGGGTCGTGCACCTATGAGGTGCTTTCGTGGGGGCCTATTGGTTCATAACAAATTCCTTATTTGTTAAATTTAACCTATTTAGGTTGTGGACCCAATGAACCAAGTTCCTTTTTGTTCCATTCACCTAAACCATCCTGTGAACCTCCAGTGGTGTGTTCACGAGCTGCTTCAAATCTTTGAAAAATCAGTCTGCTATAAATCGAAGTCAACGATTCTGTAGATTTTGGCATTCACTTAGAAACTGGGCGATTGTTTCCGTTTCTTTCGGATCATTACAGCTTCGACAAAAGTCTGGTGCGGCAATGCCAATCCTATTGGATCGGATATCCCGTTTAGACAAGAGCAGAAGGCTCTAAGTTCTGTTTTCATTTAGTTGTGGCCACAGCCTTCTAAAGATAATGCAGTCACTTCTGTAGGCCCAGTTTGTGTTTACATTATCCCTGGATTTCTATGTTCCTTTTTTCGATGCCCATCGGATTGTACACTTCTGTAATGATTCTATTTGTATCTATTGTTACTCCCTTGTTAGTACCTTCAACATTGCTGTGTGCAGAGACCTAGCAGAGAGTGACATTGTGAGTATTACATACACTTTTCAGGACTTGTTTACAATTCAGTTTCTGCCTAAAAAACTCTGCAGTGATCAGGAAGTTTGTACGACTACTTGATCTGTGGCGTTTCGCAGTACACCCCTGATCCTGTTGCTTTCTCCATTTTGCAGCCATCAGTGCAGAATTGGAGATTACCATAAGGTTCTATGGTCATTTCTTCCCATTCTTGTCTGCTGGGAATGGATGTGGTGTATTTAGTACCGAATCCCAACTGTTCGGTTGTGGTGAACGCGGGTGGTTCGGGTGGCGGAAAAGAAAGAAGGAAATTAGAGTTTGATTTTTAATTCAACAATGCAATTTTATTTTGTATACCTTTGGGTTTAGGCTTAAGTTGTGGCTTGTTCAATGTGTGCTGATATTTTAATGTTTATATTGATGTTGATGTTGATGTTGATGTTGATGTTGATGTTGATGTTGATGTTGATGTTGATGTTGATGTTGATGTTGATGTTGATGTTGATGTTGATGTTGATGTTGATGTTGATGTTGATGTTGATGTTGATGTTGATGTTGATGTTGATGTTGATGTTGATGTTGATGTTGATGTTGATGTTGATGTTGATGTTGATGTTGATGTTGATGTTGATGTTGATGTTGATGTTGATGTTGATGTTGATGTTGATGTTGATGTTGATGTTGATGTTGATGTTGATGTTGATGTTGATGTTGATGTTGATGTTGATGTTGATGTTGATGTTGATGTTGATGTTGATGTTGATGTTGATGTTGATGTTGATGTTGATGTTGATGTTGATGTTGATGTTGATGTTGATGTTGATGTTGATGTTGATGTTGATGTTGATGTTGATGTTGATGTTGATGTTGATGTTGATGTTGATGTTGATGTTGATGTTGATGTTGATGTTGATGTTGATGTTGATGTTGATGTTGATGTTGATGTTGATGTTGATGTTGATGTTGATGTTGATGTTGATGTTGATGTTGATGTTGATGTTGATGTTGATGTTGATGTTGATGTTGATGTTGATGTTGATGTTGATGTTGATGTTGATGTTGATGTTGATGTTGATGTTGATGTTGATGTTGATGTTGATGTTGATGTTGATGTTGATGTTGATGTTGATGTTGATGTTGATGTTGATGTTGATGTTGATGTTGATGTTGATGTTGATGTTGATGTTGATGTTGATGTTGATGTTGATGTTGATGTTGATGTCTTCTGTGTAATGTTAAATTTCGGGTGGGTTTTTCTCTATGTTTAATTTTGGGTGGGTTTTTCAAATATGTCTGTCTTCTCTCAGTTTCAGAAAAATCTCTGCTTCGGGCTCTTTGTACATCACGAAGGTGCTGAGCGAGCTGACCTCCGTGATGACTGCAGCGACCTGTTTGCCACAACGGCGGGTAGATGGTTGGGTGTGGCTGTGTTCAGTGACCACAGGGTTACGTGGTCACGTAAACACCACCCAAAATATGATGTAGTCGGTTGTCCTTTTTAATTCCTCAGTTTCATAAAGATTCTGAATAGATGCATGTCCGAAGGTGTTGTTTTTCCAGGTTTGTGACTCTCTAAGACAAATCGGGCTCTTGGTTGCCGAACACTTAAGGAATTCTTCTATCAGAAGACGATGTAGCATCATTTGGATCTGGCGTAGATCTCATGGCACCTGTTACTCCTATGCAAGCTAGTCTTTGCGATCCTATTAGAGAGTCAAGGTAGCTCCTTTTGTGCACAATTGTCCACCACATTAGAGAGCCGTAGCTGAGAATAGGTCTAACGATCGCTGTATACAACCAATAGATGATGTGCGGTCTCAGGTCCCACTTCTTACCGAAGGTCCTCTGGCATGCATAAAGGCGCATGGCGCTTTTTTTCTTCTCTCCTCTGTGTTGCGTTTCCAGCTGAACTTGTTGTCGAGGTTAGTTCCAAAATATTTAGCTTCAGTGAAGAACTTCAATGTAAATCCATTTAGTTTCGGCAGTATGAAACTGTCTATTTCTTGTGAAAACAACGAGTTCGGTTTTTATTGGCCGTTTGTTTCTGGCCATATTGATAGTTCTCTTAGTGCTCCCAACATTAGATCACTAATGGTTTGCAGGAATTTTCCGCATATTAGGATGGCAACGTCGTCGGCACATGCTACCACTTTTGTTCCGTCAGCTTTAAGTCTGGAGTAGATTTTGACAACCACAAGTAGACATAGAAGGGGGATATAACTTCTTCCTTCCATTTTTTATGGATTCCGTATTTACATTGTTAAATGCGCCTTCGATATCTAAAAACTTTGCTAAAGTATTTTCTTTGTGATGAAGGGTTCTTTCTATGACTGAATTAACATCGCGCAGTGCTCTCTCCACTGATCTACCTTTGAGGTAGGCGTATTGTGCACTACAGAGGTAAGTATCGTTCAGAGATTCTCTAATGTACAGATCTAATATTATCTCCAGCGTATTCATCAGGAACGATGATAGACTGATAGGCCTGTAATTTTTTGGTGTAGAGTGTATCGGTTTCCCTGCCTTGGGAATGAATACTACTCTCAATTCTCTTCAGATTTTCGAAACATAGCCTGTCCTAAGGCAACCGATGAAATAAAATTGAATTTTTTTTTTATAATTTTGTATTTTAGTAAATACTCTTAAGATTCTAAGAAAAAAATGCCATTTCATGGAAAAATTCCTACGGGTTTAAAAGTTACAGCCAGATAAGTGTGAGCGCATTTTTATTTTTCTTTGCATTTTTTTTTGTTCACAAGCTTTGAACGCGTTTATCTCGAAATCATGTTTTTCGTACTGGTTTCGGCACTAGCGTGTACTTGATGAAGTTATTTTTTTTGTATGTTTTTAAATTTTTTTTCGATTTTTATGAATTTTCAATATTTTTTTCGAAAAAACACACTTTCAAATTCATCACAAAAAATTTTAAAAAAAAATTTCAAATAGAAAGCTCCTGTCATACGATAACCAATTTTGTTAAGATTTAAAAAAGTAATTTTTTTCCAGATCGGACAATTTTGCGACTCCCAGCGCTGCAACCACGAGGCCTCGTTTTTTTCTCTGCCGCCAGTTAGGAGCTCTATAAAACCATGTTTGAGTGAAAAGCATATTTGTTAAATTTTTTTTCTTGTAATTTGTTCAATTCTCTACAAAAAATTTCGGAAAAATGTTTGTTTTGAAAAAAACTGAGTTTTGAATTTTTAAAAAAAGGTCTGTTTTACGCGAATGGTTTGTCCCACCTTAAGCCAGAGTATGATGCTGGGAAGAGCTTGCTGCATCATGGCCGGCAGAATAACAACTGGTCCCGCGGAGTTGTAGGGTTTTGTAGTAACTCAATACTACCACATTATTCTTACAGTTACCACAGTTTCAAGGATCCTAGCGACCATACTACAGATGACCTTGGAAATCCTTAGATGTTCCTGTAAGGGTTTTGGGAAAGATCTTTAGAGATTCTGTATCATTTCCGGGTTGCTGGTAGCTCCGTTTTGATCCGGATCTTTGCAGCCCGGAAGGCGAGTTTCCATGAATAGCGATAGCGTTTTCTGACTGAATTCTGTCCATAAGCCGTCAGGCTTTCTAAGGTATTCCGGGACCGACGGGTCTGTGGATAGTACGAAGCCTGGTCGCTTCACTTGTGTCCTCAATAAACTCGCAGAAATTCGACCACGATGTTCGCTTTGCTATTCTTGGGTATTCAACTTGGATCTATAGTTTATCCAGTCCTGCTCTAGCTTGCTAAGAAGGACTTTTCGGTGTAGTTTTCTGACCTCCCTTCGTGTCTTCTTAAGATCACTTGTCCACCAGCTTGCACTGGTAGGTTGGTGACATTTAGACTAGCGGCAAAATTTCTTGAAAGCCTTGTTAATTTTTTTGTGATAAGCTCGACTGCATTGTCAATAGATGCGTCGTGGGAGAGATATTCTGTGTCTGGATCTGCAACATTGTTGTCGATACAAATGAAAAATTTGGGTTGAAGCCAAAAACCCACTTAAACAAAATTATTTTAATAAAATTCCGCTTTAAAAAATTCATCTTTTTAAAATTCTTTAAACGTCCCCCTAGACAAAAATTTTCTTTTTTAAAATTCCCCTTTAGAAAATGCTTCTTTACAAAATTCACTTTTACAAAATTCTACGAAAAACAAAATAAAACAGACTATGTTGATACTGTCAAAAAAGCACTTTTTTAAAGGTTTTTTTTCCCAAAAGATATTTTAAAAAGACCACCTAAATTTCAAATGAGCTACATGTGATGAGCGAGTGGAAAGTGAAATTCGTTCTTAAGCATCTCACACTTGACACGCCAAAAAAATGTCTTTCAAAATTTTGCTGGTCTTTTCAAAATATATATGGTTTTGGTAAAAACCTTAAGAAACAACTTTTTTTACAGTATGATAGCTATATATTTTTTTTTTATTTTGTTTTTTGGAGACAACCAGAATTGTATGTTTTCGGTTTTAACATTTTTAACATCGGCGAATTTTGAAAAAGGGAATTTCGAACCACTCATAAAAAAAATGTGTCGGTGGTGAGCTATCAACAATGTAGAGGCCGAGCTCGTTTTTGAGAAGTTCAACTATTTTAACTTTAAGCAGGCCATCAAAGCTATTCAAAATACTTGCAACAATTGTTACGAAGTAAAACAAGAAAAATATTTAGCAAAACAAAGCAATTTCAACCCAAGTGTTTCGTGTTTTCATTTTTGAGTTGAGTACATTTGTAAAAACTTTTCTCATAAATATGATATAATCTTTACTACTACTTTGTATGTTTATTGAAAACTCCACATATGGTACGATAAGGAAAAATATGTAGTCCATGCAAGAGTACACAATAATTTCAAAATGATTTAAAAATAAATTTTTGAAAATTGAAATAGAAATATTGCTGAAAATAACATAATAAATTAAGACATTAAAATTGGACAGCATATTGAGAAATGCATTCCCCACTAACTTTAACAGAGAGTTATGATATGTGTAAATAAACCGCAATACTATTCACATAATTTTTAAAATTCACATATTATTAACAAATCTTGGAGTTATTATAATAAAAAGTAATGGCATTCTTATCAAACTAGCACTTATGAATTATGAACTGCTTTTTTTTTAAGAAAACAGACGTAACAGTGAAGTAACATTTAATTTTAAACCAAATCTAAATTAGAACAACTTGAATAAATGTTCATTTTATAGCGTTTTCTTTTTTCACACGATACGGAATAAAACAGTTTTTTAATCTTATTGCCATTAAAATGTTTCCAGACACGTCCCTAAGTTGCTATCAAACTTCCCTTTTTTTATTTTTTTGGGACTGTGAGTGTGTTGCTTGTTGTTGTTTGTGTTTTCTATGCAATCACGTCACACTGTATCCGGGTCATAGTTTAATGAGTTCTATTCTTTTGTTTTCTCCATTTTAATGTCTGCTGCATATGGCGTTAGCTCTGCTCTTTAGCCATTAAGAGATCATTCAATGGGCGCCAAGTGGCATTCATTTAAATTTAAGTTGATTTCGTTTTGTTAAAGCATTTTTTGTGACAATTGCCTCAACAACATTGTGGAAGACTGTGTAGACTCTATTTAAACGACTTTAAATGTTATGACCTTCGTTTAACATTTTAATATGTTATTAATTTTCCTTATTTATTTTCTCATATATATGCATTTTTATTGAAAAATTGCCTACTTCTGTTCAAAAACCAATTTTAAAATTCTTATTAATTAATTTGTGTATTAAAAAACGATTTTTTATATAAATTTATAATTTATGTAATAATTCGAAAAAGTGTTTTTAATTATTTTTAAATTTAATTCAATCAATGTCATGCCATTCACTTAAATATTACTAATGACTTCCCTAGACAATCAGTCATTCAAGTGCACCACACCCACACTACAAGCAACAAATATTCGAGATATATACAAGAACCTGCAGATAAGTTGCTGATATAAATCATTTATATGTTTCCTTGTTTGTTTGTTCGTTTGCTAGCAAATGTATCACAATCAGTTACAACGACACGCTGTCGCAAGCTGATGGATTCGAACTTGAGTTCATAACGAGCCAGGATATCTCTGCGTCTCACTCACTCCATACTGGTTGGGCGCCGCGATGTCACTGCTAACTGTTCGTGCACTTAAACATTTTGTGTTCCGGTGATTTTCGGGATTTATTTCACTCTTAATGTATTCGTTTGTTTCCGTCTGTTGTGTTGTGTTGTGTCGCGTGGTTGTTGCTCTTTCGATATGATTGTCCTTGCAGTCCATTATCCTGGCCTGTGTTGCTTTGGCCTGAAGCTTAATTAGCAGCAGCAGCAGCAGCAGCAACAGTAGCGACATCATCAGTGACGACAGTAAAATTGTACTTCAAAGCTTATGTGTTTGAGGCTCAATATATGTGCCTGTGTGTGTGTTTCTGTTTTTGTGTTTGCATTGGTCTGTATGGCGTTCCAGGAATACGTTTTATGAGCGACATCAATATAACAGCAGCCGCCTCAGTAGCACCTTCAAACAATTCATTCGTTTTATATTCGGGGGCGATTTAATTGGCTCTCACAACACACACACACACACATACACAGACAAATTCCATTGATGTTGGCATCGTTAAGCTAACGAAACACACTGACACAATTAATTGTCCCCGTTTGTTCGAGTCATGTTAAGCAGTCGTCGTTGTTGCCATCGTCACCAACACGCTAGCTGGCCACAGCTTCCCAGCCGATTGAGCTCTGATGAAGAGTAAATAAAAAGGATAAAACCTAAAGTTTTGCTGTTGCTGCTTAGATGATGGTGCAATTGTTTTATTTGCAATTGTTTTTTATTTACTTAACTTCCGGTTTTGTAGCTGTGCTTAATTTAAATTGACTTGTTGTGTGGCTGCTGCATGAATAGGTTATGAAATGTGGCAGGCGTTGCTAATCAGGCAGCGCCATTGATTTCCGAAATTAAAAGGGATGGCAAAAGCAGCTACTAGGAGGAATAGAATAAAAAGAAAAGAGAGGATTAGAAAGAAAAGGTCAAAAGTTATGCCGACAGAAAATTATCAAAAATAATTTAAATCAATGATAGATAAATGATGAATGAAGAGTGAGGAGTGAGGAGGGTGGAGTGAGGAGTGAGGAGTGAGGAGTGAGGAGTGAGGAGTGTGGAGGGAGGAGTGAGGAGTGAGGAGAGGTGAGGAGTGAGGAGTGAGGAGTGAGGAGTGAGGAGTGAGGAGTGAGGAGTGAGGAGTGAGGAGTGAGGAGTGAGGAGTGAGGAGTGAGGAGTGAGGAGTGAGGAGTGAGGAGTGAGGAGTGAGGAGTGAGGAGTGAGGAGTGAGGAGTGAGGAGTGAGGAGTGAATTTATGAATTTATGAATTTATGAATTTATGAATTTATGAATTTATGAATTTATGAATTTATGAATTTATGAATTTATGAATTTATGAATTTATGAATTTATGAATTTATGAATTTATGAATTTATGAATTTATGAATTTATGAATTTATGAATTTATGAATTTATGAATTTATGAATTTATGAATTTATGAATTTATGAATTTATGAATTTATGAATTTATGAATTTATGAATTTATGAATTTATGAATTTATGAATTTATGAATTTATGAATTTATGAATTTATGAATTTATGAATTTATGAATTTATGAATTTATGAATTTATGAATTTATGAATTTATGAATTTATGAATTTATGAATTTATGAATTTATGAATTTATGAATTTATGAATTTATGAATTTATGAATTTATGAATTTATGAATTTATGAATTTATGAATTTATGAATTTATGAATTTATGAATTTATGAATTTATGAATTTATGAATTTATGAATTTATGAATTTATGAATTTATGAATTTATGAATTTATGAATTTATGAATTTATGAATTTATGAATTTATGAATTTATGAATTTATGAATTTATGAATTTATGAATTTATGAATTTATGAATTTATGAATTTATGAATTTATGAATTTATGAATTTATGAATTTATGAATTTATGAATTTATGAATTTATGAATTTATGAATTTATGAATTTATGAATTTATGAATTTATGAATTTATGAATTTATGAATTTATGAATTTATGAATATATGAATTTATGAATTTATGAATTTATGAATTTATGAATTTATGAATGTATGAATTTATGAATTTATGAATTTATAAATTTATGAATTTATGAAGTTATGAATTTATGAATTTATGAATTTATGAATTTATGAATTTATGGATTTATGAATTTATGAATTTATGAATTTATGAATTTATGCATTTATGCATTAATGAATTTATGAATTTATGAATTGATGAATTGATGAATTTATGAATTTATGAATTGATGAATTTATGAATTTATGAATTTATGAATTTATGAATTTATGAATTTATGAATTTATGAATTTATGAATTTATGAATTTATGAATTTATGAATTTATGAATTTATGAATTTATGAATTTATGAATTTATGAATTTATGAATTTATGAATTTATGAATTTATGAATTTATGAATTTATGAATTTATGAATTTATGAATTTATGAATTTATGAATTTATGAATTTATGAATTTATGAATTTATGAATTTATGAATTTATGAATTTATGAATTTATGAATTTATGAATTTATGAATTTATGAATTTATGAATTTATGAATTTATGAATTTATGAATTTATGAATTTATGAATTTATGAATTTATGAATTTATGAATTTATGAATTTATGAATTTATGAATTTATGAATTTATGAATTTATGAATTTATGAATTTATGAATTTATGAATTTATGAATTTATGAATTTATGAATTTATGAATTTATGAATTTATGAATTTATGAATTTATGAATTTATGAATTTATGAATTTATGAATTTATGAATTTATGAATTTATGAATTTATGAATTTATGAATTTATGAATTTATGAATTTATGAATTTATGAATTTATGAATTTATGAATTTATGAATTTATGAATTTATGAATTTATGAATTTATGAATTTATGAATTTATGAATTTATGAATTTATGAATTTATGAATTTATGAATTTATGAATTTATGAATTTATGAATTTATGAATTTATGAATTTATGAATTTATGAATTTATGAATTTATGAATTTATGAATTTATGAATTTATGAATTTATGAATTTATGAATTTATGAATTTATGAATTTATGAATATATGAATTTATGAATTTATGAATTTATGAATTTATGAATTTATGAATGTATGAATTTATGAATTTATGAATTTATGAATTTATGAAGTTATGAATTTATGAATTTATGAATTTATGAATGTATGAATTTATGAATTTATGCATTTATGCATTAATGAATTTATGAATTTATGAATTGATGAATTTATGAATTGATGAATTTATGAATTGATGAATTTATGAATTGATGAATTTATGAATTTATGAATTTATGAATTTATGAATTTATGAATTTATGAATTTATGAATTTATGAATTTATGAATTTATGAATTTATGAATTTATGAATTTATGAATTTATGAATTTATGAATTTATGAATTTATGAATTTATGAATTTATGAATTTATGAATTTATGAATTTATGAATTTATGAATTTATGAATTTATGAATTTATGAATTTATGAATTTATGAATTTATGAATTTATGAATTTATGAATTTATGAATTTATGAATTTATGAATTTATGAATTTATGAATTTATGAATTTATGAATTTATGAATTTATGAATTTATGAATTTATGAATTTATGAATTTATGAATTTATGAATTTATGAATTTATGAATTTATGAATTTATGAATTTATGAATTTATGAATTTATGAATTTATGAATTTATGAATTTATGAATTTATGAATTTATGAATTTATGAATTTATGAATTTATGAATTTATGAATTTATGAATTTATGAATTTATGAATTTATGAATTTATGAATTTATGAATTTATGAATTTATGAATTTATGAATTTATGAATTTATGAATTTATGAATTTATGAATTTATGAATTTATGAATTTATGAATTTATGAATTTATGAATTTATGAATTTATGAATTTATGAATTTATGAATTTATGAATTTATGAATTTATGAATTTATGAATTTATGAATTTATGAATTTATGAATTTATGAATTTATGAATTTATGAATTTATGAATTTATGAATTTATGAATTTATGAATTTATGAATTTATGAATTTATGAATTTATGAATTTATGAATTTATGAATTTATGAATTTATGAATTTATGAATTTATGAATTTATGAATTTATGAATTTATGAATATATGAATTTATGAATTTATGAATTTATGAATTTATGAATTTATGAATTTATGAATGTATGAATTTATGAATTTATGAATTTATGAATTTATGAATTTATGAAGTTATGAATTTATGAATTTATGAATTTATGAATGTATGAATTTATGAATTTATGCATTTATGCATTAATGAATTTATGAATTTATGAATTGATGAATTTATGAATTGATGAATTTATGAATTTATGAATTGATGAATTTATGAATTGATGAATTTATGAATTTATGAATTTATGAATTTATGAATTTATGAATTTATGAATTTATGAATTTATGAATTTATGAATTTATGAATTTATGAATTTATGAATTTATGAATTTATGAATTTATGAATTTATGAATTTATGAATTTATGAATTTATGAATTTATGAATTTATGAATTTATGAATTTATGAATTTATGAATTTATGAATTTATGAATTTATGAATTTATGAATTTATGAATTTATGAATTTATGAATTTATGAATTTATGAATTTATGAATTTATGAATTTATGAATTTATGAATTTATGAATTTATGAATTTATGAATTTATGAATTTATGAATTTATGAATTTATGAGTTTATGAATTTATGAATTTATGAATTTATGAATTTATGAATTTATGAATTTATGAATTTATGAATTTATGAATTTATGAATTTATGAATTTATGAATTTATGAATTTATGAATTTATGAATTTATGAATTTATGAATTTATGAATTTATGAATTTATGAATTTATGAATTAATGAATTTATGAATTTATGAATTTATGAATTTATGAATTTATGAATTTATGAATTTATGAATTTATGAATTTATGAATTTATGAATTTATGAATTTATGAATTTATGAATTTATGAATTTATGAATTTATGAATTTATGAATTTATGAATTTATGAATTTATGAATTTATGAATTTATGAATTTATGAATTTATGAATTTATGAATTTATGAATTTATGAATTTATGAATTTATGAATTTATGAATTTATGAATTTATGAATTTATGAATTTATGACTTTATGAATGTATGAATTCATGAATTTATGAATTTATGAATTTATGAATTTATGAATTTATGAATTTATGAATTTATGAATTTATGAATTTATGAATTTATGAATTTATGAATTTATGAATTTATGAATTTATGAATTTATGAATTTATGAATTTATGAATTTATGAATTTATGAATTTATGAATTTATGAATTTATGAATTTATGAATTTATGAATTTATGAATTTATGAATTTATGAATTTATGAATTTATGAATTTATGAATTTATGAATTTATGAATTTATGAATTTATGCATTTATGAGTTTATGAATTTATGAATTTATGAATTTATGAATTTATGAATTTATGAATTTATGAATTTATGAATTTATGAATTTATGAATTTATGAATTTATGAATTTATGAATTTATGAATTTATGAATTTATGAATTTATGAATTTATGAATTTATGAATTTATGAATTTATGAATTTATGAATTTATGAATTTATGAATTTATGAATTTATGAATTTATGAATTTATGAATTTATGAATTTATGAATTTATGAATTTATGAATTTATGAATTTATGAATTTATGAATTTATGAATTTATGAATTTATGAATTTATGAATTTATGAATTTATGAATTTATGAATTTATGAATTTATGAATTTATGAATTTATGAATTTATGAATTTATGAATTTATGAATTTATGAATTTATGAATTTATGAATTTATGAATTTATGAATTTATGAATTTATGAATTTATGAATTTATGAATTTATGAATTTATGAATTTATGAATTTATGAATTTATGAATTTATGAATTTATGAATTTATGAATTTATGAATTTATGAATTTATGAATTTATGAATTTATGAATATATGAATTTATGAATTTATGAATTTATGAATTTATGAATTTATGAATTTATGAATTTATGAATTTATGAATTTATGAATTTATGAATTTATGAATTTATGAATTTATGAATTTATGAATTTATGAATTTATGAATTTATGAATTTATGAATTTATGAATTTATGAATTTATGAATTTATGAATTTATGAATTTATTAATTTTTGAATTTATGAATTTATGAATTTATGAATTTATGAATTTATGAATTTATGAATTTATGAATTTATGAATTTATGAATTTATGAATTTATGAATTTATGAATTTATGAATTTATGAATTTATGAATTTATGAATTTATGAATTTATGAATTTATGAATTTATGAATTTATGAATTTATGAATTTATGAATTTATGAATTTATGAATTTATGAATTTATGAATTTATGAATTTATGAATTTATGAATTTATGAATTTATGAATTTATGAATTTATGAATTTATGAATTTATGAATTTATGAATTTATGAATTTGTGAATCTATAAAATTATGAATTTTTGTAGCTTAAATTGCAATAAAATTATTATTTATAAATCTGTTAAAAGAGTTTTAAGAGAGAGAGAGAGAGAGATAGAGAGAGAGAGCTCGTTATCTTACCCTCTTTTGACTGAAGTTATTTTATTAGTTATACCTTTATTGCCCTGTTCACTTTTTTTTAAACGAATTCCATAAATCTTAGTCTATGTTCCAAATTCACAATCTGAATCCTCGAGAAAGAATTGCATTTTCTTATAGCCAATAGAGAATTCTCTATTTTTCTTTATTTTTTTCACACATGCGGTTCAAGCAAACAACCACAATATACTTACTATAAATCTCATAAGTTAAAATCAATAAAATAAAGTATAACTTGAGTCAACACAATTACAGGTACGTGAGGGAGAGCCTTCAGCAATTGTTTGTGTGGAGGTGTGAACTAACGGTTTTCCACGATAACAATATCTTTGAGTGTGGGCAAAATTCTACAGGACATTAATTTTCGAGCATAAATCGTCAGCTTTTATTTGAGCAGACGACGAACAAATAATAAACAGCCTAAAGTAAAAGTGTCGCGACAGGATCTGTAAGCGACGCTGATGGACACTGTTGGGTACATTAAGAAATATATATGTATATACAAATAAAAAAGAACAACAAATAAAACAATAAAAGCAAACTGCGAAAATTAAAGTGAACGACCAAAAAACAAAAACCACAAAAATCACAACAACAAGAGTAATAAAAGTATTCAAGGTGAAATTTTCGAACGAAGTTTTGAAACAAGTGAGAATGTTAGAAATAAAGTATGAATAAATAATGCTGTGGCAGCTAGTTGTTGCTATGATTGTTGAAGCTGTTATGATTATTTGAATTTAGTTTGTAAGTGTATATGTATGTATGTGTGAATTAAATTACATTTAATATTGTAGGCAATTTGCATTGGGTCACCCTTAGCTCAGTGCGAATTTCTCAATGAATTTGAATACTTCAAGTTATTTATATGGTTTCATATAATAAGTTGAGCTATTTAAGTAGTTCTAACAAGCAGCTTACTAAGAATAATAAGAGAAAAGTTACCTTAGAATGATAATTTAAATTTAATTTATTTTTTGTCTTAAATTTCAAAGCCAATGGTTTTGCATCCTACTCAATGTACTTTTTCTCAAAATAGAATAAGTAAAAAGAAAGAAATTTATGAAAACTTGCTAACACCTGTACACAAAGTGCTACCCACTCACTTGTGATGAATGAAAATACCTTTTAAGTGCCCACTTAGACGAATTAGTATTTGGCTTAAATGGCTGCCTGCATATTTTTATTATTTACCTACAATTGGCTTGAACAAGCAGACATTTTATGAGATTATATTAGCTTTAGCAAAATCAAGGCATTTTACTTTCTCAGCAGATAACGAAATTATATAAAGAAAAAAATCTACAAATTTAAATAAATTCGCATAATTCAACTGACAATATTTTAAGCAAATAGAATAAAAAAGCAAAACAAAAAATTTTCATTGATTTTATATAATCTTTTTTATGATATGAAAGCATTATTCATGAGGTATTCACTATTCAGCGTAAATTTTTGTTTCTATAGAATAAAAAAAGTAAATTTTAAACATTTTCGTTGCAAGTCGTAGCTTTATAAATTCATTAACTCATAAATTCATTACTTCATAAATTCATAAATTAATTATTTCATAAATTCATAAAGTCCTTACTTCCTGAATTCAATGATCTGAAAAAGTTCGTTCTGCTACAATTAATCTATTTGTAATGGTTTTCGATATCTTAAACAAAATCAAGACATTTTTTCAAATAAATGCTGTATAGACAGACTATCGCAATATCTTATCCTACAATTATCCTTCGGCCATCATAATTGCGGCAACTTTTCATATAACAAACACCAATTATGCTTCTCAATTTGAAATCGTTTTCAACAAGAATAACTTTACTAACAAGGAAAGGTCCTTAGCTGACAGTCTTTAATTTGAAAGACTTTAGGATATATGATAGAAGGCAAACATCTAAATAAATAGATACTAAAATATTTTATGGGAAAATTTTGCAAATGTGTGCTATTTCTTGAAAGTCTCATCGCACCGGTAAACAATAATTTTAATCATTCATAGTACCAAATATGGACATTTTTACGATATGCAAAAGAAATAGAATACATTTTCTCATCTTTCTTTAAAAAAAATGTTTGATTTTTTTACAGAAAAAAATCATAAAATTTTTTTATGAATGACGTTTAATTTTGAGAGAGTATTTTGAGAAATTTTGTGAAAATTTTTTTTATATTATAACATGCGTATTTTGCACAAAAACTTTAGAGAAAAATTTCTAAAATAAAAAATATGACGTTGATTGTAATTGTAGAGTTTTGTTAGATGTTCCAAGTGCTGCAAAAGTATGTCTATTGATCACTTCAATGGAAGAAATTTGAATTCAGTTGTTTTTCTAAGACTTTGTTCAATCCTGATATATCCAATGACTATTTCAAACCAAGTATTACATGCTATTTTGCAATAACAAAATTAATAAAAAAGGATTGGGAAGTTGCTTTATATTTGAAAAAAGTAAAGCGCCAGTTAGCCTTGTGGATTTGATGTCGAATATTTGAATGCTGAATTGACAAATAATCATGGTGCAAAATTGCTTGCTTCCTCTATCTATAATCCTAATAGAACCTTTGAAACTTTCTTTTGTGACTTGTACCAACGTGTGACTGTTTTCCATATGTGGTCATAGCAATGTCAAATGACTTACAAAATTAGAAGTCTTTTATTTTAAATCGTGATCTACTCTGTTATTTTACTAATTTTTAATTTGCCGTCTGTCTAGTCCTGTTTCTGTTTTTTTATTGTGACTTCTAGTCTATTGATAACAACCTATTATATGTTTATTTGTCTCTGATATATTGAAATGATTGTTGGTTTTCGAAGAGTGTAATTTCGAAGATAAATTAAATATTTTTGTCTCTCATGTAAACATATGTTTTGAACAATTCATTCCTGTTCGTTCGTCGATAGTTGCATACAAGTCTTGTTACTAGTTTACGTCTCAAGTAAAATTTGCTATCAAGACTAGAAATTTGGTTGAAGTAAAACGAAAAAGAAAGGTTCGTAATGTTCCTCATTTGCCTGTACCACTTCTCCGTTTGCAATGTTAATGAACGCATGCCATTGTTAACGACGGTATTCCTTTAACCCTCCGTCGGTCAGATGGTTCTGGCTAGACGTTTTTTGATTTTAATTATATTTTAAATATATTTCCAATTAAGCTATAGACTTGAAATTTTTTGACTTTGACTTTGATTTGTAATCACGTTTAAATTTGACACCAATAACGCTATTTTTTTCCATATAAATACATATAAATATATAGGGTTCTGGCCAGACCACATCCGACCGTCAAAAGGTTATCGGAACATCTGACCAACGGAGGGTTAAATTTCATTAAAATTATTTTGGCTTATAATATATTATTTATTTATTTATTCATTATTATTATTATAATTAAATATTATTATTTATATTGTTTTTACTTTCTTCATAAAATTCAAAACCTTGAGAAAAAATGCTTTTCGGAAAATCCAGAAAAAGTAAACCTAAACCTTAAAAAACAAAAATGGTTCAAAGTTCAATAAAAATACATGCAACATTAAGAATATTGTTTGTGTTTTCCTACGCTGAAATCATTTTGAAAAAAAACCTATTGTATCCTTAAATTTGAACTAATTTAATTGAATGTATTTTTCATCTGTAGAATGTTAAGCAATTTGTAGGTTTTTATATTTTGTAATTTGATATGTCGCGATTTGAATATCAAAGCACAGTCATGTAATATTCACAACTGAAACATTTTATATTGAAAAATGAATATTACAAGTTTTTTAAAAAATCATTTTCTATCGAAAAATATTCTTCAAAAAGTGATTCAAGAGTGAAACGTGAGTGACAATTTTAATTAATAAGTTGGATTATCTTGGAAAATAATTGGCTGGCACATTTTATGTCTGGGACTTACTTCCTTTATAAGGTAAGTGAGTTTTGTATTTTTTTTTTAAATCAAGCAGACGCAATTTTTTTTCATAAAAAAGGCATTTGAAAGAGTGAAACGTGAGTGACTTTTAATTTTTTGTTTGTTTGTTTTTGTATTAGAAATGAAAGAAGATAACAAAAACATCAAGAAAAAGTGAAAGCCGACTCTAAAAGAACGTTTGAAAAAAATATAGAGTAAAATTATTGTTAACTCCGGATTCATATAAGAAAACAAACTTAGCAAAGATTAAAAATATCTAATGAAATCATCATTTTAAGCCGTTGACATCGACGTAATTGCTAATAGTTCAGTCATACAGTGAAATTTGGCACGGTCTTTGGTTTTAAATGAGCGCAAGGATCAATCACGAATTAGGCTTAGTGATATATATAAAAATTCGAATGCAGAACCAGAATAAATTTTGTTAAAATATAATAGTTCTGAAATAGTTTTTGTTTGGATTTTATATTATGAATTATTTTTGAACTTTATTATGCTTTACATAATCCTCTTTCAATAAAAATGTTTTTTTCTTTTTTGTATAAAAATGTCCTTATGTTAAGAAAATATTTTTTGTTACAAAATATGCTTAATAAAGTTCAGCAGATTAACCACGATGCAAAAAGAAGACAATTAAAATTGTCTTGAAACGTGAGTGACGCCCACGTGAAACGTGAATGACAAAATTAGTACATGAAAAAATCCTAAAAATTCTGAAAAAAAAATAATTTTTTTTCTGCAGTTAAATATTCTACTCAATTTCGATACAGAAAATTATTTTATTTTTTATAATAACTCAAACAATTCGCAGATTGTAAGAAATTTGTAAGAGGAAGTCGAAAATTTTAAATCGTCTGGAAAACTGGATGACACACTAATGAGGGTTTTTTCGAAATGTGTACATATATATAAAAATTTTTGCATGAACTTATAGTTGTGAGCATAAGACTTATTATACACTCAGAAAAAAGTGTCTCGGAATATGATAAAAAAGGCATCATATTAAGAGAAAAATGGTATAGACTTAGCTCCAGAGAATGCTATTCTCTAATTACGATACTAAAAATTCTCTAAAAATGAAAAAAAGGTTCCATGAAATAGAAAAATATATCGTTTTTATAGAAAAATACTTTTTTTTTTGAGAAAATATTTGTTTTTATTGAAGAAAATACTTCTCATAGTCAATTTTCAAAATATAAGAAAAATTTTTCATTTTCAATAAAATTTCTCTATAAATGAGAATTTTTTTTGTGCGAGAAAAATACTTATCATTATTGAAGACATTGAATTATTTCCATTTCCTAGAAGTTAAGAAATATTTCTTCGAAAATGTGAAAATTTATTCTAATTGAAGAAAATTTTATTTGAAAAAGAGAAGATTGCTATTATCAAAAATAGAGAAATTTTTTACCGGAACAAGGCATGTGTTTTTTTCTCAGTGTACCCATTTAATATTAAAATAAAAGCTTTAAAGTTTTTGACACTTTTTTAACAGTTTTAAAAAAAAAGTGTTAAAAGCTTTTATGTTTAATGAAGAAAAATGCATGTTTACTGCTATGTTTGAAATGTGAGTGACACTGGATTTGCCGATTTGTATTATTATTCTCACAAATAGAAATAAGTTTTTGAATTTTATTATTTTGCTCATTAATAACAATTATTTTTAATTTTTATTTATTTCCTCATACAAAAATATCAATTTCTAAATCAAAATTTTTTATTTTTGTTCAGTAATAAAAAATATTTTTGACTTTTATTTGTTTGCTTAACCCAGTTTAGTCCGCTGGTCGATTTTTCGACCACTAACGTTAAAATTAATTTATGGAAAATATATTAAAAATTATAACCTGTTCATTTAAAATGGAAAATTTGGAAATTTTTATCTATTTTCTGAATTTCCATTTAACTAAAATATGTTTTTGCAGAAAAAATTTGAAAATATTTTTAATATTTTTTCAGAAATTAGTTTTAAAGTCAGTGTTCGCAAAATCTACCAGTGTACAAAAATGGGTAAAACTAATAACAATTTCTTGGCTTTTATTTTTTAATCAGATCAGATATAAAAATAATTTTTATGTATTTTCTTCACTAAAATAGAAAAAATGTCTTTTAAAAAAAAGCGTGTGAAGTCGATTTTTCAGCACACAAAAAAAAAAAAACAATCCTTAAATGATTTATATATCTTAAGGCGATTTCTGAGCACAAAAAAAAAATTCTTAAATGATTTATATATCTTAATAAAATATAAAAAATCCTTAAATTATTTATATATCTGAACGATAAACAAAAAAAATCAACAAATGAGTTCTATTTCTAATCAAACAAATAAAAATCAAAAATTATTTTGATTAATTGAAAAACATTAAAATCAAAAATGATTTCTTTGTTTTAGTAAAAAATAAAAACAAAAAAAAAAAATTGTATAAATTAGAAATAATGTGTATAAATTATTTCTTTGAAAAAAAACCACAAAATTTTATTTTTTCCCAAAATCTTGGGTAAAATTTTTTTGTTGGAAAAAGTAAAAACTAAGAACAAAAATCAAATTTGCATTTTTGGTTTTCTTTTAAAGTGCCAAAAACAAAAAAAAAATAATAAATTTAAATATTTTTTTAATAAAAATAGATATAGTAAAAAAAATATAAATAAAAAATAAATACATTTATTATTTTTAAAAATAAAATAAAAAGTTGAAAATTATAAATTTATTTTAAATGTTGTTTTTCTAAGTTTTTAAAATAAAAACAATTAAAAAATAATTTATTTGCAGTAAATAACTTTGCATCTTTTCTACATCTTATCTTATATATTAATCTTATATATTAATACGTGAACATTAAAGTTTGTCGTACGCTTTTTTGATATTAATTTAAACTCAAAATATATGAAACTTATATCATTCGAAAGGTCATGTTGCCCAGATGTGCAGAATGTATATATAAATGATATATCTGATGGAGGGGGTTCCCAACCTTCTCAGAAAGAACTTAAATTATTGCGAAAAAACCCGCTCTTTGATCAATATGAAACTTTGTTGGGAGAGAGTTGAGTTCTTATGTTGGTTGAGCTTGAGTTTTTTTTAAAAATAACAATTTCTTTAAAAAATGTAGTTTTCTGCTTTCGTCAATTGTGAAATTTGTAAAAACATGTGTTTTAAATGCAAAAAGTTAACTTTCCATGCCAATATCTTGGTTGAATTTTAACGGTTTTTCAATTTTTTTAATTTTATCTGAAAGTTTGTTAAATTTTCTTTCAAATGTAATAAAAATAACAGCAAAGTTCTAAACAAAAGTGTTTTAAAAAAATCTTCTTAATATTGTCGTTACTTTTTCAACCAAATGCCAAGAGGAAGAAAAAACTGTCTCAAAGTGAATGATTTGAATTGGGAAGCCAATATCTCCGTTATATATGAATTGATTTAACTTATTATTTTTTTGTATTTAAGTTTTATTAGTTAACTTAAAAAACCTATTGAAAATAAGACCGTTTTTTTTTGTTTACATTTAAATTATTCCTTTTAGAAAAAGACTACAAAGTTTGATTTATTCTCAAAATATGGGTTAAAAATGATTTTTGCTGTAAAATAACAAAAACTCAAAATTGCATTTTTGATTTTCTTTCAAATTCTATACTGGATTTGAGGTGAATTTATTTTCTCTTGACACTAAACTATTAATAAACTATCCGTGCCATCAAAAAATCAAGGCTACCCCCTATGATTTTTTTGATAAAATTAAATTTTTTTTAAATGTTGTTTTTCTGTTTTTGAAAAAAATAATGAAATAAAAAAAAAATTTTTTTTTTAAAAAAAATAGCTTTATACCTCCTATAAATTGAGAGTTACAGCCTCGAACTTTTTTTAACCATCTTGCATATAATTATAAATAGGCAATCAATAAATTGGTCGAATTTCAACCCCAGGCGATACAAATAATTATAAATAGGCAAGTAGACGATTTGTCGATTTTCAATCACACGCGATATTGCTTATCTTATTCATTTATTCTGAGCTTTTCCACAATACCTAACCTGGACACCCACTCTGAGCGTAAAATCCTGGTTGCTTTCAAGAACATGGCGAGGTATGTATATGTATGAATTGAGACGTTTTGAATATGTTTCCTTAAGAAGTATAAAAATTTTGGGTTGTAGCATCATAGTTAGCTACATAAATGCCAGAACATAAAAAAAAACAAAAAAAAAAAAAACAAATTGGCCATTTCAGCACTTGAAAGGACTTTGCCCGGACTTCTTAGGATCGATTGTGTTGTGTGTAAATTGTTGCACACAATTGACCGTTTGCCATTGTCTGCAGAGAGGTGGTGACCAATCAGAAAAATTTTTTATTGAAAAAACTTTTCGCCACGGCTGGGGATCGAACCCGGGCTCCGAGCATGCTAAGCCACACACTTAACCTGCATGCCACGGTCACCACCCGGTCCAAATGCCAGAACATAAAAACAATAAAAAAAACGACTTCATCATACTTTTATGAAAAACATTCGAAACTTATATTATTCATTAACGTCATAAGGTTATGGAGTACATTTCCTCTTAATATTGAAACAATTATAAAGACGAACACATTTAAGGTTTTGGAAATGTCCTTCTTCTGAATGTCTTAAGAATCTTTATCTATATTTTGCATATTTTAAAAATATTACTGCAAAAATATGATTGCGTTGATTTAATATCATTTAACCTGTTTTCAATTCATATCAAAAACAAAACATAAAACTATGAAAATCTATCAAATACCACATGATAACAAATTCACAAAAAAAATAGTGCTATTTTTCTTTAAGTAGTGCTTTAATAAAAAAACTCAAATCATTAACATTACATACAATCAAATGCCGCTTGGGGTAGGACGGCAAGTAAGGCAAACAAAATAAAAAAAAGGAAAACGAAAAAAGGCATATAAAAAAAAAAAACAATAAAACGCATGCGCTTATCCTTTAGCTGAATTTGGAACTCAAGCTTGCAACAGGCAACTCATTTTGCACTTTAATTGCGAGAGTGAAAGAGAGAGAGAGTGTAAAAAGCTTTTTCAATGCCACACTGCTGATAACAGCAAAAGCTCTAAACATAACTATGAAAAAAAAGTTGGCTACTCGGCGAGCCTTTGTGGACTTGCCCATCTTTAGCATGGAGCTAAAAACTGGGATGCTGCTGCTGCTGCTGCTGGTGCTGCCTGCTGCCACGTCTGTTGGGGCATCAATGTTTTTGGGCTTTTTGCTATGCGAGTTGTTTTTGTTGTTGTTTTTGTTGTTGCTTTACGCTGCTGTTTCTACATGTTTTCACTATGCTATGTTGAGTTTGTTTAGGGAGCACTTGATGCGAGCCCATGTTTGGAAGAGTTACTTCAGTTAAGCTCCAGCATCCGACAGAAACGGAGCACGGTAGACAAAGCGCTGAAAAAACTACGCGCGCGGTTAGTGATATTTTTTTTTCTAAGAATATTTATATTGCTGCTGCAAGTGTTGCCAACAACACGTTGTCAGTAAGAAAAAAATAGAAAAACAAAGTATAAGAAAAACAAAAATAGTTTAAAAGCCAAATAGCAGGTGCTAAAAGCGCAAGACACTGTCTCAGTCAGTCAGTCAGTCAGTCAGTCAGTCAGTGAATCGCTTGACTACAGCTGCACTTGAAAGTTAGGCAGAGTTAAATCAGCACAACAACAAGCTGAAGTTCAATTTTTTTTTTTTTTTGCTCTCATAAACAACGTGTTTTAAGCTATTGTTGTATAATCTGCGGCATAATTAACAGATTTGAATATGAAACTTTGAAAATTTAAAAAATTTTTAAATTATAGCTCAAAACCGGTAAAAGTTAAGCGCAGGGATATGCTGACAAAAGCAACTTTATCGTAGCTTTTGTTATAAGTTCTTGCTTTTGGCTTTTTGTGCAATCAAAGTTTATAAAAAAAAAAAAAAAGTCAGCGCAACCAAAACTACAACAACAATAACAATAACAACAAAGTGATTGTGTCTCTCTGCCAAAGTTGAACAAAACAAAAATAAAATATCTATAAAAAAATAGAAAAAAAAAAAAATACATTCAAACTTACCCAAAACCAGTCAAAGCCAACAAAAAAGTTCAACCTGACCCTCAAGTGTTGCTGCTCTAAATTTTTTGGGTTGAAAATTATAAAAATTAATCAAGTTTCAAAAGGTTTTCCTGTCGTGTTACGGCGTGTTGTGTCGGTCTGTCGCTTGCTCGAACGGTCTGTCGGTTGGTCGTTTGGTCGGTCGTTCGTCGTTTCGCATGTTTGTCGTTAGTTTTTTTTTTTTTTTTTCATCTACATTTATTTCTCAACTCTATGTGTGGGCGTGTGATTGTGTGTGTTGTACGTCGTCTGTGCTTTGATGATGTTTATATTTTCATCAAAAGCAGTATATAAAGTTTTGTTGCAAAGCACAACAACAACAACAAAAACAACAAAAACAACAACAACAACACCAGCAACGTCAAAAAAGATTTCAGCTTTTTTAAAAAGCGTATAAAAACTTCTTCTTCACTTTGCACTCAAGCGGAAATTGGATGATTTTTTTTTTTTGTGTGTATTTTTTTCTTGCTGTGTTCATCTATAACGCTGTACCGCTCTCTACGTGCCAGACACGTTTTCTCAACAACGCGCAGCAGCTAATGGTAAATGAAGCTTATATATCTAATGGTCAAACAGCTTTTTTAAGGCTGCCGCTTTTTTGCGTGTTTTTTTGTTAATGGGTTTCTTTAAAGAAAAAAAAAAAGGAATTTTTATTGTTTTTGCTGCTAACAATTTATAGATCATAATCATAGATTCCTAGCTGCAAACTTATTTTGAGCCCTAAAACAAAAAAATTCGTAAGGCTTATTTTTGTAAACGTTTTCAGGAAATATTTTCTTTTTTATAATAAGAAAGATAAGCAAGAAAACCATTCAGTTGTAAATTAGTTTCCAAAATTTTCTTCATTTCAGTTTGAAGTAGCTATACTATATTTTTTTTTCTACTATTCAAGCCTGTTACTTTTAAAAATATTATTATTATTGATAGTATTTTTATTGGTCTAATGTTTTATATGATAACATTTATTTTTGAAATTTCTGTTTTTTAGATTTATTTATTTTCTGTTAGAAATTTAAAATAATTGTATGAGTTGTGTGTCAGTTATGAATAATATAAGAATGCTCATTTTTATGATTATTAAAATAAATGATTTAAATGATTTTTTAAGCACGACAGTAGCGGAGAAAGTATAAAACTAGCTACACCTACCATCATCTTTAGAAGCTACTGAAATTACTTAAAAAGTACATATTTTTTTAGAAAAAATATTAAAGTTCAAGATCTTAGGCATTATATTTTTAAATTCAAAATTTTTTCATGACATATGACATATGACACATTAAAAAGCGAAGCCAAAGAGGTTATCAATTTTTTATTTATGGTCCAAACTGTGTTTGTTTTTTTTTTCAGTGGGAAATTTTTCAATCAATATTTTGAGCAGAAAAATGACACTTAATCTTAATTATGATGAAATAATAAATCATGAAAGTCAAACAAATTATTAAGGAATAATGAACAGATATAAAGAAAAATTTTTTGTTTGGGTTTTAGTTTTTTTCTATAATAAACATAATCTGCAAAATATTAGGAACTCTTCAAACTAATCATAAATATCTCAAATTTTCTATTGGTTTTCCTCCCATGGAAAATATACGCCAATAGATTGTCTTGTTTCAGTTCAAATGATAGGTATATTCTAATTCAAAGTGCATGATTTGAACACACACTCAATTGTTTTTTTATCTTCTAAAAATCCAAATAAACTTATACGTACCATCAAGTACAAATCATTAACAACAACTCCAATGATTTTGTAAGTAAAAATTATTCATTCAAATTTTCCTGGCAGAGAAGAAAACAAAAAAAAAAAATTAAAGGTGTATCGGTGTTTTAAAAGCTTACATCTGAATTTTATTTTAGGCGGTCTTAATGTTCTGCCTTTTTGCAAATTCTTATGTTGAACCGTAATAATTAACCATGTGGCACTTAAATTTTAGCTATAGAATATGTTTGATAGATTTTTTTTGTAAAAACCAACGGGAACATTTTACCCCTCTAACTCTTCATTGTAAGGGTATTTTTTGTTTCTTTGTGAAAAAATTAAAGAACGGTTTAACAAGGTTAAAATGTGGCACACAAATATTTGTCATAAAATTCTATTATAAGTTTCTGAATACACCAAAGTTCAAAACACATCTTGTACGCCAGAAAACCATAAGTGAACATTTAAAATCTGTTTAAGAATTAATTCAGAACTTATTCTGAATTGGTGTTAAAAAGTTTTTACTATTGAATTGTTAAGATACTTATAAAAATTTAGGGGTTTTTTATGTGGGCGTTATAAAGTAAAGGATAAAGATATTGAATTAAAAATTTTATATAGTTTGAAAGAAGTTTCATGGCATCATGCCTTCGTCGGAAAAAATTCCCGAAGCCCAAAAAAAAAACAAAATGATAAAATATTTTTGTTGAAAAACACACTTTATCTAAAAAAGTTTTGATTTTTAAAAAATTGGTAGCTCGCTAAAGACAACATTTTAAAAAATGCTTAAATTTTAAGGCTAAAAGTGGGTGCAGACGGTGCTAAGGCCCACAAAAAATTTAAATAAATCATCCGTTGATTTATTAGTAATCTTGGCTGACGATTGTTTAACTAACTTCTAATTTACTTCTTGTAATTTATAAACTAAATTTTTTTATCGTAATTTGCACATAAAACACATATAATTTTTTAGAAAAATGGATACTAACCTTGGCGATTTTCTTAATGTTTGTTTGGAAGGCGAATGGACTTCATCCCACCGCACTTTCATGAAATCCGATTCGAAAGGATTACAGCCTTAACGTGGTTTAATATCAACTCAAAGTCAAAAAGTACTAATATGGCGAACGTCTGCATTTTAAAAATGCGGTTTTTTTATATTTTTTGCTCTTTAAAGTGCTCTAAATAACAGCAACAGCAAATATTATTTAAATTTAGGCTTGGAATAAAACAAAAAAATTCATAGCTTTCAATTAAAAAAAAAATGAAGTGAATTTGTCGAGAAATTCTTGAGATATCGTCAAGACCAGTTTGAAAAATATGATTTTTCAGAAAACGAGTTTAAAAATTTGCTCAACGATTGCTTTGAGTTGTATATAAAAAACAATTGATTCCTTTCTGATGCGACAACTTTTTATCAAACCGTTGTTGATCAAAACACTTTAAGAACATATTCTACACATCATAACGTATGATTCATAAGTTATCGAAAAACATAAAAAATAATTAAATTTTTTGTAGAGCTGCATGGAAACCTGCTTTGAATCATTTCGATCTTTACTCTTAACTACTGAGAATTTTCAAGTGTAAATTTAAGTTTTGTTTAAACGAACAGCGGAACAATATGTGAAGTGGTCATAAACAAACAAAAACAAAGCCCTTGAAAGGACTTTGACCGAGCTTCTTATGATCAATTGTGTTGTGTGTGTTATTAAATGTTTGCACACAATTGACCGAGAAGTGGACCTACATGTTTTATGCCGACTCCGAACGGCTAAAGTTCATGTTCTCAAGAAGCTTTACATGGCATTATTTACTCTCTGAGGTTTGCCATTGTCTGTTGGTGACCGATCAGAAAAATTTTTTATTGAAAAACTTTTCCCTGCGGCTGGGGATCGAACCCGGGCTCCGAGCTTATAAGCCACACACTTAACCTGCATGACACGGTCACCAACGGTGGTCATAAACAACCTTACAGAAAAACATACCTACACTCAGAAAAAAGTGTCTCGGAATATGATAAAAAAGGCATCATATTTAGAGAAAAATGGTATAGACTTTGCTCCAGAGAATGCTATTCTCTAATTGCGATACTAAAAATTCTCTAAAAATGATAAAAAGCTTCCATGAAATAGAAAAATATATCATTTTTAGAGAAAAATACTTATTTTTTTGAGAAAATATTTGTTTTTATTGAAGAAAATACTTCTCATAGTGAATTTTTATCAAAATATAAGAAAAGTTTTTCATTTTCAATAAAATTTCTCTATAAGTGAGAAATTTTTTGTGCGAGAAAAATATTTATCATTATTAGAGACATTGAATTATTTCCATTTCCTAGAAGTAAAGAAATATTTCTTCGAAAATGTGAACATTTATTCTAATTGAAGACAATTTTATTTGAAAAAGAGAAAATTGCTATTATCAAAAATAGAGAAATTTTTTACCAGAGCAAGGTATGTGTTTTTTTCTCAGTGCATAAATACATAGGCACCGTAAATACAAAGGTCAGATGGTTTTGGTATCAAAGAGGGTGTTTCACGAAATTTATAAATTTTAAATATTTTAAAACAATTAAGTATTGGAATTATCCTTGCCACCATTTATTAAAAAAAATATTTTTATATATTCTTTAAAAATCAAAACATATATATAAAATAAGCCGGGCTCATGAAAAGATAGAGAGACTTTAAAGATAGAGGGACTCATAAAAATTATTTCTGATGTTTCATGAAGAGGTTTTGGTTCTCTTGAACCCCTTCTTTAGACAAAAAATTAGGTTTTTTCCATATAACTTTTTTGTTTCTTCAAAATACATACAAAAAAGTATAAATGTTGATAGTACGCAAATATTAGTAAAAAAAGAATTTGTAATTTTTTGTCATTACATACTCTTTTGAGAACCCAAAAAGTCGACATTTCGTCACTTTCGAAGAGCTGTTTCGAACACAATGGTGGCTGTGGCATGCAGGTTAAGTGTGTGGCTTAGCATGCTCGGAGCCAAAGATCGATTCCCAGTCGCGGTAAATGTTTTTCTCAATAAACATTTTTCTGATCGCTCACCACCTCTTTGCAGACAATGGCAAGCCATAGAGAGTAAATAATTCCATGTAAAGCTTTTTGAGAACATAAAATTTAGCTGTTTGGAGTCGACATAAAACATGCAGGTTCAGTTCTCGGTTAATTGTGTGCAAACATTTAATAACACACACAACACAATTGATCAAAAGAAGCTCGGTCAAAGCCCTTTCAAGGACTGAAATGGCCAATTTGTTTTTTGTTTTTGTTTTTTATTTTAAACACCTATAAAATATATATTTTTCATGGTATTTACGTGCATTTTAGCTTACTAGTAAACCTGTTGCCCGAATTCGAGCAATTCAATAAAAATTAATTGTTAGAAACATTATAGACGTTTAATATATGATATTCTATTCAATAAGTTATAACGAATAACGATATATTAAGTCTCAACGTTTGATCTGACGCAAAATTTTTTAATGTAACAACACTAATATAACAACTGAGAAAAACATTATAACTAATCGAAAACATCGCAGCTTAACTCTTCCAGCTATAAAAAATAACTAATGTTAAAAAAAACAACGCATTAAAAAATAGATTTAAGAAATAATACTAAGATATATTTCAGAAATTAATAAAAGGTACTTACGGAACACCTACAACATCAATTTATGACACTTTTAGATGAAAAAACGCCAAAAAACCCAAAAAAAATTTTTGTTTTTAAAACCGTTGAAATTTGACTGAGTTGTTTGCTCGGAAAGTGGAATTTTTGATTTTGGAACTGCATTTTTCGGACAATTGACATTTGAGGAATGCATAACTGATAATTTTGGCTAAAAATTTTTAGTTTTGAAAAAAATTCAAATTCGACCAATTCATAAGCTCTTCTCAAACTTAATTTCAAGTCGATAAAATAACGCATTTTTGTACAAAAATTTTATTTCTGTTTTAAAAGGTTCAGGGGAACCCCCCTGAAGTGAAATCACAATTTTTAAAAGTGGTTTGCACATATACAGCCTAAACCTGATTTAATGACATCTAAATCGATAGAATCGGTCCATTGGTCTGGGAGGAGTTGAAGTCACAAAAAAAACCTTAGCCTATTAATTATATAGATTGAAGAAGAATTGAGCTCATATTTCCATTGTTGTATCTTATGGTATGGTTCAATGAAATCATACCTTTTAGGTATATTATACAATACTTCAAAATGAGCTCGAAAAATAAACATAAGGAGATTCAACATGTTAAGTTTTCTATAAAAATAATGGATATAAGGAGGGTTGTTTCAAAAGTTCTTAGTCTGACACAGTGAAAACGGTATAAACAGCAAAAAAGTTTACACATGTTAGTTTTCATTTCAATCTGGCAACTCATTCGAATAGTTATAAGTTCAAAAAAGACGCTTCAATACTAACTGTTAGAAATAAAAAAATTTACATTCATTGTGCTATTCAAATCATACCAATAATAAATACATGATATGGTACTAAACGATGGACGAGAAAAAGTGTGTGAAATAGGTGATGCCATAGTCATATCAAATGATCGACTCCATTTTATTTTGCATCAAAAATTACAAGCAAAACAGCTTTCTGCCACATGGGTGCCACATGTGTAAACAAAATGATCAAAATCGCACTGAAATGGACATTTTTCAAGTTTGATTGAATCTATTTAAGCAAAATAAAATGGATTTAATACATTGTCTCTAAGTGCTGATTAAACATGGATCCATCGCTACACCCTCCAGAGACAAAATAACAATCAAAAGAATGTACTGAAGTAGATGGAAGTGCACCAAAGAAGGCAAAAGGAATTGAATTGACTTGAAAGGTTATGAAAACAATTTTCTGGAATTTTAAAGAAATTTTATTGATCTACTATCTTCAAAAAGGTAAAAGAATAACATCAGAATATTATTGTCACCTTCTGGATCAATTGAATATGTAAAAATTCGAGAAAAACGAGCTGGCTTACAACACAAAAAAATAATTTTTTATCAAACAATGCACCACCATACAAAATTGTTTTAACAATAGCAAAATTTAATTCAATAAAAGAAGCTTTCTTCAAATTGCTCAGAATTGGAATTTTTATTTTTGTTTCAATCGATTTAAATGTGTCTTTTGCGACTTTGTTAGATGATTACTTTTTTTTCGTAGTTCTTTTTTAATACTTAATGACATTAAAGAAATGCTTAAAGCAAAATTTGGAGCTGTTATAAAACATTTCTACTATAAATATTAAGATTTTTTTTAAGTTTAATTGATAAGAAATTTTCGTTTTAATCAGAAAAAGAAGAATTAGTATAACGTTGGGTTTAAAACTCGTAACCGAATTGAAAAACAAAAACGACATGATATGGTTATAGTTATTTTAACATGTTTATGTGTACAAAGCTATGGTAGACAGTGTAATGCAGAATTTTTTAAGACTATTGGGGTATTCTCTGTGGCTTGTATTAACAGTTGCATAGTCCTAGAATAGGAGATCTATAGTCCGTACAATGTATTCAATTATTAACGAATGTACATATCCTATTCTTGCACCATGCTATGGCATAAAATAGACAAAGAAAATACCCATTATAATTTTTGACCAAGAAGTAAAATTGCATTTATTAAATAAAATATTTTCGGTATTTTCACAGCCAGGATTCGAACCTAAGTCTTCTGAGTGTTACATGGTATAGCTCACTTCCACTGAGATATTCGTAACAATGTGTTACTTGTAGCACAATATATTTCAAAAACTGGAACAAAGTATGCTTAAATGTGAAACTAAAGAAAATGCACTTTGCTGCAAAGACCTTTGTTTGGTAAAATAATGTAACAAAACAGGTTAAGAACCGTATGATTCTTTTGTATTATTATACAAAATTATTGAACATTTTCAAAAAAAAAATATTTTAAATAAATTTTTGTTTTGATGCGTCAGGTTTCGAACCCATAAAAACATTTTAAATAACTCAACGCCTTAGA
Organism: Tetanocera ferruginea; assembly: GCA_958299015.1. Lineage (NCBI taxonomy): Eukaryota > Metazoa > Arthropoda > Insecta > Diptera > Sciomyzidae > Tetanocera > Tetanocera ferruginea. Next base: position 140,114,204 of record OY282641.1, read on the forward strand.
AAATAATAACAACTTGTCTTTTTGTGGTCACTGTTTTCTCCTGAATGAGTAAGATGATTGTGGGAAGATCTTCCCTAAATTAATAAGGAAGAACTTTTCTAACATGATTAAGTCTTGTAAGCATTAAGATTTTATAAAAACTTCTGAAAAACTATCCTCTGCTTATAATTTTTATGCACAAATGCTTAATACCTAAGTTTCATTACGATTGAACAAAAACGTAGTTTTATTGACATTTTTCTTAGAGTTTTTTTTTAAAGTTTTTTTAGTAATTTTTAGGCACGCTTTCAATTACTTATGATTTACCGTCAGACTATGACTTAGTTTACTTACTGTATTAATGAAGTTTATTTGATTTGTTTTTCTAACGCAACTTAATTAAAACTAAGGCCAAAACTTGTCGCCTTAACAGTAAAAATAAACTTTTAGACATAAACTTATACATATATTTTCTTTTTACTGTTATCATTACAGCAACTAAACAAATTCACCAAAGCTGGCAAGTGAATAAACATCGAAAAAACTTCATTCAAATCACATTAAACAGGCTAATTCTCAGCCAAAAGAAGTAACAGAAAAGTTTTGAGATAAAAACGAATACGCAGCAAGTGATAAAAATGAAGTTCAGACAACAAAGACGTCGGTGAAAACAAAAACAAATGAACAGAAATTAATAAGACAGATAATTTGATTGAAAAAAAAAAACAAAACAAAAAATAAAAACAAGATATAAATTAACGAAATAAAAACGTTCCTAAAAGCTGTTAAATCAATAAAGTGTTCATGAAAATTTAATAATAATAATTAAATCGAATTATTAAAAAATAATAATAATTCACAGCCAAGCAAAATAAAAAAATAAAAATATTTACTCTAATAAACAAAAACTTAAAAAAAATTTAACAACAGCTACATAAAATTTTTAAAGTATTTTACAGTGTTTTTAATACAATTTTAAAAAATAAGTATAAGGACAAAAAAAGACTTACAAACAGACTTATATAAACCTGAATGCAGAATCCTTTAATTTGTTTGTCCCTTACAAAACAAAATAAAAAATATTAAAAATTTAAATTAAAACAAAAAACTCAAATATATGATAAATAAATTTAAAAAATACTCTAAATTCTCTAAGAAATAAAACAAAATATTAAAAATCAGCTTAAAAAAACTCAAATAAAAGAAGGGGATAACCATAAAAAAGTAAAAAAATAAGTGTGAAATAAATTCAATTAAAAAAAATGTACACTAAATCAAACTGATTTTATAAAAGACAAAATAGTTGACCCTACTTCAATTTTAAAACCAGCTCAAAAGTGTGTGAAAAAAAATTAAACCAAAAACTTGTGTTATTTGAAAATCAGAACAGAACAAAGTTAATTTTGAAAAGTTACAAAAAAGGACATAACAAAAAGAAACAAAACAACAAAAGAGTGCGTTAGAAAAAGTTTTGTTTAAAAACACAGAAAAATAATCAAATGTGAAACTTGATAGCCGTTATATTGAACGAATGTTGAAAACAAATAGAATGTAAAAGTAAGCAAATCAAATCGAAACACTAAGAAACAAAAAGAAAAAAAAAAAACAAATCAGAAAAAAAGTGAAAGCTTTCAAGTGGAAATTTGATTGAAATTAAAAACAAACATAGAAAAATAAATAAACAAAAGGCAAATTACAAAAATAGCTCAGAAAAAGCAAGCAAAGAAAGTGCAATAAAAAATTCACTCTATATGTGTATGTCTGAGTTTAAGTAAAGCATAAACAGCAAAACTGAATTTTTGGCTAAATTGAGGTGAAAAATTGTTGCAGCGCAACAAAAATACAACAAAAGCAACATACATAAAAACAACAACAACACGAGCGTATATAAAACAATACAATAAAAAAAAAAATACAAACAGGTGTAAGAAGCGCCAAGGGAAAAATTGTTGCATGAAAAAGAAATAAAAAAAAAAAAACAAAAACCGAGTACGCTACAGTGAATGACCTGGTGTATGCACGTGTGTGTTTGTTTATTTTCTTTTTGCTTCAAAGATTTAAAGCGCAGATTATGAGCAGATTATTTTTGGTTTTTTTATAATATTTTGCTGCCTGTGTATTCCCAGCTTACCGTTTCATATTCAACACAGATATAGTTACAGACAAACAAATATTTAAAAATGTATACAAAGTAGACTTTATCAGCTGCATTTTTGAACTGTTTAAAGGCTAACGTCATAACAAATTTATAGTGGTTGTGACGCTTAAGACTGTTTGTGTGGCCTGCGTTAATTATAAGCACGAGTTTATAGCTGTTGAAGAGCTAAACAAGAACGAAAAAAAATTTGCTGCTACAGGTAAGTGCCTATTTTTTTATAAAACATGCACCATAAACTTCAGTCTGAGTTCTACTCTGCTGGATCATATTAACTTTACTAGTAAAATGATTGTTTGGTGCTAAAATACAAATATTCAGCCTTCAAACTAAAAAAAAAATACTCTTATTTGCATTCATTAATAAAGCTTTACTGATAGATAAGTTGTAAAAAGTACACAAATATTGCTCATAAAAGTATCAATATTATTATTTTCAGTTAAAATGATACAAAATTAAAAAAACAAAAATCAGCGCCACTTTAATTTTTTTAATCAATTTCACTAAAAAATAGGCTACTTCATAATAATACTCATACTTAACTGGAAAATTATTTCATTAATGTTTCTGTTGATTTTTGTGACCTATGAAAAGTGTTTGTGTTGCGAAATAATTTCAAAATTTTTAGCAATTTCGTTTAAAATACTTACTTTAAATAGCTATACTTGACAAGTTTTGAGTACTTTTTGCATTCAAACATTCATGAAAATTGTCTATTTTTCGACCTGTCCAACCAACCTGCACACTTAAGAACCGGAAAAGTATTTTAAAGTATAAAAGTATTATTGAATAAATAATTTTACCATAATTATAATTAGTTTTGCATATTTTTAATATTTTTCAATTATCTTTATCATCCTAGGATAATCATTAACTAGGTAGTAACGTCAAATTCTTAATGAACGTAATAACAATCAAAAATACACGTAGGCGTATGAGTAACATTAATTTGCTTACGAAATATTCCATGAATTTATTGTGATCGTTTTGATTGCTTTATAACCGTCTTTTACAGAGCATTATTATTTATTGATGATTGGTAAAAGTAGGTTTAGCAGTAACCAAAACCTTGACCTATTCGCCAACATATTAAATTTTACTGATCTGTCAATATTAAAATAGTACCATACAAATTTAAGCAACATAGAATTCTCCACACAATATGTATGTAAAATCAAATCGTATGAGCGATTTTGGAGTACTTGTCGAATTTGTAAAATATTTGTGCACTAGCGCCGTCTGGTGTTAAAGTAAGATCAAAATAGTCAGCGCCAATAGACACAGTTTCTTTTTTAAAAACTCTACTTTTTATGCAAATCGAATGACTAGTTTTAAGGTTTTGGCGACTTTGTGAAAGATTTGTCCCACAGCGCCCTCTGATGTTCAATATAGATAAAAATATAAGCAAAATAATATCGATGAAAATAAATCATTTATTGACTCAAATTTTCGAAATTTTTTTTGGTGGATTTTTTTAGGTTTATGTTTCGACTTGACTCGAGCCGAGTTTCTCGAAAATTTAACTGCTCGCACAGGCCTAGTTTTTATGTGTCGATTTTTCTGTGTGTACAAAGTTAAGAAAAAGTGTTATTTATGATTTTTTTCGAGCTTCTTTTTATAGTAAAAAGTTAATTTTTCGATGCAAAAGTTGATCGTTGAACGTTTGCAAAGTTAAATAAATTTTTAAAATATTTTTTGTCAGAATTTTAATACACGTCACACAACGCAAAAACGCTGCAAAGAACAAGCATTTTGAAATAAAAACTCTATCTTATATCATTTGAAAAAGAAATTATTTTCTCTTCATCTACGAATATGTTTGAAAAGTTTCATTTAAAAAAACCGGTCAGAGTATGTACGTAAAACTCATACTTTTCGCTAAAACTTCAGCTGTTGCTTAATATGCAATTTCATGTTTAATTAAAAATTTATGATCAAAAAGTCTCACTTATGATATTGATAGTTTGATAGTTAAAAAAAAATATTGCTCATGATTTCGCTGAACAATGTTTAATTTTCCTTCGAAACTGAAAGAAAAAAATGTTTCTTTTTAAGTACATAGAACTAGAATGTAAGAACGTCGTACAATGCATAGTACCGCATACAATTTTTTAGTATTTTTGCGCTTAAGTTAACCTAGGAACTGCTTGGAAAACAATCTGAGAAAAACGTTACAAATCGGCAAAAATGCGAGATTATGTCGGCTTTTATTTTTGATTTATAGTAAATTTTCCAGGGACTAAAAAATAACTGTTATTTTGAAAATTTTCAAAGAAAAAATCATTATATTAAAGAAACTGGAGAAGAATGTTACGTATACCAACTTGATCCTTGTTTAACTTGCTGTACAAATATATCAAAATTTTTATTTTTATATTAAAGTTTTATATTAAAACTCATAAAATAACTGTTATTGTCTCATAAATAACAATAATTTTTTTTAGTTTTGTTTTATTATTCAGAAAATAAAACTCATTTTAAATATAAATAAAAAATATAAAATAGAAACAAAACTTGTGTGTTGAGTTTTATTTTTTTCCTCAGAAAATAACTTATTTTTGAGTTTTATTTTTTTACTCAAAAAATAAAACTTATTTTTGAGTTTTATTTTTCGCTCTGAAATAAAACTAAATTTTTCAATTATATATTTTTTATCAGAATATAACACTTATTTGTGAGTTTAATTTTTTCTCTCTTAAATAAAACTAATTTTTTTGATATTATATATTTTATAATATCATTTTACTTATATTTTTACTTACAAAATAAAACTTATACTTGAGTTTTATTTTTTCAGTCTGAAATAAAACTTATATTTGAGTTTTATTTTTTTACTCAGAAAATTAAATTTATTTTTGTGTTTTATTTTTTCGCTCAAATAAAACACTTATTTTTGATTTTTATTTTTTTACTCAGTAAATAACACTTAATTTTCTATGTTATTTTTGTTCTACAATAAAACTTAGTTTTTTTATTTTATTGCCCACTGAGAAAATAAAACTTATTTTTAAGCAATATTTTTTAATCAAAATATAAAACTTATTTTTTGAGTTTTATAATTTTACTCCGAAAATTTATCCTTCTTTTTTTGGAAATATGTCATAGAAAAAAAGTCATTATCAAACGAGAGTCCAATTTCAGAGTTGAAAATAGAATGACAAGAGTCTTGCTTTGTGAGTAAAAGAATAAAACTAAAAAAATAAGGTTATTTTCTCAATAAAAAAATTAAACTAAAAAGCCAAGTGTTTTATTTGAGCGAAAAATATAAATAAAAATAAAATCAAATTTTCTGAGTACAAAAAATTAAACTAAGAAATAAGTTTTATTTCAGAGCGAAAAAATTCAGAGCAAAAAAAAAAAACAAAACTCAAAACTAAGTGTTATTTTCTGATTAAAAAAAATAAAACTAAAAAATTAAGTTTTATTTCAGAGTGAAAAAATAAAACTCAAAAATTTGAGTTATTTTGTGAGGAAAAGAACAAAACTCAAAATAAGTTTTATTTTCTGAGTAAAAAAATATTAACATTTATTAAACGAATACTTTTAATAAAAGTCATAACAGCTACGGCCTCTACAATTTTCATTTCAGGATGCGTAAAAAATAAAGTTTTTTTTTTCAAAAATCATGAAAAAGCGATATTTTGAGCTAAATATTTGAGGTATAACTTTTTACATGTCTTGCAACAAAAAACATGACGAGCACCCAAGAAAATATAGCTCGGTTTTTCATGGTGCATCTATAGTTTATATGATGCAAAAATAAAAAATGATTGCGAAAAGTTACAGCTTAAGTTCTTGATTAAAAAAGTTATAGTTATAATATAATAATCTATTCGAAAGCTTCTAATTTTTTGTTTTGAAAATTGAAAATTGAAAGTCTACTCTAATAACACAAAATTTTTATTTTTTTTCAAAAATCAATACTTTTTGTACAATTTTTTAAAAAACCGGTTTTGAATTTCTACAAGTAATTTAAAATAATATTTTTTACTTATAATTTTCCCAACGAATACCATTTATGAAACATAAAACCAATTTTTGGTAATATTTCATTGGAAACTCTTTTTCTTTGACAAGCTTTTACCAATTTTTATGTCGACTTGGCCTACTTAAAAACAGCAAAAAGCAAAACAAATTGTCTGAACTTAAAATACTGATCATGAAGATTGTTCGAGTTTTTTCGAATTGTTTGTACTGAACACCGCTATGCACTGTACACTATGCAACGGGTAGAAACCATATTGAACAGTGATCATCAAACGCATACTACTGCAATTTTTTATTTTTGACCTGGTGTTTTTTTTTGTTTTATGGTTTAAATATTCTCTACATCTTAATATATAAAAAACAAGCGTCCTGCTCCATGCTCTATATCGCTCAAACTGTTATAGTTGTTATTGCTATGTACAGGCTGAACAGGTTAGCCTGGACAAGAACCTGTTTCGCTATTTCAGTGCTTTTTATATGAAAAAATTGTTAGGTCAGGTGTCATGGAACAAAACAACATTCGAGGTGACGTGAAAAATGTCATATCGTCTACTACATAATTATTTTGAATATGACCCGTGGTATGACGGGCTTCTATACTAGTAATTAATAATTATCAAGGTAATTTGAAAAACATAACAAATTTAGCAAATAAAAGAAACAATCAACTAATTTAGCAGCGTATCGACCATTTTGTTTGAAGTCTCAGAAAAAGAATACCAGAATACAATCCAACAACAGAACCAACAAAATAAAAAAACTTCGTGCAAAAACTCGCGATGGAGACAAATTCGAGTTCGAACTTGAATACAAAACGATTATCACTAATTGAGAGCTAAAATTACAAGAAAAAAATTTATTTGATTTAAGCACAAACGTTTTATATCAAATAAATTTTCTGTGCATACTTTCAGGCTGGAAATTTCTTGGAACAATATAAGCTAAAAATTTTAAAAGGCACTGTAGTAGAAATAATTAATTGCAGTTTGAGCAATCATAGGTTCGTGAACGATTTGTCTTTTGTGTTGTTCATGTTTATGTTACTGAACGCATCCTTACGGCTAGTCGTGGCTGTAGCGATTTTAATGAATTTTTTGTGTATCCATTATATTTGTATTATTATTATTTTTGTTAAATCTAATGCATTTCATAATGAAACTTCCATTTCAACAAAATTAAAAAATTAAATTAACCAGAAAAGGTTCCCAAAACTCTTACCTTTCGTCAAACTTTAGGTTTGTGGTTCAGAGTGTTGATTAATGACTGCTATTTGTTGAGCTTAAAATATTTGACCAACTTCAATACATCATGACAGCATTCAACAAAAAAAAAAAAAAAATCCACAAAAAAAAACAACAACAGAAACTGAAAATTAGCCAGACCACTTTGTTAATTCTAGCCCCCTCTGCCGCTCGTCTAAAACCTAACTAAACCAATCTGTACAGCTCATCCGGTAAACATTACGGACAGCTGTTTCAGGTGAAAAACTTTTTCCCATTTTGTGGTGCAGAAACAAAAATAAAAAAAAACTACACAAAAAACACAAGCCAGCAAAGACAGCAAAACCAAAAGCAAACAAAGAAACCAGCCAATCTGTCAGCTGGTTTAGCTGCATGACCCCATTTAAGTACACATAGCAGTAAAATGATTACGAAGGCCAAAAAATCCCAAAAATACGGCAACAACAAATAAAAACTAACAACATCTAAATGACAGTTACCTACCTACTTGCTTTCAGGCAAAACTTTTGCGTTGCCCGAAAAGAAATTTTATTAAAACTTTCTTATTTTCAATTTGAAAAGTTTTTTTTTTGTTTTTTTGTACGACGCCAGCCAGTCAGTCAGCCAGCCTGCCTTCTAGCTAAACACAGTTACAACTTCATTCATTCATTCATTCATTCATTCAGCTATGGTCAGCCAGTGTACGTAGCTATTTAGGTGCACGTTTCTCTACTCACATCTGTTATATTTATTACTTGTTTCGCTCAAGGTTTTCTTTACCTACCACTTGTTTTACTTGGCAAATTCTTAATGGAATCGGACTGCACACCTAGAGTGAAAACCAAAAAAAAAAAAAAAAAAAGAAAGAAAAATTAAATAAAAAAACCAATATTTAAACAAAAAATTACAACTTTAAGCTATGCGCACCATTTTTTGTATAGTAACATGTCACAGCTTGTTGAATTTGTGGTAGCCTGGCTAAGAGCCTTGCATGTCTGTCTGTCTGTCTGTCTGTTTATCTATCTAGCGGCCAAATGCTTTGTGAAGTTTTTTGTGAAAAGCACAAAAAAATAAATAAAGCGAAACCAATTAAGTACTGATGGGCATCATAATTAGTTTGTAGAACTAGCAAGTAGCAAGCAGCGAATAGAGGTTAAACGAAGGTTGTTAATTAGCAGCTTACTTAAAGCCAAATTTTATTTTGTTGCTTTAGATGGCTAGTGCAGAAATATAGGCCTGCCAGCTCATATCAAACATATTTCTAAATTGCAAAAAAACATATGTAAGTATCTATATCAAAAATTACAACTATAGTAAGTTATAAAAATAATTGTTTTTTGTATAAGATATTATTATGTTAATGCAATTCAATTTTAATTTAAAACTTCATTTAATTCACTTCATATTTATTTTCAATTTTCAAAATTAATTTGCAAGCTATAGTTTATTTCCAGTGAAATCATGTCAATATTAAAGTGTATCAACTAAACTTAACAAAAAAAAAAAAACACACACACTGCTTAAATTTTTATTTAAAGCTACAAAGAGAAATAAATCTGTTTTAATGCCTGTAATAAAATTACAAATATACATACAAACATTAAACTACTGGCTGCCATTTTTTTGTTGTTGAACCCAGTTATTTCTATTGTTTGTTTGTTTTACTAATTTTATTATTACTTTTTTGCAAATATATTTTTTTACTTTTTTTTCATTTTTTCCATTTACTTGTTTGACTTTGCGCGGTTTTGCAAAAGTGGCCGCATGTAGCGCGCTAATCTTTTAGCCACATTGAATTTTAAAATCAATTAGGTTACATAAAGATTGTGCCACCATTTTTAAATCCCATCGGAAATCATTAATTAGTGTAGCTTAAAAATTTGCTAATGCGGTTCGTTTATTTATTTGACAAATTTTGAAATAGCATAAAAAGAAAAAAAAAAAAAAACATCAAAATGCAATGATTTGTATTTAAATTATTAATTAGTGCTAATTACAAGTTTGATTAGGTGGAATTATATGTAATTAGGTGGAAAAAAGGGGTCAGTTATGCGTTAATGTGTCTCTGTGTAGCACTTACTCAGAACACGATTTAGCTTTAATTATATGACAGCTGTTGGAATTTTAAAAATTATCTCTATTAAAGGATATGCTTTAATATTATTTGCATAGCAATTAATTGTGTATTACATAAAATAGATTTTTTTGTTACCTTTTTTGGTTTTTCAACCAACAACTTTTTCTTTTCAGTTTTTTTTTTCATAAGTAGCGATGAAAAGTAGAATTTAAGTTTTTTTAATTAAAAAATGTGAATTCAAGAATTCAGCATCTTTTCCACAAAATGTCTCAATATGTCTAGCAAGGCCAAAAAAATTACACAGTTTAAAGCGGAATATTCCAACTCAATATGTTTCTGAATTTATATGGTAGGAGGGTGAGCTATGCAGAGTGGATAATTGCTAAATGGATAGATAAGACTGGAAAGAAATCGAAGACTCTAAGACATAAACAAAATTAACACATTACTTCATTCTTATTCTTAGAAGCTCTTTTCTAATAATATTTCTAAAATTTAAAAAGTTAGCCTTAGTAAAATGATAACTTTAATTACAATTCTTATCTAAATTTATGATCTTCTCTCATCTCAAGTTGTAGTAAGAATAATCATTCCTAAGATTACTGATAGAATTATTGTGTCTCCAAAAGTCTTTTCCAGACGCTAACTGGACTTCCAAAACTAATATCTTTCCTTTTTTTTCTTCTTTCCCAAAACAGCCTTTTACTTCTTCTTAATATGCTTATACTAAAAAGTGCTCAACACCCAACTAACTCAAAAACTTTTAAGTAGAACCGAGTCGACTTTAATCTTGCACCAAAAGGCACAATACTCTGTCATATTCAATTAGTACAACCTTAGTAACGGCTACCACAGCACAAACTTTCCTTTCACAAACAAACCACAGACAGATATCCGTTTCTGCAACTTTTTTGAATACACTATTTTTAAAACTTTTTAAACTTTTTTGTTGGATACACTCTCTGTATCAAAGTTTGCAAAGTTATACACTCTCAAAAACATTAAAAATAATAAAAAAACTAAATAGGTTCATGTATTTTAACAGCTCTATCTTCTAAACTGTAAGTCGCACAGACAAAAAACTCGAATATAGAATTAGTACCTTGAATGGATCTTTGTGGTGGTGTCATTTTTTTATAGTTCTTTTATGAAAAAAAGTGTTTTTTCTTATCCCGAAATTAACCATCATTTTATTCACAGTCGGCGCAACAACTTTTTCGCCTTTGTTACAGCTACGTGCAACTAATTATGGACAGTAGTTTTTGATTTGTACATCAATGCATACAATTTTTAAAACGCAATAAAATTCGTAGGAGCAATACTATTTAGAAAATGCAACTCTGGTACTTTCTAAAACACCTCATATGCATCACTTTTTTACCGTTATTCCTTAGGAGCGAAGGCATTTGAAATCTTGTTGAAAGCAGCTCGTGCAACAAATTAGGGACAGTAACAAAATATAATTTTTAATTATTTTATAAAATAAAAAAAGATTTTATATACATTTATAATTACAAGTAATTATTAGAGGTATTATTGCTAGTTTACAATGGGCAGAAATAAATCTCGTGACGTCAGCACCCGAAAAATTATTATACAGATGCACCAAGATGGAAGATCATATCGACAAATCGCAGCTGCCTTAAAAGTTTCTAAAACCATGGTGGGTAATGCTCTTCGGTACTTTAAAAAAAATTCGACTGCAGAAAAGGTGCAACGCAAGCAAAGAAGCCGCGTTACTACTACTAGAGAAGATACTCTCATTGTCTAGGAATCTAAAAAAAATCTGCATAAATCTGCAAACGAAGTACGAGTGACTATATATGGCGAAAATGAAGCACCACCATCCGTAGACACTATGAAGAGACGTTTGCGTGAAGCCGGACTTTTTTGGAAGGATTTCACGAAAGAAGCCTCTATTATCTGAACGCAACCGTAAGAAGAGGCTTGAGTTCGCTAAAAAGTATCGCCATTGGGGAACAAAAGAGTGGAAAAGAGTATTGTTTTCAGACGAAATTAAAATAAATAGAGTGTCACCCGATGGAAAAAAATATGTCCGCCGCCCAAGGTCAAAAGAGTTCGACCCAAAATACACCCGAGCTACACTGAAGCATGGAGGAGGAAGCATTATGCTTTGGGGTGCTATGTCATGGCGTGGTGTTGGCCACTGCAAAAAATTGAGGGTCTTATGAACCGGTTCCAATACATTGAAATTATGGAAAATGTGATGCTGCCTTATTTGGATGAAAATATGCGCGTAACTTGGATATTTCAGCAGGACAATGACCCGAAGCACACCGCTCGGCTGGTCAAGCAGTGGTTTTCAAATAATCAAATAACTGTTTTGGACTGGCCATCTTGCCGTCTTGACCTCAATACAATTGAGAACTTATGGCAGGTTGTAAGAAATGAAGTGAGCTTGCTCAAGATAGGCAACTTTGATAAGCTGTACGATGAAACAAGAAAAGTTTGGGAAGCGCTTCCTAACAGTGTTTGTGAAAATTAAGTGGAGTCTATGCTTCGCAGATGTCAAGCAGTAATTCACAACAATGGTTTTGCTACAAAATATTGATAAAATAATAATAATGTACTACATAAAATATTAAAAACTGAAGTGTCCTTAATTATATGCACGACTTATTTATTATGCACGACGAGAAAAATACTTTTGAATAATTAAAAAACAGGCTTCTACATAAAGGTAATGACCTATTCTATGTTAATTAGACCAAAACTCGGTGTTTTGCGTAAACAAAATAACGAATTTCGAAAAGTTTCTATGTTAATGTAGTGTCCTTAATTAGTTGCACGGAGCTGTATGTTATATCGAATTAAGGCATTCATTTTGAAGTTTTACGCAAAATTTTAAGTTGGATCTCCAGCGATTGCTATTTTTAATGATTTTTTAAAAAATGGCTTCTTAAGTTTTCCTATTTTTGTATATCGAAAATTTTATTTTGATACAAAACAAATTATTGTTCCTTTTATTATATATAGATAAATTTGCAACCAAAAAATCTTGTGATTGATCGTCATAAGAAAAAAAAATTTTTATACTTATGAACATTAAGGCGCCTCACGAAAAAAAGTTGTTTGGCACAGTTGCTCGAAATAATCCTTGAATTTTAACTTAATTATTTTTAATGCGGCTTGTTTGTTTTTTGTTTTTTTTTTGTTTTTTGTTTGTTGCAATACATGTTTTTTTTTAAATATATTAGTTTTTATGGTTATCAATTTTAGCAATTCTGCAATAGAAAAAGTATCCAACAGCTTTCCAACGGTATCTTGAAAACCAGAACCGCATTGAAAATAATGAAGATTTTTTTTTTATATATTATTTCTGACCGTTTTTATTTATTAAACTATCACAACACCAATATTTTTGCAAAAAACTCGATTTTTAGAGGTTATTTCAAACCATTCTAGCTCACGGATGGCTATCGCTAGAGTCGAAATATTTGAGAAATCATCATAACATAAACCAAGGATTATTTTGAGCAACTGTGGCGAACATCTTTTCTTTTGGTCTTTGGAGCGTAAAGTGCCTTTATGAACATGTGTACTGCTACTCAACGGATCAAACTTCAGCTTTTTCGCATTAAAAATTGTATAATTGGGTGTCAGAAAACTAAAAAGTTTTTAAACTGTTTTTATTAAAGCTTTTCTTACTATTTACAAGGCCATTAGATTGGTATCTATTTTAAAACTATGCAGTTTAAGGACAGAAATATTTAAAATTACAGTTAAAAAGATTGAGCTGTTTAAATACATGAATCTACTAAATTTTTTTGTAATTTTTAATGTTTTTGACTGTGTATAACTTTGCAAAAAAAAACAAATTTCGCAATAATTAAAAACACAGAATATGTTTTTTAATGTGAATAAATTTACCTACAAAGTTTCAAAAAAATCGGAAGCACTAAGGTCAGATTTTGCTTAAAATTTGTCGAAATGATATGGAATCACTGATATATGAAAGGTTAATTTAGTAAAATTTTGATTTCTGCTAAATCTTGTGAGTTTCAAATTCATATCTTAACGGATACGTGGTAACATGATACTTTTAAAAATGAGGAAATTTTTGATAGTTGTTGTACAATATATGGATATGATGCCTTGAAATAAATTAAATGATCTTGGATGATGAACTCTTGTAATCTTCGTTTTTCCTTTAAAAGCTAACTAATATTCTGTGATGAATAAACCTTAGAGCTATTCTTGTAATTTGAAGAGGTCAAAAAAGAAGCTTAACGCATTAAAAACTGCATCATTTAGTTTATCACCACTCTTTATAGTTATATTAAGCCCGGATTTTGAAGTAAGAAATATCTAAATGAGAACAGATCAGTCTTTGATCTTCATCGTTTTTGTTTGAACTTAAATCGTTATTACAAAATTTTACAAGTCTGGTACCTTATTTTGATCACTTTACCAATATATAAGTTGTCCACTAGAAAAGTCATGGTACCTTTATTTAGATATCTGAATATATAAAAGGCAAACGTCGTGCTACATGTTCTATGTCGTTCAAACTGTTCATAATTGTTATTGCTATAATTTTTAAAACATGTTCAGCCTGAACCTGAACCAGCCTAAAAGTATGCACACAAAATTTATATGATATTGATTAGTGAGGACACTTGAAACAAAAATCAAATCTATTTTATTTCAAATCGTCTGAAACTTGTTTTTTTTTTAAGACGACCCATCGTATAACGGGTCTCTATACTAGTACATTTATAAAGATGCCTTTCTTTGGGAGAGTAATAAAATTTTTTAAAGCCTTGACATGCCTTGGTGAAAGATAAATCGAAAATATCGATTTAAAACTATTAACTGACATTGACTCAACTTTAATTGCATAATTTGTTGTTAGGTTTTGACATCATAATTAAAAGTCAGTTCATTCAATGTGCTTGTTTAACATTCTATTTTTATAAGCTTATTGAATTTCTGTTTTTTGTTTTTTATTGAATTATTTTCACTTTCATTTAGAACATTTCTTTCCTTTAAGAAAATCTAAGTATAAAGTATGTATTCGTAAGAAATTAATTTTTAATTAAACTAACATTATTATAAGGATTTATAAGCGAATTGCCATAAAAATTTATTTTGGAATAAGTAGATGTTTGTTGTTGCTGTTGTTATACCTGACAGCCTTTATAGCAGTATCGAGCAGGAGAAGAACAGCATTCAGCTGTTTTGTGAGCTTCTCCACATTTTACACATGCACTATTTTTCAAAATTTAAATTTTGATGTTTTAAATAGTTGCTGTTAAATTATCCATTTTATTTTTTGCTTGACTACTTATAAGTTGCAAAAAGTTGCTTTAAAAAAAGGGGTTCTTGTCTTTTTTTATTTTGTTTTCATTATTTGATTAGACCAGTGGCGTAGATATAGGGTTGGTTCACGTGTCCGGACCCCCTCCAGAGCCATGAGCCATACATAAAAAATGTTGTCAATTGATTCTATTGAGTTAAAAGTCTTTTTTTACGATTATCGAAGGAATTTCGGAATGATTAGAAAATATTTAAGTTATGTTTTATGATAACTGTGTCAAAAAAAAAATTATAGATTTTTTTATAAAATTGTTTAATGGAATCATCGAAACATGTAAAAATTTTCAAAGTCTCTTATTTACATCTAAAAGCTTTTTAATAGCATAATAGATTTTGTTGAAACTGAACAGATAAACCAGTGCTTTAAATATACGTGAAAACATTTCACCTACAAATATTTTTAATGAACTGAGCTGAAATGAAATTAAAAGTACACTGACAAGATAAAATACTTCAAAATTTAAATAAAAATTATAAAATATAAATTGTAAATGCAAGCACAACTTTTTTTCGAATTTATATTTAAAACCAAAATTTTTGTGCTTTAAAAAATTTTTTAAATATCTTAAAATCTTTTTTTGTTATTGCAAAGAATTAATAAAAGAAAATTATGAAAGAAAAAATTTCATGGTTGCAAATTAAACACGCTTGATTTCAACTTTGTTTTAGAGAAACGGAAAAAACACGTTAAATTTGTATCTTAAAATTTTTTGTTGAATTTTAAAGTGTGATTTTTTCCTCACTTAAATTGACTTAGTTTAACCTTTTGTTGGTACATGATAAAGGGGAAAAGTGATAACAAAAAAATCATTATCGATAAATTTTATATGAAAACTTGTGTGGTCGTTTCATGTGTGTGTGTGTCGAGCAATTTTTAGGTTAAAACTCAAAAGCGCATTTTTAGCACTCATTCTCTAGAAAAATTCACGGAAAGTGAAAAACAATTGTCACTTTTGAAAATTCCATACACTTCATGGTTACTCTAACAAGTATGGCGTATTACAGGTCAATACTTTTTTTGAACCCCTCGCAGAACCAAAAGTTATCTACGCCACAGGATTATCCAATCAATGTAGCAATAGACATTGTGATAAGAACTTACAAGCCTGAAAATAAAAACTTAATATATGACATTGTTCGCTTGGTACATGATATTAATAACTCATCATAAAAGTTTTTCAATGAGCTATCCATGATCATCCTCCATTAAAAAACAAAAACAAAAAAAAAACAAATTGGCCCTTTCAGCCCTAAAAAGGACTTTGACCGAACTTCTTATGATGAATTGTGTTGTGTGTGTTTTTATATGTTTGCACACAATTGACTGAGAACTGGACCTACATGTTTAATGCTGACTCCGAACGGCTAAAGTTTATGTTCTCAAGAAGCTTTACATGACATTATTTACTCTCTGAGGTTTGCCATAGTCTGCCGAGAGGTGGTGACCGATCAGAAAAATGTTTTTATTGAAAAAAAACTTTTGCCACGACTGGGGATCGAATACGGGTTTCGAGCATGCTAAGCCACACACTTAAACTGCACGCCACGGTCACCACTACCAATTTTGACTTTCCCAAAGTTCCCAAAAATTTTATTTTAATAATATTTTTAACTATTTTCGTTTTTGAATTTTAAAAATATTGCCGATGAATCTGTCTACATATTTTTTAATCAATCTCTATAAGAATTACATATTTGAGAAGAGAAACTTGGAGAATTTTCGCTGAAGTTTTCCAATATTTTTGTCTACCAGACTTGTAAGTAATGCGAGAACAATTTACTACAAGTAAACCACACAATATCAGTTTTAAATAATTGGAGAATTGACATATTAAGAAAGTTTTAAAAAATTTTCCTAATTGAAAAAAAAAAATAGGACCTGTAAGCAAAAGGTTGACAACTTTTCAGACAGTGACCCTAAACAACTTTAAATTTAATTATTTTTCAAACTCAATACAAGTCTTCTATAAAAAATTTAAGTGAACAATTAAAATAAAATATTAAAATTTATTTAGGAACTTTTTTCATACATTTTAAAAATTTCTTTATAGTATTCTATATTCATCTCTGCTTCGACTTTAATGTCCTTTACTCGATCATAAATATCACAGTATTGCAATATCACAGTGATACCATATTGGTAATAAAAGTTTGTTTCAAATTCATTATCTTCATACTTTCCAAAGCTATCTTGCCCTGGCTAGACAAGGTCAAGAGTCACGAATTGCCCAAAAAGTATTTTCAATTCCACGAAATACGTGCGAGAGCAAAATTTTATTTTAATAATTAGAATAAGTTTTTAAAGAACTGTGTATCTTCTCTTAAAAACTGTATTTTTATAGTTTTTGTTGATTGATTTGTATAGAACAATAATAATTTCAGTAAAAAAAAGGATCTTCAAAATAATAAAAAAAAAAAAAATTAGAATGCCATAAAATTGTCATAAAACTGATTTATTTAATTTTAATAAATAACTTAAATCAATTCTATGTTTGACTTAGAATTACGTCTTACAGCGTGGTTTATATGGTGTCGCTTTAATATATTTTTTTTCAAGGCCATGAAACTTTTTTGACGAATACTTTAGGGTATACCTACAGCCTTTAATACTCATCGTTCAAAAATATTATATATATTCAAATATCAGAAATATCCTGCGCTGAATAAATATCTAACTTTGGATTTTGTCACTATTATACTAAAGTCACAAAATAGTAAAATATAACAAGAAAAATGCATGTATTTATATAAGAAAATCAATCATCAGCTGCTTAGCTTTGTCTGCTGCTTTCTTTGTTTTTGTTTCGTTGTTTTTGGTTGTGTTGGTTTTGTTTTGTATGAACTTGGTTCTCTACTCCAGGGCATTAGCAGCATTGGTTCTCTACTCCAATTGTGCAAAAAAGATAAAAAATCAGACTAAAGAGACAAAGCACAAAAGGTTACTTATTAATCGGAATTTAACGTCTTCACTTACGATAATATCGAAACTGTTTCTTTTTTTTTAGAAATATTTAAAGTAAGCAATCATTTTAATAATGATTTATTTATGTGAATATAAGAAGTAAAATAGTGCTGTTTTATAAAACTTTATGGAAAATAAAAAAATATATTTTTACTTTTTTCATTTAAGTTTTAGTGAACCTTAACATAGAAAAAAAAATTAATATAAAGTTAAAGTTTGCTTTAATAAAAACAAAGTCCTGGGATGTTATAAAATATTTATTTTCACTTTGCATCCTTCTTATTATTAAACAAATCAAAAATTTTGGCGTAAAAAGTTATTTTGTCAAAGTTTTTTGAATCCACTTTGCCGTGCATCCGGGGCGGACCGCCCCCCTTGCTACGCTGCAAACAAGAACTGGGTTGAAAAATTAAACCTTATCCCAGACAACTTCAGGTGTTCTATTAGCATCTCAAAATATTAAGATTTAATAAAATTAATATATAAATAAAATTATTTGCTACAAAGTAGTTTGTGTCTAATATAGCTTTTCTTCAAATTTCTTACTATTCCATTTTGAAGTTCAAAACAGACACGGACAAATGCGCTCACATATACAGACGATGTGTGGAAAACCAAAGGAAAACCGACGACGAGAGGAGATAATCTGTTTTAGTCTACAGTGTTTAAATGTTTGGATTAGTCATGTTTATATTCTATGTTCTAATTGTTTGTAAAAGTGTTTAAAAATTTTGTATCTAAATGTAAACTAAAATAATATTTTTTAAATGTAAGTTTAAAATTGTTAAAGTGTTGTGAATATTTTTGTTAATATTATTGTATGTATTTCAGTAACCCTGAAGATGACTTCCGATGGAAGTCGAAATATTGGTTGAAATATAAAATCAAAATTAGTTTATAATAAACTGATATAATTTTTATATAAAAACAAATCGGACCTAAAGCCTGAACAACGTACAAAAAACCACAAACAAAGTCAAAGGTCGATAAAATAAAGTAACAATTATTTAATGCTTTTACCGTTTTGTGCGAATGTGTGGGCTTAAATTTAAAAGCTTTTTTGTGTATTGGTTCATTATATTTTTTTTCTTCTTATCATCAAAAATAAGCTAATATTAACGAATTTCAAAGAGTCTATTCTGTGTTTTGTGCTCTTCAACTTAATCTCTACATTGGTTTTTTTTTTTTATTTTATTTAATTTCATTTTTTTTTTTTTTTGATAACGCTGTTAATTATTTTCACAGCTTTTTGTTTAGACATTGGTTGGTTGGCTTCTTAAACTTCTGCTATTAACCGGGTTTTGTATTTGTATTATATTCTTGGAATTTATTTTCGTTAGAAAATAATGCCATAGATTTTCTCAGAAAATGTGAATGCTTATTTGTATGTTTGGCTTCTTGCTCTTGTCGTTCGTTTATTTTTATGCTTTCTTTGCGTTTTAATCTCATCCTGCTACATCCTATTGGCATTGACTTGAAATGTGGTCTTTTTGCCAAATTAATGCGGTTATCATATCATGGTTTGTGTTCGTTCTTCCGGCTGATTTAGTGCCAATCTTTTTATGGATTACATCTTACATATTTTTGGTAATAAATCTTGTTGTACGATTTTATTGGGTTTTATTAAAGTTTTATTTTGCATTTAATATGTGTGTGTGTGTTTTTTTTTTTCGTCGATGCCTTGTTGTTGGCTTTTAAGCAAAATTTAGCATTTTTCAACTAAGTATTAGCATGTGTGGCGGCAAGGCATGAATGTTCGTTTCCGCTCTGTTTATTGCTTTTTATACTATTTGGCTCTTTAAAAGAGCTGTTTGAGTAACATACATGGACACATCATTTATTTTTTTTTTTAATTTTTTTTTTTTGCCAACACGTGCAACATTTTTGAACCAACAACTTGTCGAATATGCTCGCTCGTTGAAGTTTTTCATTATTAATGCTTGTTGTTGTTGTTGTTGTTGTTGTTGTTGTTGTTGTTGTTTTTGGTGTTGTTGATGGTAGTGGCTTCATTTTTTTGACATGCACATATTTTGCTTATTTAAAGAACATCAATAAATCATTAATTTTAATATGCTGTCAGATATTGCCAGACGCCAAGTAAAAATAAAAAAAAAAAATTCGCATACAAACAAGAACAACCACAACAACAACAGCAACAACAACAACAACAACCTTACATTACATTACATTGAGTAATGCAATGATTTTTCGTGCGTAAAATTGCAAATATGTGGTATGTTATGTTAAACACTCGAAATGCTTGTAGATTAAAATATTTTTTCATGTTTTTAAATTAAAGCAACAAAAACATATAAGAACTGTAGTGAAGTGTTAAGTAAAATATTTTATAATATATTTTATTTAATTAAATATTGTGAAAAAAATTATGCAAATAATTTTACATATTTTAATTATAATTATTTATAACATGTTTTAACAATCACTCTAGCATTGCATCACTAGCATTACATTCAATGTTATTTTTATGGTGTTAATTTTTAAATATCAAAGCATTCCGGAAAGCCAATTTTTCAACACTCTTATTTTATATATAAACTAAAAACTTGTACAACTTTCCGCCTTTAATTAAAATGTTTTGACATAAACAAAAATATGGCGTTTTAATTTTGTTTTCAGCTTGTTTCGGGAAAATTTCTTCAAATTGCCTTTAATTGAAATGTTTTGACGTTCAGTAAAATATTGTGGTTTAATTTTGTTTTGGTTCGTTCTGAGAATTTGTTTGCAAGCACTTTACTGACAGTTAAGCCGGATTTCCGTTGCTCATCCAGGTGTCACACTTTGACACTTTAGTTAACTTTACAATTAATCATTTCATTGCTTAGTAAGATTTATGAAATTTTTTTTGTAGGTAGGTATATAAAACATTTATATATTGTTGGCGGCACCACTTATATTGAGGCTTTCTTTTGGCCTTGAATGTTTACCAAAAGTTTATTAAGAGAAATTTTTGAATTGTATTTTTACTTTAATAAATCATCATTAACATAAGTCAAAATAAAACTGGCTCGCTAGCTTCGCAGTTCGTTGCAAATATTTCATCATTTCAGACTATGTGAATAATGTTTAGGATACAAATGATTATTGCGTGGTTCGAATCAATAAAGAAAATAAAAAACGGCTCATTGAATTTTAACAAAAGTTTTTCATATGTTTCAAAATATTATCTGCCCTTTTCAATTAATAAAAATTATATGAAGACTTCAAAAAGTAAATTTTTGCTTAGAATGTTCAATTTTGTATAAAACAATATTAAAAATTTAGCAAAGTTTGAAAATAAGTATATATTATTAACAAACATACAAAATCTTTTAAAACATAAATATAGCTCCAAAACAGGTACCCATGGGATCTTACAGGAGCATTCCATGAAAATTGGTAATTCAACAATATTATTCTAAAATAGTCGTAGCTGTCATCAACCTATTTAGATGTAAAGTTTAATGCTTTAGGCTCTCTAAAATGATCATAATATACTAAAAAAAAAAAAAAAAAAACAAACAAATTGGCCATTTAGGCCCTTGAAAGGACTTTGACCGAGCTTCTTATGATCAATTGTGTTGTGTGTGTTATTAAATCTTTGCACACAATTGACCGCAAGAACTGGACCTACATGTTTTATTCCGACTCCGAACGGCTCATGTTCTCAAGAAGCTTTACATGGCATTATTTACTCTCTGAGGTTTGCCATTGTCTGCAGAGAGGTGGTGACCGATCAAAAAAATTTTTATTGAAAAAAACTTTTCGCCGCGACTGGGGATCGAACCCGGGCTTCGAGCATGCTAAGCCACATACTTAACCTGCATGCCACGGTCACCACAATATACTACAAGCTTTTTTACTTATTATAGAGGTACCACTAATCCAAATGTTGTTTTACAGATTTATAATTTTTTAAAAATATACAAAATTAAAGCATAATATTAAACCATTGCTTATTCATAAAATTTGGCACAACTTTACATATCTTTCATTGTAAAACTTCTACTTTTCACATGTTATAGAAAATCTATTGATAGCATCCATTGTAGATCAATTTTTTATGTTTAAAGTTTGATATTTTTGCTGTCCCACACGTAACGCTAGATTTGATTTTGATTGTTTTAAACTCATTTGTAGAAAATTAATTGATTTAACTGATAATAAAAAATGAAATTATATTTAAGTTGCTCAGTGTTAGTTAAAATCAGCTTTGAAACTCTGTCCAGCACGTAACATTTTAAAATTTTTTTCATACTTAATTATTTTGAAATTTTAGTTAAATATCTAAAATACTACCTGTACTTAATCTGATTGGAAGATGTAGGAGAAAAAAAAATAACTACTACTGAAAGACCGAAAAAACAGGATAAGGATAAGACAGCAAAATTCGGCTTTTGAAAAGAATAAAACCGTGTGAATAAATCAGCTGTAAAAGAATAAAGTGGACAAAATGACCAAAAAACGACTATTTAATCAAAAAGAAAATGAAACTAAAAGAAAGCGAAAGTAACACAAAAAAACCAGAACACCAGAGAACCTTCGTACTACCCAACCAGCAAGGAACGCTCAAAATTAGGGTTATACAGCAAATTCTCTAAGCTGCTTTGCAGTCCGGAATTTAAGTAATTTTTTGCACTTTGAGGTACAAATAAGTACGTTGCATACACTTTTAATCAGCTTTCTGATCGAACTTCAAAAATTTTCAAAGACCTAAAATATTTATTTTTATTTAGATAATAATAATTTAAATAATTTCACAGGGGAACAAAATAGAAATTTTTTTCTGCGGCGTAAGTTTTTGGAGTAAATTAAGATACATGGGATAATAAAGTTTTAATCCTCTGGCTCTCACGATAAACCGCTATTTTAAAAATTAAAGAGGTTTCATCAGAGATTTTAAGATAACTTCAGAACAGTTAGTCTTATTTGGTAAAATAAAAAATTCGAAAATCCGCGTTTTAATTGACTCTGGCTCTCGCGATAAACCGCTATTTTAAAAATTAAAGTGGTTTCATCAGAGATTTTAAGATAACTTCAGAACAGTTAGTCTCATTTGGTAAAATAAAAAATTCGAAAATCCGCAGCAAAATTGCATCTAAGTTACACACACACACCGTTAGTTTTGGAAATATTCATAAAGTTCTTCTGAAAAAAACATTTTTTTATAAAAATTTTAAACTTTTTTGATATTTCATAATTCATAAAAAATCGAAAACGTAAAAATAGGTCTATTTTAACATAAAGTTTTAAAAACACATATGTTACAAAGAAAATAAGCCATATTTCATTTAAATCTATTGACATGTTTTGGTTGAATTCACATTCAATGATGTTATCTCATTTTGATAAAAAATTTAAAAAAAAAAAAATTCCAAATAAATACACAAGGGAACAATAAGATTTTTTCTGCGACATATATTTTTACATAAAATTCAAATTCACTTACTATTAGGCCACCAGAGCATTAATGGTAACGAGAGGGCTGACAGACTAGCAAAGAGACAATTTTGCTGTGGATTTTAGAATTTTTTATTTCACCAAATCAGACTATTTGTTCTGGAGTTATGTTAAAATTTCTGATGGAATCTCGTTAATTTTAAAAATAGCGGTTTATCGCGAGAACCAGATTCAATTCAAATAATCTAAATAAGAGGCTAAGATTTTGATCAATGTATGTACTAAAATTGACTACCAAGCCCCATGCCGCAGAATCCGCAGTGTTGCCTGTGTAATCATTCAAATTCGAAAAGGCAATGTTTTTTAAAAATAAATATTTGCTTGTTTATTTCTGATTTTCGTTCTTATTTTTTTTATTTACATATTTATTTTGTTCTTTTTTCTTCCCATTATCGCGTTTGCTCTCAACTTTTACCATCCGATTCGCAGTGAAAAAACTTTTTTCAAATTTTGCCTTTGCCAGGGTTCGATCCCTTGTCTCGAAGATTTGTTGTCCGACGCCTAAGCTATTCTGCCATGTAGCTTTATATCGAAACAAAGATTTTTCATTTTTACAGCTAGTTCTGTTGTAGATACCAATAAGCAGCGTTAAGTAAATTTCTACAAATTTTGCTGGTTGGGTAGTCAATGAAAACTGCATCATTAGATTTTCCTTATAAGGGTTTATAAACGTCTGATTAATCCATACTTAAATGAGTTCTTGTAGAAAACGACACTGTCTCATTAAAGGCTTAGCACGCCACTATGAAGTGAAATTATCAGAAGATATGATTATAAATTGCCGAAAAAGTCATGACATTGAACATCCTACGCAATATTAAGCAATTTTTTTTTTTATAATCTGATATTGGTTTTACTTGCTCTGACATTAAGGGCTGTGTGACGTCGTGGAAAGTAAGAACAAAAAGAAACTTTTCAAAAATATTACATGAAACTATTCTTAAGATAATAATTTTCTGTACTTAAACAGGAGAACAAAGATTTGAATACCCATGATACCAATTGACATGCACATCACAATATGTCTAAAATTGGATTGCATAAAATATTGGATCCGCCATTATGAATTTGCAAAATTTGACTCCAGATTTTAAATCAGCAATCCTGAAAACTCGTGCATAACGATTTTCATCCTCGTACGATGATTCTTTATAGTTTTGGCCACAAAATGTGCTCAATGATGTTAGGACAATAGCGGTTATTTCTTCCCTTCATGAATTTATGGAAAATTGGCGCCAAACGTTTTTAAAAGTGGTTTGCACATATACAGCTTAAACCAAATTTAATGACATCTGAATCAATAAAATCGGTTCATTGGCCTGGGAGGTGTTGAAGTCACAAAAAAAACCTTAGCCTATTAATTATATAGATAAGCAGGATGATTAAAACAGATTCGTGGCTATAACTTTTAATTGGTTGTAGCTATAATGAAATTTTTTTCAAATATATTGTTTTTGGAGCTTATTGAATATTTAAAAAATATAAGAACAACATTTAAAAAAAAAAAAAATTCGAACAATATTGATGGGATTCATCAAAATTTTTAGATGACACATAGTATTTATTAATTTTTCGGTCAAACAAAAACAAATTCGTCTTAAATAAACTACATACAACAAAAGAAAATCAAAAATGCAAATTTAAGATTTTTTTATTTTTACAACAAAAACAATTTTTAATACATTTTTTGAAAAAACATTCATTTTATTGGACTCTTTTTAAAGGCAATGATTTAAATATAAATAATTAAGTAACGGTTTAAACTTTGTTATTTTTTTTAAGTCAAGTTATTGTAATATAATACAAAAAAGAAATAAATGAAATTTTTTAAAAAGTGGCAGAGATATTCGCTTCCAAATACGGAACTTTCAATTTCAGAGAGTTTTTTTTTCTGTCTTGGCGTTTGATAAAAATACACGTTAAGCAACTAAAGACAATATTAAGAAAATTCATTAAAAATACATTTGGCAAGATAATTATTGCCAACTTATTTAAAAAAAAATTAAGCAAACATTTAGAAAAATAAAAAAAATTTTGAAAACCGTTAAAATTTGACTAACTTGTTTGCTCGGAAAGTGTAATTTTTGATTTTGGAACTGCATTTTTCGGGCAATTGACATTTGAGGAATGCATAAAAGATAATTTTGGTTAAAAATTTGTAGTTTAAAAAAAAACTCAAATTCGATCAATTCATAAGCTCTTCTCAAACTAAATTTCAAATCGATAAAATAACGGAATTTTGTACAAAAATTTTGTTTCTGTTTTAAAAGGTTGGGAACCCCCTGAAGTGAAATCACAATTTTTAAAAGTGGTTTGCACATAAACAGCCTAAACCTGATTTAATGACATCTAAATCGATAGAATCGGTCCATTGGTCTGGGAGGAGTTGAAGTCACAAAAAAAACCTTAGCCTATTAATTATATAGATAAGCAGGATGATTAAAACAGATTCGTGGCTATAACTTTTAATTGGTTGTAGCTATAATGAAAGTTTTTTCAAATATATTGTTTTTGAAGCTTATTGAATATTTAAAAAATATAAGAACAACATTTTAAAAAAAAAAATTTCGAGCAAAAAACCATAGGGGGTAGCCTTGTTTTTTCGATGACACATAGTATTTATTAATTTTTCTGTCAAACAAAAACAAATTCATCTTAAATAAACTACATACAATGAAAGAAAATCAAAAATGCAAGTTTGAAATTTTTTTATTTTTACAACAAAAATAATTTTTAATACATTTTTTGAGGAAACATTCGTTTTATTGGACTCTTTTTAATGGCAATGATTAAAATATAAATAATAAAGTAACGGTAAAAACTTTGTTATTATTTTAAAGTCAATTAATTGCAATTAAATACAAAAAAGAAGTAAATGAAATTTTTTTAAAAAGTTTCAGAGATATTCGCTTCCAAATACAGAACTTTCAATTTCAGAGAGTTTTTTTTTCTGTCTTGGCGTTTGATAAAAATACACGTTAAGCAACTAAAGACAATATTAAGAAAATTCATTAAAAATACATTTGGCAAGATAATTACCGTAATTGCCAACACATTTCAAAGAAAATTAAACAAATATTTAGAAAACCAAAAAAAAATTTGAAAACCGTTAAAATTTGACTGAGTTGTTTGCTCGGAAAGTGGAATTTTGGATTTTGGAACTACATTTTTTGGACAATTGACATTTGAGGAATGCATAAAAGATAATTTTGTTTAAAAATTTTTAGTTTTGAAAAAAAACTCAAATTCGATCAATTCATAAGCTCTTCTCAAACTAAATTTCAAATCGATAAAATAACGGAATTTTGTACAAAAATTTTGTTTCTGTTTTAAAAGGTTGGGAACCCCCTGAAGTGAAATCACAATTTTTAAAAGTGGTTTGCACATATACAGCCTAAACCTGATTTAATGACATCTAAATCGATAGAATCGGTCCATTGGTCTGGGTGAAGTCACAAAAAAAACCTTAGCCTATTAATTATATAGATAAGCAGGATGATTAAAACAGATTCGTGGCTATAACTTTTAATTGGTTGTAGCTATAATGAAATTTTTTCAATATATTGTTTTTGGAGCTTATTGAATATTTAAAAAATATAAGAACAACATTTAAAAAGGTACTTGTTTTTTCGATGACACATAGTATTTATTAATTTTTCTGTCAAACAAAAACAAATTCGTCTAAAATAAACTACATACAATGAAAGAAAATCAAAAATGCAAATTTTATATTTTTTTTATTTTTACAACAAAAACAATTTTTAATACATTTTTTGAGGAAACATTCATTTTATTGGACTCTTTTTAAAGGCAATGATTTAAATATAAATAATTAAGTAACGGTTTAAACTTTGTTATTTTTTTTAAGTCAAGTTATTGCAATATAATACAAAAAAGAAATAAATGAAATTTTTTTAAAAAGTGGCAGAGATATTCGCTTCCAAATATAGTACTTAAAATTTCAGACAGTTTTTTTCTCTGCCTTGGCGTTTGATAAAAATACACGCTAAGCAACTAAAGACAATATTAAGAAAATTCATTAAAAATACATTTGAAAAGATAATTACCGTAATTGCCAACACATTTCAAAGAAAATTAAATAAATATTTAGAAAACCAAAAAAAAATTTGAAAACCGTTAAAATTTGACTGAGTTGTTTGCTCGGAAAGTGGAATTTTTGAACACAATTTTTAAAAGTTGTTTGCAGATCTACAGCCAAACCTAATTTAATGACATCTTATTTAGAAGTCACAAAAAAAACCTTAGCCTATTTATTATATAGATTTTCTTAATTTCGATCAAAGGTATACTTGGTATACTATACTAGCAGCATCTTTTTAAACTTAAAAAATATCGCATCAATATCCCACACATAATAATGGAATTCCCCTTAAGTTTCCGAACATTTTCAGTACACATCTATTATTCCATTTGTATGGCTTTTTGAGCGTGTTTCGTTAAGTTCTACTTAACTTTTGTATGTACCTCCCACAAAAATTTACGTAAAAACTCAATAGTGGTCCAAGGGAGATACCTATGGGATCTATCCGATTTTGACCATTTTAAGTGCACATCTATAACATTATTTGCTTAGCCTTCTGGCTAAGTCTCGTTAAAACCGGCTTACTTTGTTATGTACCTCCCATACAAAATAAGTAATGAATCTCTAAAGTCTGCCTGACTAAACAATACACTAAACCATTAGCGCAACCAAAGGGGGGTTAAGATGATTAAACCCCCCCAAAATTATTGTAGTACCAAGCAAAACAAAATTAAATCAAAATTATTCATATGAAAAGCATATGAAACACATGTTATCAAATGAGCCAAAACCCGAAATGTATATTTCAAATCGATTCTGTTTGATGCATAATATACTAAGTTTTGATGTTGTTTTCCTTGAGACTGATTGTAACCACTTGAGGGGTTGTTCAATTTGAGTTGTTTTTTTAACTTCTTACTTGAAACCCACTAAAACGACTTGAAATATTTGAATGAAAATTAATTCAAAAGTAATACAATATAATAAAGCCTGAATATGAGGAAGAGCGGTCGAGTCCTTCGCCACCGAAATTATCAAGGAATTTTCTCTAAAATGTTATTTTTTTTTTTTTTTTATAAATATTTTTTTAAACAAAAACTAATCCAAACTCTGCAGGAATTAAGTTCATAGTAAAGTCATGTGATTCAGTAAAAAAATAATTCCGATTGACTTCCGAAACTGGAGCAAAAATTTGCAATTCATAAATTTCCAACGTATTTTCTCGAATTCGTTTCACAAAAATTTGAATAAATTGTCAAATACTATCGGATTTTAAGATATAACAGCTTATTAGAAAAAGATGTTGGTTTGATTTTGCTTCTGTTCACCCGTTTATCAGTAAACTTATAAAGTAATACCGAAATAATATCTTTTTTAACAAAAGTTTATCCGACACTATTCAAAAAAGTACTCATTCATTAAAATCGGATACTATTTGTGCAATTTTGAGGTATTGTCATGAAACTGATTTCCAATGGAAGATTATGAATAATAAAATATTTTTCACTACTTTCGGAAGCCAATCAGATTTGTTTTGACTGAATCACGTGGCTATCCTCGATTCTTGATTCCGCCAAAAAATTTGGGTAAGTATGTTAGTGTTCAATATGATGATATAAAAAGTTGGTTTTAGAAGAAATTCATTGCTTATTTTGGTGGCGAGAGACTCTAACGATGTTTTCATATTTACGCGCTTAGTTTTTCATTCCAAGATGTCAGAAAATTTGCGTTTTATACTTTCTGCAATGAGCACCCTTAGTACTGACCGAAGGACAAATTTTAAGGCTTGCACCAATTGGTTATTTTTACATCGAAGTGAAGTTTTGGGGAAAAATTTTCATTGTGGCAAGGAAAATTGCATTTTTGCTGCCCCTATTTAAACCTTCGTATAACTTCCTAAAACCTTGGTATAAGCTTCTTAGAAAAAAAAAAAAAAAATACGTAAACGCCTGTACAACTGGTGATTTCAAAACATTTTGGCCGATTTTAAAGAACGCTGAAGCAAGTTCAACGACCGCTACTACTGCTGTACAGCATTCTGTACAGCCACAATGTCCTAACAGTGCCCGTTTTACATTCATTTTACAACTTTTTCTTAAATTTTTTCGTTGTTCGGCATGTTGGAAAAGTGTACAGTTTGAACTAAAAAACTTAAATTTTTATTCGAAAAGAAATCAAATTTTGAAAAACAAGCTCGATTTTTATATACATTTGTTATTTCTATTTAGTAGCAAGGTTTTGGAAACAATTTAAATGTGTATTATTTATATAAGTATTCGTATCAAATACTTATCTACAATTCAATGGTGATTGTGGCATGCAGGTTAAGTGTGTGGCTTACATGCTCGGAGCCCGAGATCGATTCTCAGTCGCGCCAAAAGTTTTTTTCAATTAAAACATTTTTCTGATCAGTCTGATCACTCTGCAGATAATGGCAAACCTCAGACAGTAAATAATGCCATGTAAATCTTCTTGAGAACATAAACTTTACCCGTTCGGAGTCGGCATAAAACATGTAGGTCCACTTCTCGGTCAATTGTGTGCAAAAATTGAATAACACACACAACATAATTGATCATAAGAAGCTTGGTGAAAGTCCTGTCATGAGCTGAAATGCCCAATTTGTGTTTGTTTTTTTTTTTTTCGTGTTCAAATAATAAACGCATTTTTGGACAAACAGATTCCGATATTCAATCTTGATTGCGTGACTTACGTTCTTTTGGTGGAAACCCCTTACCCCCGGTTAGTTTCGCCACTGAGTGTTCGTAGGTTTATTAAGAGGTAAAAGGCTTCTTGGTTAGTTTTTACTCAAGTTAATTGAATTAAAAAACGATGCAAGTGGTTCGTGTCTAGATTTGTGGTTCACTTTGCCTTCATTTCGTGTCTTGGCTTAGATAAGAGTTAGTGTTTAAAGCTCAGTATGCTGTAGAAACGAAAACAAAATTCTTATTAGAAATGCATTGAGCTTTTGACAGCGAACAGGCGTAGGAATTTTTTTTGTGGCTAGGTAGTCCGCTGTTGAAAAAAAAACTCGCATATAGCAATGTACAGTGTACATTGTACACGTGACAG
Source organism: Tetanocera ferruginea (assembly GCA_958299015.1). Taxonomy (NCBI): domain Eukaryota; kingdom Metazoa; phylum Arthropoda; class Insecta; order Diptera; family Sciomyzidae; genus Tetanocera; species Tetanocera ferruginea. The sequence goes on from OY282641.1 coordinate 140,144,495, forward strand.
AAGTGAAACTTCTTAAAAAATATGGAATACGAGATATTTTTGTTTAAAAAAGAGAGAGAAATTATCTGAAAAGAAATGTAATACGAAATGGAATAATATTCTGTTTATTTAAGCTTCAGTTTTTAATACTGATATTAATGGTTGGTGATAAAAAAAACGGGAAATATATGTCCGTGATTTAATATTTTCGAGATATCGAGAAAAAATTGCATCTTTTGTGGTACCAAATTTTGTTGTTGACATGTTGGTATTATTATTTATGTCCAGACCAAATTTTTCACAAAGAAAGATAGTAAGCAATAGGGAATCATTGGATGCAAAATTAACGTTATAATTTCCATTCAAAATTATGAGGATTTTATTTTCGCTTCTACCGAGAGCATGAGCCCCTATATGACTGTACATGAGTTAGCAACAATGAATGAAATTTATTATATTGTCGATTATTTGATTCGGCGTTACATAAATGACCGCAGTTAAAGCTTGTTATGATGATATCGTCATCATTGTTTAACCACTTTTCTGACAAAAGTACAATACATGATTTGCGTATGTTAGCTCTCCAGAATGGGCTCGAAGGCTCTGACAATTAAGGATACCTTAATATAGATATAAGCCACTGGTATGATTCATAAAATCAATTATTTCTGTATCCACAGTTTTCAATCTATTAAATGAAAGTCTCCGAACCTCGTCTTGTAAATATGTAGTAAATAAATAAGCAGTAAGTTTTGCAATAAAATTAAAGGTTTATTAATGTTATTAAGGAGGGACATAACATTCGCGGCAGAGAAAACAGACCTTTTTTTAAAAAATTCATAACATTTTTTCCAAAATTTTTTATTATTTTTATTATTGTAGAGAATTGAACATATTACAAGAAAAAAATTCAAAAAAATATTTTTTTTCACTCCAACATGGTTTTATAGAGCTCCAAACTGGCGGGAGAGAAAAAAACAGGGCGTCGTGGTTGCAGCGCTGGGAGTCGCACAAAGTGTCTGATCTGGTGGGAAAATATTACTTTTTACTTGTTTAACAAAATTGATTATCGTATGACCGTTGTTATCGTATGAGCTTTTTTCAATTTTTCGTGATGTTCCAAATTTGAAAGTGTGTTTTTCGGAAAAAATATTGACTTAAAAAATTCATAAAAAATCAAAAAAAAAAAATTTAAAAAATTACGTGTCATACGTCATAAGTTTAAAAAAATACAAAAAAAAAAAAAAATTCGTCAAAAAATTAACCCGCTAGTGTCGCAACCAGTACGAAAAACATGGTTTTGAGATAAACGCGTTCAAAGTTTGTGAACAAAGAAAAATGCAAGGAAAAATAAAAATGAGCTCTCACTAATCCGGCTGTAACTTTTGAAGCCGTAGGAGGTTTCCATAAAGAGTTTTTCTTAGAATCTAAAGAATATTTACAAAAGTACAAAATAATAAAAAAAATTCAATTTAAAAAAACGGCCAATGTCATGTCCCCCGTTGATGCAGCTATTATAGTTGTTTTATTGCAACAATAAAAGTATGTATCTGTCACCCTGTTGCTTTTTCTCCACATAAAAATTTTGCTTGTAGAATTATATGGCTAATATTTTAGTTCAAAGCTTAAAGAAATCCATTTTCCGTGCATACTGTTAGGATGACAATTAAATGCTTGAAAGACATGGTTTGTGTTTGTGATATGCTAGATACGGAGCAAAACTTGTTCAATATCAATAACATTTTGTTTGCCTGTTTATCATGTGCCTATGTGTATGTAGCGTATCCGTATGTATGGTATGTAACAGGGATGATTTTTTGAGTGGAATAGTACTTTTTTGAGTGCTATTGACTCTACAAAAGTACCCGAGTACCTTCTTGCCGAAAAAAGTACTCTGGTATATTAAAGAATTTTACTTGAAATTTTCGCAAGAGTTAAAAGAAATCATTTTTGAAAATAAAGTCATAAACTTATTGCCAAAAATCTTGCTCAGTCACGTATTATTTGCCGTTGATTTTAGAAATGTTCCGAGGACAAGAACTTTTAAAAGAAAAAGTAAAAAATGTTCATTAAAATTCGCAATATCTTTGGTCAGGCGGCTTTGGTCAATCTTTGGTCAAGATTTGAAATTTATTGGACCAGATAGTAAGATCTTCTTCTGTAACCAGATAGTAAGATCTTCTTCTATTTCCAACTCTTTGTTTATTTGTAACTGCTGCACCAGCTAATATTTTTACGAAAATATATAATATTGGTTTTTGGAAGTTTTTTTACCCTAAACCTGTAAGGTCAGGGTATATTAACTTTGTGCAAACGTTTGTAACGCATAGAACGAAGCGAGTCCGGTATAGAAGTATATATATTCTTGATCAGCGTCACCACGTGGGTCGAGCTATCTATGTCCGTCCGTCCGTCCGTCCGTCTGTGTGTTGTCCGTATACACAGGATAAGAAGAAGGAGTTGGGATAATTGCATGAAACTTGGTACACATGGTCACATGGGCCCAAGAATTTGCACTATTGAATATTTTTGGAATCCGCCGACGGACACGCCTACCTCCCATACAACGCAAAAATTTAAAACTGCATAACTCAGCTGATAATAAGTCTACAACAATAAAATTTGGTGTGTATGTGTTTTATATCAACACAAAGATGAGTTTGACAAATGGACGTCATCCGCTCACGGACACGCCCACCTCCCATACAACCCAAAAATTGAAAACGCAATAAATAAGCCTCTGTTTAACCTACAGAGCTAAAATTTTTCACATATATTTTTTATAACAAAACAAAGATGGTTTTGAAAAATGGACATCATTCGCATACGGACACGCCTACCTCCCATACAACGCAAAAATTGAAAACTGCATAACTCAGCTCATAATAAGTCTACAACAATAAAATTTGATATGTATGTGTTTTATACAAACACAAAGATGTTTTAGAAAAATGGACATCATCCGCCCATCTCCCATACAACCCAAAAATTGAAAACGCAATAAATTAGCCTCTGTTTAACCTACAGAGCTAAAATATGTTTCTTATGACAAGACAAAGATGGTTTTGAAAAATGAACGTCATCCGCCTACGGACACGCCCACCTCCCATATAACTCAAAAAGTTTTAAACTCAATAAATAAGGTTATGTTTTTCATAGAGAAATTAAATTTGGTATGTATGTATTTTGTACCAAAACTAAGGTGTGTTAAAAAATTGGGAGTAATCCGTCCATGAACACGCTCACCTCCTAAAACTTGGTATGTGTAAATTTTTCATCAACATTTAAATGCATATAAAATTAAGGCTTTATCCGCCCACGAAGACGCCCATTTACAATAAAATTTTTAGCTCACTGCCGGCTATCGTTTAGCCAAAAAAAAAATGTTGTGCAAGAATCGATCAAGGTTATTTTTAATTTGGTGGCAATGACAACTTTTTTTGCTCATAAAGCACCCTAATATACATATTTAAAGGGTTGTGAAAGAAATCCTGATGATTTATTGTTCCTTTATGTGATAAATATAAAAAAAAAATTAAAAAGTATTGCTTTTAATTTATGTATTTATTCACATATAAACACTTTATAAATAGTACCATAAACAATAAAAAAGTACTATTTGCCTTTTTAAAAAAGTACTCTCGAAAATGATCCGATATCATCACTGGTATGTAAGTATGGTAGCGCTTTCGACTCTTCTTTGATGCTCAGTTGCGACAGTCCGGGTTCAATTCCAGCTTGCGACAATAATTTTTATGTAGAAATTTTTATATAAATATTTTATTTTGATATTATTTTTTAATTTCTTTATTTAAGATTTATTCAAAAAATTTTTTAGATGTATACTATTATATACATCTAAATATAGGAATATAGGAAAAATTTTCTTCAATTTTTATTTTTTTTTCATTTTTAATTAATCGATAACAATAGTTTATTATGCATAACTCTTGATAAAATTGTAGAGATATAAAACATATGTAAAATAAAGTTATAAAACTTATTCTTTTACATTAAATGTCTGGCAAGTTAAGACAAATTTTAAAATTTTAAAATTTACAAAATTTTTAAGTTTTTTCTTTTATTTGTAACAGAAATTAACATAAAATAAATAAACGCAATGAATGAAATGAACGTGCAAACGTGGTTGTTTAATTAACACAACTAACAAGTTCTGAACTCTGGGCTAAAACACCGAGTTTAAAGAGCAACAACATGTTAAAATACAACTCCTGCCCAGCCCATTAACAAAATGCAACATTTTCTTACACACATACATCAAATACGAAACACTAAAAGTTAAAACACAAATACAATCAAAAAACAAAAGGGGAAAAAAAACACCTACGCTTGGATTAAATTAGATACACATAGGAATAAACTCAATTCATTTGAGAAAAACACATGCATGTGTGAATGTGTCTGTGTTGAGAGCAAACCTACACTTGCACATTCACTCAAATACAAACATCAACAATTAGCACACAATGAAGCTTTTGACGAATTCATTTAAATTAAATTGAGGTTGTTGGTGTTGTTGTTGTTGTTGTTACAAGGACTTCATGGGTGGTTTATTGCCCTTGTTGTTGTTTTTTTTTTATCAGCACTCCTTTGTGTTGGTGTTGTTGGTGATGTTGCTGGTAAGATCGTTGCTGATTATATGTTTGTATGAGGTGTGTAGACATGCATGTGTGTGTGTGTGTATGGAATTGAGTTTGTGGAAGTGTGTGTGTGTGTGAGTGTGAGCTTGTGTAGCTGAGAGCTTACAACGCGTTGCTGTCAAACACGTCAAAGTGCAGCGCAAAAATCAATTAAAATGTAACAGAGCATAAAGCAGCAACAGGGTTGCCATATCTTACAGTGTTGTTATTAATTGTTGTTATTTTTGCTGTTGTTGCTGCTTTTTGTAAAGATAGTTAACAAAATATAAAAAATAATTTTAATGAAAATATTACAAAAAAAAAAGAGACATTTAAATATTAATTTTAAAATAAATGGAATTCTTGAGAATTAACGACATTCATATATTTGCGCAACACCCTGCAACAGCATGTCAGGCATTATTTTCTGCGCTTTGTATGATTGTGTTGAGCAACGCAGCAGCAATAAATCCACAAAGCAAGGCAAAGCAAAGCAAACTGAAGCACAGCGAGCCAGAGCAATCAATCAAGCGGCAAACTCAAACGTTGTAATGCTGTTTTTTCCCTGCTTCCCGACTGGTTTTTTTTTTTATTTTTTTTTTGTTATGTATTTATTGTTGTTTTTGAATTTTTGTTTTTGCTTACAGGAAATATGGCAACACTTCCGCCTGCGTCTTAGTTCAAACAGAAATACGCTGAAAGGCGCAGCACAAACTATGTCTGAATACACAGGATTAATTATGTTACAAGTGTATAAGTGCAGAGCTGCTGAGTGTTTGAGTGTATGTGTGTGTGTGTGTGCTTGTTTGTTTGTTTGATTGAGTGTTTGTTTATGAGCCAGTGTGTGTGTGTGTGTGTGTATGTGTTTGAGTATGAGTTGTTTTAAGTGTTATTTCAGCAATTTCTCAACAAATGTTGACGACAGAGCGACAAGCGTTGCTAGCAACAACATGAACTGTTGCTGTTGTTTTTATTATTGTTGTTATTGATGGCTTTCTTGTTGTTGTAGCTGTTGTTTTTGTTATTGTTTGCTGTTGCTGTTGCTGCTAAATGGGTCTGACACAATTTTTATGGCTGTTAAATGATGAGGATTGAAATATGTCGTTAGTGCAAGTGTCATAAAGTGCAGCAACAACAGCACCAAAACAAGAACAACACAGCAAAAACAATACCAACACAATGTACATACTTAAACCCACACAAACACACACTCAAACATGCCGCTTATATTTCAACGCAGCATTGTTTTGTGCCATTTTCCTCACGCTTTCTTGGCTCGCACGCGTTTTTTGTTTAAAATAAAAATAAAAAAATGTATTGTAATTGTTTATTTTTGCTTTTCCTTTTGAAAGAGTTTTTTTGTACATATCCACAGCTCCTGATAACAGAAATCCAAACATTTTTTTGACATAAGCATATCAAATTTTTTTGCTGCTGTTTAATTTAAATCAACAAAATTATGTTTGTTTGTTTAAATTTACAAAAAAAAAAAAAAATATTTTTTATTACGTACTTTTGTTATTACTTGGTTTCTCTTGGAATTTTTTTTTTGACATATTGTGATAAATTGTTTGATTCAATGAAACCAATGCAATTTATTCCTTTGCCTTTAGCAGCTAGTTATTAACATGTAAAAGTATGTTATTTATTTACATAACCTTTAGCTATATTTATATGCATAACGTATATTTGTAATGTCTTTTGAATATTTATTTTCTAATCAACCTTGAAGATTTTTGCAAACCTGCCTGTTTCATACTCAATAATATCGGTTTGACCTTCTGAGATTTGTTTCCAGAGCAACACGTATTGCACAAGCACATGTGCCCTTTTCCTCTTTTTTTTTTTTGTTGCTGAAAAAATTTATTAAAATTTTCTTAGAAATGGTGCTCAAAATAATGCAAAAATTTCTCAAATGCGACTTAATAAATAAAAAATTTACAAGACTTGATATCAACTGTTGGTGTAAAGTTCATGACTTATTGGTAAGAATGCGGTTTCTTCTACGCTTAGTTGTATTTTAAAGTATTTGTTTTTTTATTAACCGACTTCAAAAAGAAGGAGATTCTCAAGTTGGTTGGTTTTTGTTTTTTTTTTTTTTTTTGTTTTTGTGAATGTATGTACATCAATTACTCCTAAAGTACTAGCTCGATTGCCGTAATTTTTATACCTTTTGTCACGACGTGTGTAACGCCCATAAAGAGGTGTGGTAGGTATAGAAAAGTATATATATTCTTGCTCAGCATCACCATCTGAGTTGATTTAGCCATGTCCGTCTGTCTGTCCGACATTGTCGAAGCTACAAAAGTGAAATTAAATATTTATTATTTTTATATTAGAATTAAGACATGATAGAAAAATGAGCGTCATCAACCCACGAACACGCCCACCTCCCATACAACCCAAAAATTGAAAACTATATAAATAGGCTTCTATCAAAGCTATATAAGTAAAATTAGATATTTATTATTTTTGTATACAAATTGAGGCGTGTTAGAAAAATGGGCGTCATCCACCCACGAACACGCCCACCTCCCATATAACCCCAAAATATAAAACTCTATAAAAAGGCTTCTCTTTAAGCTACAGGAAAAAAGTTTGATACGTTTGTATTTTATTTCTAAACTAAATCGTGGAAGAAAAGTGGACGTCATCCGCTGACGAGCACTCCCACCTCCCATACAAGCCCTACTTGAAAACTTAATAAAAAGGCTGGCCTTTACTTTGCAGAAAAATAATTTGATATTTGATATTAATTAGACGTCATCACAATAGTAACATTTTTTTAAATCTCATACAAAAAGGGCTTCAATTTAAGATTTTGTACCATTACGAATCGGCCGTGGGGGTAATTTTACTTCGGCCGAGTCGAAAATATACCTTACTAGTTTATAATAATTAAAACAATAAGATTTCCAATATAATAAAGTATATAAATAAATTATCAAATTTTACCACGATTAATAGGAAAAGTAATTTAAAATTATTTTTTACTTTGGAGTGATTTTGAAGTAGGTTTTTTTTTTTGTTAAAAAGTTTTCGTCTTGAATATCTGGTCCCCATAATGGGCCGCCATATTGCGCCACTATTTCTAAAATTTTCACACACATACTCGGCCAAAAAGAAGAATCCTTAAAAATAATTTTAAGCCCAAGATCCCTTTAATTCAACAACATGATTTTTGGCCAAAGCCTTGTTTCGGTTTGACAAAAAACGTTCCACATATAGGTTTCTTAGCCACCGATTCTGACTCTAAAGTAGTTTCGTCTATAGTTGGGTCATTTCAAAATCATTTCAAGGTTAAAAAGACAAAAAACAGGTGTAAAAAGGTGTCAGATGAGCTTATTTAAGAATTCGTTTGCTAGAACCCGTTGAGAATCATATGATATTGAATCGAAATTTGGATACGTGTTCTAATTAAGCAGTCAATAACTTGTGCGTAGGTGTGATGTTGGTGGTGACCGTGGTATAAAGGTTAAGTGTGTGGCTTAGCATGCTCGGAGCCCGGGTTCGATCCCCAGCCGCGGCGAAAAGTTTTTCAATAAAAAATTTCTCTGATCGGTCACCACCTCTCTGCAGACAATGGCAAGCCTCAGAGAGTAAATAATGCCATGTAAAGCTTCTTGAGAACATGAACTTTAGCCGTTCGGAGTCGGCATAAAACATGTAGGTCCAGTTCTCGCGGTCAATTTTGTGCAAACAATTAATGACACACACATCACAATTGATCAAAAGACGGTCGGTCAAAGTCCTTTCAAGGGCTAAAATGGCCAATTTGTTTTTTTTTTTTTTTGTTTTGTTGTTAAGGTGTATTGTATGTTGTTTCGAAATCTAGGTTTGCGTGTGTTTTTTTTTTTTTTCATAATAATGACTGAGTTCGAATCCCATGACAAGCATTGACAAAATTTTTTATAGGCCGTTTCAAAAGAGAATAACATTTTTTAGTTTCATTTTTCGATGCGCAGTGAGAAATTATTTTTAAAGCTAGAAAATATTTAAGAGCGTAATTTCTTGCTCTTTTTGTACTGTTCGCTGAACTTTATGCTTTTTTTTGAGTTTTTTTTTTACTATTTTTCCATATATTTAAACGCTCAAACATTCCGAACAAATGATCGCACAAGTACGGTGTTGCACCGACGGCCTGCAGCAACCTGCATCTTGAGAGAGAAATCAAATACAAATTACATAAAAAATAAATCATTTTCTCATGAAAAAATTTTGAAGTGAAATTTTGGCTAACAAATTATATTTTGACGCCCCCTTTTTTTTCAATTTTGATTGGTTGATTTTGAAAAATTACATTCAGTATTTCCGCAGCGCAGTTGCGATGAACAACAAAATTCAGGAATATACAATAATTTTTATACCTTAAACCTGAAAGGTCAAGGTATATTAACTTTGTGCAAACGTTTGTAACGCATAAAACGAAGCGAGTCCGGTATAAAAAAAAAATATATATATTCTTGATCAGCGTCACCACGTGAGTCGATCTATTCATGTCCGTCCGTCCGTCCGTCCGTCTGTCCGTCTGTGTGTTGTCCGTATACACAGGATAACAAGAAGGAGTTGAGATAATTGAATGAAACTTGGTACACATAGTTACATGAATCTATGGATCTGCAATATGGAATATTTTTGGAATCCGCCCACGGTCACGTCTACCTCCCATACAACGCAAAAATTGAAAACTGCATAACTCAGCTCATAATTAACCTACAACAATAAAATTTAAAATGTATGTGTTTTATACAAACACAAAGATTTCTTCGAAAAATGGACGTCATCCGTTCACGGACACGCCCACCTCTCATACAAGCCAAAAATTGAAAATGCAATAAATAAGCCTCTGTTTAACCTAAAGAGCTAAAATTTGGCACGAATGTTTGCTATGACAAGACAAAGATGGTTTTGAAAAATGGACGTCATCCGCATACGGACACGCCTACCTCCCATACAACCCAAAAAGTTTAAAACTCAATAAATAAGGTTATGTTTGTCATAGAGAAATTAAATTTGGTATGTATGTATTTTATACCAAAACTAAGGTGTGTTCATTGGGAGTAATCCGTCCATGAACACGCCCACCTCCCATAGCGAAAGCACAATAAAGGCATTAACTGTGAACTACAGGAATAAAACTTGGTATGTGTAAATTTTTCATCACCATTTAAATGCAATTAAAATATAGGCTTCATCCGCCCTTGGAGACGCCCATTTACAATAAAAATTTTTTGTTTTTGAAAAGTGGGCTTAGGGTATTTCATAGTCGGCCTAGACCGACTTTAGACTTTCTTTACTTGTTTTTCATTTATTTTTCTGCTCAGAGAATATTCAATTTTTTTTTAATGTCGACCAATCAGAATGAAGAACGCTCTCAAAATTATTTTCTTAATTTCAAACATGCGCGAAAATGTTCTTCTCTTTTGAAACAGGCTATAATATTATTTATTTTATTGCAATTTTTTTATTTCTGATGTTGCTCTGAATGTTTTTAAAACTATAGAATAAAAATAAAATGATAAAAGACAGGAATAACTTGAACTTAGAAATAATTTATATATTTTTCGGTCAGCTGGAATGGAGACCTCTTTTTGGTTCACAACGGCGGACAAATTTCATTTTATTTAAATTTTTTTATTTTTTGTTTTTTATAACATCACTAGTAAAGAAGCCCGTCATATGATAGATCGTATTTAGAATAATTAAGTAGCAGACGATATGACATTTTTACATTAACCTCAAATGTTATTTTGTTTCAGTCGTTGTCAATGTTCTTACTGATAAATATCAAATAAATTTTGTGTGCATACTTTTAGGCTAACAATTTGTTCATATAAAAAGCACTGTAATAACGAAACAGGTTATGGTCCATACTTACATGTTTAGCCTTTACATCGAAATAAGAACTATAACAGTTTGAGCGTCTCTAGGCATGGAGCAGGACGCTTGTATTTTATATATTAAGATAAGAATAAGACTGAAATATTAAAATTTGATTTTTGTTTTTTACAAAATTTATAATTTTGAGCGCTGAATGTGTAACGTGCCGTTACAAGGCGTAGTTGATGAGAGTAATATATTAATTTTTGATTATTTTCCGAGAAATCTTAGCATGTTGTAAAGTCGTGTTTTTGATTGTAGTCGTTTTTGTTGTTGTTTTGATGTTGTTGATGTTGTTTTCAAGTTTGTTGTTGTATCACCATTGCTTGCAGCTCTGGAAACAAAAATACATTTTCAAGCTATATCCATCTATTATGACATTATTTCAGTTGATATATTCAAGTGCTTCAAGAATATTGAAGGAGACTAGCTAGGCATGCAGACGAACTACGAAAAAATACTTTAAGTTTTTTTTTCTGTATCATATCGAACCTGCTGCTAAATTTATAGAATGGCTAACATAACATTCCGTAACATTGATTGAACAAAGCGTAAAAGTTAAATAAGCAGCAGACAAAGCAAATGTGAAGCTGTAGCAGAAACAGGCAGAGAAAGTCCACAGAATGCTAAAGTAGTGGAGCCAAGAAAGTAAGAAAGAAAGAAAGACAAGTGAGAACATTTAAGTGAAGCGTGCTGCTGTTGATGATCCAACTAATAAAAATGTCGGTTCAGATGATATGCTTGAAGAAGACGTAGACTATAATAAGAATGAGCAGATTTTGACGATGCCAAGGAAGATGATGATGATGATGATGTTGTAGTAGTAGTAGCAGTAGTTGTTGTTGTTGTTGTTGTTGCTGCTGATGGCCATGGTAAAAAAATAAATGACGCAAGCTGCCAGCTGATGCTCACTTTCTACATACTTTTAAGCACACTTTAACGCTGCTGCTGCTGATGATGACGCTGAGTTTTGATGATGCTGATGAAGAGCGTTCCAACAGGAACACAGTGGGTAGATATAAAATAACGATTGAACACGTCTCAGGCTTTGCTGTCTGAAAACAAATACTACTGAGTCGGCTGAAAGTCAGTTGCTCACTTTTAAGTTGCACGCAAGACTTACAGGATTTAAAAGCAATTCGATGAATTGAAGTGGAAATAAATAAATGCCAAGTCCTTGAAAAACTTTGAGTATCTATCTATCTTTGACTGAAGAAAGTTGGTAAGGTGCTGGCAAATACGACTGAGAGGGAGAGAGTAATTAATATATGTTGCTAAAGGATTTATCAAGGCGATAATTTTAGCTGATAATTACTTAAGAAGAATTTTAACTTTTAAAAGCAATTAAAGTGAATTATTCTTGAAAAACAACACTAGAATTACTTTATTGAAATTTTTATATTTATTTGTATTAACAGAACACTGTCTTTTTTTTAAATAAAGACTCTCCAATTTAAATTGAAAATTATGAATTTATTTTAACTTAAAACAACAGTTTTAATATGAAAACATATTTAATTTCAATTTTGTATTTTAATTGCACTCAATATTATGCCATATAAAAGTATGTATATAATTATGTAGGTATGTTTAAATATATACTGCAAATATAATGCTTGAGTGTATAAAATTTCACATTTAAGTATATTGCTTTGTTTTCTCTTATTTTGTGCTAATTTAATTTTATTAACTCGCAATTTTTGACAAATTGCACTAAAAACTAACTAAATTTGTGTTCATTCAAATCGAAACACTATTTAACATAAACATGAATTTAATTCTATTTACACATGAAATTCATGTGAAATGCAATAGAAATATTTATTGCGGTTGCTGTTGGCAAAAATTTATTTATTGTGCACTTAAATTGTTTCATTTTTTCGCCGGAATATCTATTCAATTTTTGTTGCAGCGATAAATATTATGTGAGGCTGATTACAGGCAGTTTTATTTAAGATAACACTGGTTTACAGCCAATATGTACTTTGAATGCAACTATTCTTTTTTCATGTAAAATGTAGGGTTTTCAACGAAAAAAAAAAGTTGGTTCCACTTAATTGCATATATCTCCAGAACCAACAACAGTAATCAAACAAATGATATATCAAATATAAGCTACTAAAATTTCTTACAAACAATGCAAACATCATTTTTTGGTCGAGCTGTTAGTTTTGGCTGAATTAATTCAAATATCGGGGATTTTTTTTATTTTTCAGAAAAATTTCCAAAAAAAAGACAAAATAGTTGCAAATGTCGTTAAGAAATCAAAATATTTTGTTACTTTTGATATTTTTTACTAAAAGCCTTTATTTTTCCAAAAAAAATAAGTTATTGTTGAAGAAAATCTATTGAGAAATAAAAAAGTTGTGTACAATGGAACGAAAGAACCCAAATTGTGTGATTATCAATTTATGTATTTGGACTTATTTAATTGCCATAAAAAAAAAATGAGAATTAAAGGTTCCCAGCAAAATTTTTCGTATTGCCTTGATTTGCATTCGATTCTAAAACGCATTACAAAAATGTTGGTGATCAATAATGCATTACATTGTATATTACTCGTAATGCAGTAAGTAATGTCAGTCATTCTTTTTAGATAATTGAAATTTTTTGTTTGACTTTTATTTTTGCTTCAAACGTGTGAAATTTTTATAATTTTGAATATGAAAAAATGCCAGATTTTTTAATGAAATACAGAAAAATGTGTTAATGGTAAATATATTACATTAATTAATGAACTGATACATATATGTAATAAATAAAAGCATTTTTATCATTCTATAGAAGACATTCTCTAACTCTTGATTGGTTTTGTTAAGAACTGTTAAGCAATAGATGTACGAAAAAAAATTATTTTTTCAATATTTGAATCGCTCTTCTAATTTGTGCACAGAAACATCTTATTCAATAACTTCTTAGTTGTTAAAAAATAAGTGATTATTGAGAAGAAGTTATTCATCAAGTTTATTAAGTGCTTACATAAGTACTCCCATGTCAAGCGAAAGCTTCATCAATTACCTCCAATGTCATGCCTGTATTAAAATAATGGGTTCCGTAAGCGAGGGGGTAAGCGATGAATGAAATTTTCTGGATTTTCTTTTTCGATTATATGTAAGCGAAGATTTTGCTGGGTTGTTGTTATAAAATCATATATTCTTAATTTTTATTGTTCTTTTGATAATTTACATTATTCGTCGCCCATCATTCCTTTGTCCCAAAATCCTAGGTACCGATTCTCAATTACTTTCATCTGTTGGTGGAATCTTTCCCCATGTTCGTCGCTCTCGTCACCGAGATTAGTCGCTTTCTTTGTCTAACGCCTTGACAGTGTTTTTCATAAGTCCAAGTTTGATGTGCAACGGTGGGAGAATTATGTTTTCCTTTTTGACGAGTGGAACGTTTTTGACGTTGCTCTCTCCAACTTTCGACTCAATTCTTTCTGGCCAGTCCTTATTGTAATAGTGGTGTTCACGATAACTATCCCACTTGCATAGAAAACAGCAGTACTTTGTGTAGCCACTCTGTAAACCACAAAGCATACCAACGACTTTGAGATAAGAACATATTTTCCAGTCGTGTTGTTCATATTTAATACATGCCAATAGCTTCGCCATTGTTTCGTACGTTTCCTTTGTGTTGACTGCATGTGCGATTGGAATCGATGGCTTTTTGTTTCCTATATGAAGTAATACCGCCTTCAAGCTCACTTTGCTGCCATCAATAAAAAAACGCCACTCTTTGGGAATGTACGGCTGACCAAAGGTATTAAATAAGCTAGGAATGTCTACGCAATAGCAGATATTGTCATTCTTAGTAATGTGTATAGCAAACGGTTTTTCACGATTTCTGTAGTATGTCACCTTAACATCGGGTCTCAAAAAGTTGAATTGTTGCATACGAGAAGCATGCAATTCCGATTTTTCCTTTGACAGTTCCAAATCTCTTATCCAATCATTCAGCTGCGCTTGCGATAAAAGGTGAGTTGTGTTTTCAGTTGTAATAGTACTACCACCTGTGGTTCCTTCCGACTCCACTGAATCTACGGATTTTCGATTGTTTTCACGTGTTGAATCGGAACAAGTAGGATATGGAACATCGTCAGAATGAGATACTGGCAACGAAACAGTCGGGACAGTGGCGTATATCACTCGTTTGTGTTTTCCAACACCAGTCATTTTGGCCAGACAAAACTAGCAATCATTTCGGTGGCAAAACGGTTGTCTCCATATCATCGGAACATCGAATTTCATGTATCGTTTTTTACCCGAGCTCCATTCAGACAATATTAATTTGCACGATTGACACAAAATACTTGGCGTCCATGATTCACCAATGTTCTCAGCCGCAATACCAAAATAATGAAGATATGACATTTGCAGTAAATTCGTAAAATTGACTCGATTCTTTTCGAAAGTAAATTCACCGCACACGTAGCAGAAAATATCTGGGTCGTTTTTACACTGGAATTCTCGCAGTCTTTTACTCATTTTATTTTGAAGTATATCTTATTTTTTCCTTTCGTTACAAATTGTGCGTCCCTTTGTTTGCCACGTTTTTTAGTACAATGCATGAATGTTTTTGCTTTTATGCATCTCGAAAGTGCTGCAGGTACAATAAAGGTAGGTAGGTCCACGACTCAGAGCGCGACCGCCGAAACTGTCAAAAAAACACAAAATAAGTATTCACATGGCATTATAAAAACAGGTAGGCTCTCTCTCTGATAGCCATAAGTGTCGAAATCAGACGTTTTGCTGTGACGGTTTCGACGGTTGCACTCTCAGTCGTGAGCCTACCTGTTTTTATTGTAGCGTGTTTGTAGAATATGAAAAGATAAGAATCTTTTCTTTCGCAAAACTATGAATGAAATGAATAAATTTATATGACAATAAAATTTGTAAAAAAACATAACTTGGGCGATTTCGTTCCATTGAACACAACTTTTTCATTTCTCAATAGATTTTCTGCAACAATAGCTTATTTTTTTTTGGAAAAATAAAGGCTTTTAGTGAAAAATATCAAAAGGAACAAAATATTTTGATTTCTTAACGAAATTTGCAACTATTTTGTCTTTTTTTGGAAATTTTTGTGAAAAATAAAAAAAATCCCCGAAATTTGAATTTATTCCACCAAAACTAACACCTCGACCAAAAAATGGTGGCTGCATTGTTTGTAAGAAATTTTATTAGCTTATATTTGATATATCATTTGTTTGATTACTGTTGTTTGGTTCTGGAGATATATGCAATTAAGTGGAACCAACTTTTTTTTTCGTTGAAAACCCTACAGTGGGCAATATCTCGAAAACGGAGTGACAGAAAAAAAAAAAATTTTTTTTTCGGAATTAGCAACCGATTTTACATGAGAAAGGAATAGTTGCATTCAAAGTACATATTGGCTGTAAACCAGTGTTATTTTATTTTGTCTTAAATCTTTTTTTTATTTCGTTTTTATTAAAATTAGTTATGTTTTATTGCTTGAGAAGTTAAGCTGCGATGTTTTCGAATAGTTATAATGTTTGTCTTAGGAGTAATATTAGAGTAAGTCCGTCTTGGTATTTTAACAGTTACATTTCAAAATTTAGTGTCAGATCAGATGTTTTTGTTCAAGCATTCAGATATTTATCCTTAATATCATTATTGAGACTGAATATATCGTTATTGAGGAAAAAAGCTTCTTGAATAGAATATCATATTTAAAACGTCTATAATATTTTTAACATTTAATTTTTGTTGAATTGCTCGAATTCGGGCAACAGGTTTACTAGTTTAAATGAAACTTCGTATATGTTTTGGAGTTCTGTAATAATATAAAAAATATAATATTTTAAGTTGATAAAAAAAACTTCGTTAAAGTATCATTAAAACAAATATTCTGTTTTTTTTTTTCTTGAGTCGAAAAATTGAAAAACAACAAATTTTAGAATTATTTTTTTTAAATAAACAATTTTTTAATTTTTATTTTACTTTAGTTATAAGCTTCTTTATGTTTTTCTTTCTTATTTTTTATTGAAATAAAAATTCAAAATCACCGTAAAAACTTCAGAACGAATTAATCAATTTAAAAATTAAGAACCGCTATTCCAAAATGAAGAATAAGTTCATGTTGTGGGAGAACTCATCTACTATGAAAAAGCAGTAGTTTTTCCGATACATTTTGTCTTTCTCACTGTGTTATTATCGGAGTAAAAAGCACTTAATTAAATAGAATTTGTAAATTCCCTTCTCTTGAATGACTTGCAGAATAATAAAATAAAAAGTTTTGAAAGTAAGACAGCTATTAGAAAAAAAAAAATTTCTAATAGGCAGAAGCAAAATCGTTTATGATTTGGCGTAGAATGTCCAATATAGGTTACAAATTTTATACCTTGAAATATAATTGTTTGTGAAATACAGTTTTAATATTGAAATAATTTTTAATTAACTCATTTGTCTAGAAAATATTTCCAAACCTCTTTTTTTATAAAATTCGCATTACTAGCAAAAAACGTCTGTCAACAATATGCTAAATATGAGACGTTCGAGTCAAAGAACTGCCGTAGCCCAAGTTCAATCCTCACAACTGACATGAAATGTTTTCCAAACGAAATAATTTCTCTGTTTGTCCAAAACAAATAAACAAACAAAACAATCAATGAAATTTTGATTTAATTTTTTCAAAAATTAGTTTAAAGACATATCTTGAGTGGGGCTAGACCGACTTTAGAGTTTTCTTAACTGTTTTGATGTTGTTCAGTTTTGTGTATGTTACACCTGTAGAAGTTAGGCGTTAACCTTTGTTTTAAGTTTTTTTCGTGTTAAATTCTTGTTACCAAATTATTTCTTTGTTATTTATTAAGATTAAAAAATAAGTAAAATATAATCAGTACCAAATTTCACTCAAAAATTTATGACGATTTTTTTTTCTTATTAACACATATTATATTGAAATTTTTATAACATATCAAAAAACTATCAAAAAGCCAAAACAAGGTAATACAATCACAATGAAGATAATTTGAATTTTGTTTATCTACTTTGTGCATGTTTTGTTTTTTCTATATACATTTTTTTTTTTTAGTGTAAGTAAGTGTAAGTAATTTTCTTGTTATGACTGAGTATATATGAATGAATCGTGCCTAGAGTTGTGAAAAAAACTAAGTTCAGTCAGCAGACTTTAGTAGAGTTTTTCTTATATTTAACCATTTGCAAGTTGTGCCTATAACTGGGAAGAGGCATTTTTATTACAAATGAAAAAGAAAGAAAAAAAAAACAAACAAAAGAAAAGAAAAGCAAAAACACTTCAACTTAACACCCCTTAAACCACACCAAGGTATTTTATGGCATAACAAACTATAAAAGGATTTTATATTCATGTGTGTGTAAATATGAAAGTGAGTAGAGGTTGATAACAAAGCCTACTGCAAGGACATAAAAACGGAACAACTTGGTAGTAGGGGTGGCGGAGGTTCTTTGTTTGTCATACGTGTTCGAAAGTAGATTCTTAGTTTTAACAATAGAGTAGTGATGCTGCCACAAGAATTTCAGCTCCATTTGCTAAAGGCAAAAGAGATGGCATGGCTTGGGGCCAAAAGCAAAATTTAAATTAGAACAAATGCAAATGTGCGTGTATCTGTGTGTGTGTGTGTGAGTGCGACATAATGTATGCCATGCTGCCTGAAATGACCCGAAATTAATAGAAATTTAATTTTTTTGTTTTTGGTTTTGCTTTTCATTTTAGTAACTTACTATAGCTATAAAATCTAATGTTAGTTGTCCAATCAGGCTGAATTAGCAATAATTTTGTTAAGAATATTGTGCACACATAGAAGCTATTAAAAATAGCAAGACTTGGCAAAGTTTAAGGGCATTAAGGTGCTCTAAGCAGCAGCTGTAGTTAAGCTTTGCTTATGATTTTGAGAAAAAAATAGGCGAGCTGAAGTCATCTTGGGCTGAAACTCATCTTTGCATGTTTTATGTTAAGCATTTGAATTCATTTATTGTGGGTAAATTTTTAAAATTTTCTTATTTGTAACTGAATTAGATGAAATTTATTTTCCAAAATAATAACAATTCAATGTGAGTTGCTTAAATTTCTATATCAACTTAAAGATGGAATTTTTTTTAATACATATGACCGTGCAATTAACTTCAGCAATTTCTACGTGGCCTGTCATAAACAACAACAGCGACATTCATAACCACCAGCGACAACGTAGAGTCGGCAGCATGACGTCGTGTTTGCACTTTATTGTCAAGCAGTTTGTTGCCACAACCAGACATTCATTGATTTCAAAATCTCTCAATTGGACACAATCCAGGACATGCAGGCATATCCGCAGGCTCACACACACACACGCACATATGCACACATGCCACACACATATTTGCCATTGCTTACAACCAGGCTGTACACTAGCCTGGCATAGTTTTCTGAATTATGTGACTTTGGCGGCCATCAGTTTGAAGCATCATGAAGACAGCCTGGCGCTGCGCAAGCACGTTGAAGCTTTAAAAACTTCATAAACTGTTTGTTTTTCCACATTTATATCTCTTGATAATTTTGCGCTTAACGATGAACTATTCAATCTGTGCACATTCACGCTTAACGTCTAACCTAGTGCAGTTTTTTTTTTTACATTTTTCACCCTTTCTCTTGCTTGCTCGTCTTCTGCTGCTTTTCAGCAAATATGGCGCACCCTGCTTATCTCAGCTGGCGCTGTCATGTTGGCGTCTCATAGCTTCGCTTTGGCACACATGGAAAGAAGCCAAAAAAAAAAATTAACTGACAGCTCTACAAATTCATGCGCGTAACTCTAGATGTTATATGGTTGAGTGTGTCAGTGTGTGCATGTGTGTGTCTGTATGTGGTTCTTATAATATATGTGATTCGTTGAAAAAAAAGCCAAAACTATCACAACAACTACACACACTAATAATACAACAACGTTATCCTGTGTCATTGTACTGTTGACTGCCACTACTTTGCCGTTGTAGCTCTCTACTTTTGCTGCATGCTACTAGCTGCACTCTAGAGTTAACTGCCGCCCGCTGCATTCTTTATTCCTACAGTTCACATACAGCACCCCAACCTCCTCCCCCCTCCCCCCCTCCTTCTGTTAGTGCAACAACTTAAGTATGTTTGTATGCATGCGCTCTGTTGAGTGCCGCAAATGTAAGACTTATGTATGTCTGCTGCGCTTGTTTATTTGCAAAGTATGTATGCCCTGCACTCACCCATACAGCTGCACATTACAAAAAAAAAATCCCTTCAAGCGCACTTTAATGTCGCATTTTTATGGCTGAAATACGTCTAACGTTTGCTGCAATAAATGCGGAAATAAAATGTTAATTCGTTGGCCTTAAATTACACTTATTCGCATGTTACCAACGACTTTAGTTGAT
This sequence comes from Tetanocera ferruginea, assembly GCA_958299015.1. Lineage (NCBI taxonomy): Eukaryota > Metazoa > Arthropoda > Insecta > Diptera > Sciomyzidae > Tetanocera > Tetanocera ferruginea. Next base: position 140,164,374 of record OY282641.1, read on the forward strand.
TTCGTTGCGATACTGGCGTTAATCTTAGTTGAATCTGCTATAAAATGTTGATTATGTGTTTTGCATGATAATCACATTGGCTGTTTGTGACGTTAACTTGTTGATTATGGGACATTTTTTTATCTCATTTTTTTCAAAGAAGAGATTTTAAGTAAATATTTTTTTATTGGTACCAGACTTTTTGTGACTATTGTAAATGCAGCTTATTAAAGAGGTTCTAAAAATTTGAAAACTAGAATGATATTTAATTTATTTATTGTTTATTTTAATATTTTCACTTAAAACATATTAAAATTTATATTAAAGCACTTTGCCTCCTTGACAGTCGAACTCACTTTCAAATACTCTAACGTTAAAGAACACATCCTGCTGTATCATATCTTTAAAATAACAAGAGTTAAAAAAAATTTTATTCACATAAAATGCAAGTCTTGAGTCTTTCTTTCATGTTCAAATACAAAATTTGTTGGTTTCATGTAAAATTTTCAATTTATTTGTAGAAATATGCGCTTGATTGTACTGGTAAAAATACAATAATTTAAGATAATTAAAGTTTTTAACTTTCGAATAATTTCATAACTCCCTTATCATCTAAAATTTTTTGGATTTCTTTGCTATATCCTTTATTAAAATTAAAATGTTCAAAATACTTATCATTATTTAATCATCAGGGCGTATGAGTAACATTTTTAGAACATTTCATATTAGTTTATTTTAATTCAAAATATGTACTTCCCAAAACAAATCATATCATTTTCTAAAAGATTTTTAATGTAACTAGTAACGCCTGGGCTCAAAATTTTACCAATTTTTTTCATAACCATTAAACCGCATCAATTTTGTATGGCGAAAAAAAAAATGTCATCCGGACACCGACTTAAAAGAAAGACTGACTCTTAAAAACTGTTTCTGCAAAATTTTAAAAATTTTTTTAACCAATATTTTTGTACTATCATAATCTTCATTTTTTTTTTTGCATATGTATCTTGGGTATGCATTTTGAAGAAAAGACAGTTATTGGCAAAAAACATGATTTTTTGGCCAAAAAAGGGTATTCAAGAGAATCAAATTTACTTTAAATGCGCTATACACTGAAAGAAAATCAAAATGAAATTTTGAGTTTTTGTTGTTTTTACAACAAAATCATTTTTGCCCCATATTTGGAAAAAAATAATATTTTGTGTTCTGTTTCAAAAAGGAATAATTTAAATATTAACAAAGAAGTATGTTTAAATTGAAAATTTTTTTTTTTTCTTAAGGCGGTCTTCTCATTCAAAACCCGTTTTTTGGACCCTTTTTAAAAAAATTCTTATTTGAAAACGCAAAGAATAATTGAAAACTTTTTTTATTTATTGTATTACAATAGTTTCAAAGTAAATAAAAAAATTTTTTTTGCCTCGATACGTGGGCTGTTCAAAAAGTAATGAGACTTCAAAGTTGGCGGTGAAAAAAAGGTGTCGTCACGGCGGCCACGATTCCGGGTCTCCGGAGCGTCTGAAATGAAAAAAAAAACGGGGTTTCTTTAGCATTCCAAGCTTAAAGAAATAAATTTACCCTGCATACTCTTAAGATGAAAATGAAATGTAACGTACCAACATGTGTTCTTTAAACATGGTTTGTGTCTGTGATATGCTAGATCAGTATTAATTCTATTTGGTTCACCCGTTCAACTCGGTTAACATCAATTACATTATGTTTGCTTATAAATTATATGTTTCTGTGGCTCAATGGTAGCGTATCCGATTCTTATGACATGCTTTGTGATGAAAGTCCGGGTTGAATTCGCGCTTGCATCAATAATTTTTTAAAAATTTTCATATGAATTGAAAAACGTTAGCCTAGTGTCACGAATAAGAGACCTCGAAATTTCACTCGCCGCCACAGAAGTTTCACTTCAATTTTTTTTTATGTGAAAAATAAAGGAACTTCAAAATAGCATCTTTCAAAAATTTTGTAATGAGCAATATATGTATTTGGCATATTATTAGTGCTGCCAGCACTTGCAACCGATGAATCATCTGCTGTAAGAAAGTCTTCACAGTCTGCTGAGTACTCTGCTGTACGTTGATTTTTCTTCTGAAAAGTAAATTTTAAGGAAAGTCTTTTTGAAACCTAACTACAAATATAATTCATGTTTACCTTCTTTTCCGAAATGTTTTGACGTAGAATTACGTCTTACAGCGCAGTTTGTATGGAGTCGTTTTAAAAAATTTTTTCAAGGCCATGAAACTTTTTTGACTAATACTTTTGGGTATACCTACAGCCTTTAATACTCATCGTTCAAAGATAATAAATATACTAAAATATCGGATATATCCTGCGCTAAATGAATATCTCATTTTGGATTTTGTCACTATAATATTAAAGTCACAACATAGTAAAGATAAGAAGAAAAATGCATGTGTTTATATAAGAAAATAAATCATCAGCTGCTTATGCTGTGCCTGCTGCTATCTTTGTTTTGGTTTCGTTGTTTTAACTTATATTGTTTTTGTTTTATACGAACTGATTCGCAGGCTTCTTCGTTGGGTTCTTGTATGTACTACTGAGAACTGAGTGTTCGTGTTTGTGTACGGAAGGTTCTTGTATGGTAAACCTCATTCACTACCTCTTTTTAACTCAGCCAATGAACTCAAACTGTCAAACTTAACGAAATGAATGAAAAAATTTGACATTTTGCTTGTTTCTTTTTGCTTGCTTATTTTATCATGCTTACTTTTAATTTTTTCTTTATTTTGATCTCGATAAGATAAGTCCATAATTGAGGGTTATTAATGTAGGAATCGTGGCCGATTTAAACATAATTATTATGTATTTGGATTGTTACAAATTTATTTATAATTTATTTTTACATATATAGTTAGTTATTGTTACATATTTACTTATTATTACATATTTTATATAATATAATTTAGTTCTTATTACATTTTTATTATTATTAATTTTAACACTTGCAAACATTTGTTCAGTGTTTTAATACTTTTTCACTGTTCTCACGTCAGCTTTTTCTTTACTCCCGTTTTGTTCGAACTCCCGTCTGCGACTGTCGTTTTGTTTTATTTTTCTTTTCCTTACAATTTCTTGCGTCCTGTTGGTCTGTTTGTCAAGCTGTCCGTGTTGCATTTCTAAATATGTCTACTCCGTATTGTCAGTGTTGTCTTTGTTTAAGTTCCGTCCACTCCTTGTTGTCCGCTGTCCGTCTGTCACTCTTACATTAATTTATTTGTTAATTTTCGGAATATAAAAATATGAACAAAACAATCGGACCAAAAAGACAAAGTCGAAGAGGTTACAATTTAAACGGATTTCTACGTCTGGACTTACGATACTATCGAAACTGTTTAAGTTTTTTTTTCTAGTTTCTTCTCCACCTGTGTTTTGATTCTTAAGCTGTTTGCCATCCTTTCATGGTCTCTGCCTTTGACTTAAATTTTATTTTAACTCAGACCGCAATAGAACAAATTAAATACTTGAGGTTTTATGTAAGAAGTTGACTGAATGCCAATGAAAGTGGAGGATGTTTCTTCGGGAAACGAATGTTGTTTCTAATTGTACTTTTTCAGATGAAGCGGTAGAAAGTTGTAAAGGATCTATATTTTTAACATTCCGAACTGTTGCATCAACTTCACCCACTGCCAGAAAATCTGGATCATTAAAGATTTGCCTAGTAAAAGGACATATTTCAGTTAAGGCAAGACATGACATTGGCCATTTTTTTAAATCGAAAAATATATTTTTTTGAATTTTTTACTTGTAATTTGTTCAATTCTCTATAATATTAAAAAAAAAAATTATAAAATTTTGGATAAATGTTTATTTTTGACTGAGTTATGAAATTTTAAAAAATGGTCTGTTTTCTCTGCCGCAAATGTTATGTCCCACCTTAAAGTTTGGAAATTTTTTTTTTCTTTACAAGAAAAATATTAAAAAAAAAATACATATTTCACTCCAACATAGTTTTATAGAGCTTCAAACTGGCGGCAGAGAAAAAAACGGGTCCTCGTGGTTGCAGCGCTGAGAGTCGCAAAAATTGTCCGATCTGGAAAAAAATGACTTTTTGAAATCTTAACAAAATTGGTTATCGTATGACAGGAGCTTTTTTTTAAATTTTTAGTGATGTTCCAAATTTGAAAGTGTGTTTTTTCAAAAAAAAATATTGACTTTAAAAATTCATAAAAACACGAAAAAAATTAAAAAAAAGCTCATGTCATACGATAGCGACTCAAGTTTGAACTAATAAAAAAAAAAAATTTCGTCAAAAAATGAACCCGCTGGTGCGGCAACTAGTACGAAAAACATGGTTTCTAGATAAACGCTTTCAAAGTCTGTGAACAAAGAAAAATGCAAGGAAAAATTAAAATGCGCTCTCACCAATCCGGCTGTAACTTTTTAACCGGTAGGAATTTTTCCATGAACTTGTTTGCTTAGAATCTTAAGAATATTTACTAAAATACAAAACTAATAAAAAAAAAACAATTTCAAAAAACAGTCAATGTCATGTCCCCCGTTAAAAAAATTGTTCTTTATCTTATATTAATTACACAGATTTGTTTGACAATTTATATCAAATTATACGTTCACACGGAGCTCTAGAAACTACTTAAGAAGCAATTTTTATTTTTACTGCTGGTTATTTATTTAAAAACACTCAGACAAACACTTTTTCCGCATACATACAAAACAATTTTTATTGCAATCCGACACGCATTTTTTAGCATGTTTAACTTTCTGTTCCTCTACGTGTTCTCACATAAAATTTATTGTTTTAGTTTTATTCTAGTTTCTGATAATCATAAGACAAGAAAATCTGTCTGTTGTCTGTGTTTTTTTCTTTTTTTTTTCTTTCTCGTTTACATCCATGATTAATTCATGACGTTTAAATATGTATCAGTAAAAAAAAGCAACTGTTATTTGGCACTAACAAGATTGTTTGGGACAGCAATAAACTGTGTTTGTATGTATTTTTTGCTATATTGTTGTTTTATTTTATATGTGTTTTTTTTTAGTATTTAAGTCTTTTTCGCATATAAAATTTTTTGTTTTTATTTCGACGTCTTGCTTATCATCAAAACAAACATTATAAATTGAGATACTGATGCACAAGGATTACCAACGCATTATCCTGGCAATACATGCTGAAATGTTTGCCTCTTCTCGACACCCACACAACAGCGATAACATTGAAACACTTACGAAAACTAGCAAGCAAGCAGAGTATAAAAACAAAAGCAACAACAACAGGAGCACTAATAAAATAATACAACCAGCTGCAGCAAAACGAAGAACGTCTTCTTTAAACTAACTAATATAACAATAACAACACGAAGAGGCAGCAAAACAACGCTAACAACAGAACAACAATAACAACAACAAGACAAGGAAGAATGTCTGCATTGTCGAGTGTTGTGTTGTGTTGTGTTGTGTTGTGTTGTGTTGTATTGTGTCATAAAACTACAAAACAGCATAAGTGCCACAAAAGACAAAAACTAAACTTGAACGATTGAGATGAGTGGATAGCAGCCGCTAGACAGACGACACTAGACAGACATATAGCGGCAAATGACAACGTCAAGCAAAATGTAGACAATGTAGAAGAACAAGGAAGTAAGAATTATTATCTACACTGAAGAGACATTGAATAATGGCGGCGACCAAATGCTTTGGCTCATCTACAGCAGCAGCTCAGCAGCTGCTTAAGTTGGGGTGACCTAAGCACTGGCTTCGTTTGTGCAAGAATGCATCTAAATATGCAGTCACTTCCGCAATGATCAGATTGTGCAGCTTTAGTTTGAGTTGTTGTATGTAGTTGTTGGTAAAGTTTTTGTTGCAGTTCAATAACTAGGATAACACAAAAAGACACTCTTTGTGAAGTACGAACGAGCGAGCAGCTTAAAACTTTGTTGAGTGTAGCAGCAGCGGAGCAGCGGCAGTAAAGCAATAAGGAAAGATTTTATTAGCAAATCCTTAATAAAAACGCTACTCGAACATTTGAGGCAATCAGTGAAAATTGTGCTCTGGGCGGCATGCGGTGAAGCATCAAAAACTTTTCTTCAAACTTTCAGCTCAATCTTAAATCTTATGAACGTTAGTTCAAGTAATAAGTTTGACGATTTTGTTTTTTTTTTTCAGTTTTTTTTTACTTAATTTAACGAAAAGTTGCTCTTTGATATAAACGAACATTCAAATTTGTCTCAATTTTTGTAAAAATATGAAAACTAATTAGCAAATTATAGCATTTTAATAACTACTTACAAGCTTTAAATTAGTTGGCAGTTGATTGAAGTGTATTCAGGGTAGAAACAGTTTTTAGAAGATTTTAATAGATAGTTAGCTTAAATATTAATAGAGTTAAAGTGATGCAAGAATTGCGCACAAAATAACCTTTTTGTGTGTACATTAAAATTAAGCCTGGTTGTGATTTTTATTAAAAACGTTATAAAGAGCTTCTTAAAGCTTCAAGAGCTTCAAGGAACTTATAAGAATACATTTAGTTTGCTGATGCAATTCAAAACCAAATAACAATTACATACATTATTTATAAGTTTTTATCAAAACATGCTTTAATTATGCTGGGTGTTACAAAAATCACTATTTAACGTCACTTTTTCGGTATTTTTTTTTTATTTTTTTTTTATTTTTTTTCATTCTTGTACTTTTTTATGTGTTGGACTTCAAACCTAACGCACAACCTTTGCTTGATGACCAAAGGAAGCCCGCCGCTCAGATTCGCAGCCAAAGTCTATCGGGCGATATTTCTTTGACGTTTCCAGGAGACACCACGCGGAGGTTTGAGTCGACTTGAGACGATTTCGACATGGATAATGCACGCCTCGCCAAGTTGAGGCAGTCAGACACGTTGCCATGTGAAGATCACCCCTTATCTCCCCCTTATCCCCTGATCACCCCTTATTTTCGGTATTTTACCAGAAGTTATTGAGCTATCAGAACAGATGTAAGTATTAGTCTGACCGCAAGATTCCTTGCAGTGATTTTCTTGAAAGCCCTAAACTCTTGTCATCTTCTTCATTTTATCTTTATGAACACTTTTGGTTACAGCCTCTTTATTTTTGAATAAACGCTTTGTCTGTGTTCTTCCTGCTCGTAAATAATCGTGCGTTATATCTGCTTCTTCAAATTGAGGTGCCAAACGTCAAGTTGATTGTGGTTAAGTAAGATTTTGTGCCGAAAATTGTATTCGAAGTTTCTAACAATTTTTTACAACAACTTTATAATTATTTTGCACATACATTAAACCGTCCTATTCTGACACCAATTTCGAGTAATTTAAAAAAAAAAACTGTTTGGGTTTTAATTGTCTCTAAAAATTGTTACCGTTCAATAAGCAGGTAAAAAGCTAAAATAAAGTACGAATTTGATGTAATTTAATTAATTTGACTTCAAAAATTGGATAACAATTAATTTGTTTCAGCGTTTTGAAAGTATCAGCTTTTTATTGCTTTAAAATGAAAGTAGAGTTAGTGCTGCTATATTTGGTCAATTTAATAGAACAAAAATAATTATAAACAAGTAAAGAATGTCTAAAGTCGGTCTAGGCCGACTATGAAATACCCTAAACCCACTTTTCAAAAAAAAAAAGTTTTTATTGTAAATGGGCGTGTCCGTGGGCGCATGAAGCCTATATTTTATGTGCATTTAAATGTTGATGAAAAATTTAAACATACCAAGTTTTATTCCTGTAGCTCACAGTTAATGCCTTTATTGTGCTTTCGCTATGGAAGGTGGGCGTGTTTATGGACGGATTACTCCCAATTTTTGAACACACCTTAGTTTTGGTATAAAATACATACATACCAAATTTAATTTCCCTATGACAAACATAACCTTATTTATTGAGTTTTCAACTTTTTGGTTTGTATGGGAGGTAGGCGTGTCCGTAGGCGGATGACATCCATTTTTCAAAACCATCTTTATCTTGTTATTAAAAACATATGTGCCAAATTTAAGCTCTTTATGATAAACACAGGCTTATTTATTGCGTTTTCAATTTTTTGGTTGTATGGGAGCTGGGCGTGTCAGTGAGCGAATGACGTCCATTTTTCGAACACATCTTTGTGTTGGTATAAAACACAGACATATCAAATTTTATTGTTGTAGGTTAAATATGCGCTGAGTTATGCAGTTTTCAATTTTCGCGTTGTATGGGAGGAAGGCGTGTCCGTGGGCGGATGATGTCCAATTTTAAAATCATCTTTTTTTTTTAGAAAAAACATATGTGCCAAATTTAAGGTCTTTATGTTGAACACAGGCTTATTTATTGCGTTTTCAATTTTTGGGTTGTATGGGAGGTGGGCGTGTCCGTGAGCGGATGACGTCCATTTTTCGAAGACATCTTTGTGTTAAAATAAAATGCATACACACCAAATTTTATTGTTGTAGGTTAATTATGAGCTGAGTTATGCAGTTTTCAATTTTCGCGTTGTATGGGAGGTAGGCGTGTCCGTGGGTGGATGATGTCCATTTTTTTGGACAACACACAGACGGACAGACGGACGGACGGATGGACGGACGGACGGACGGACGGATGGACGGATGGACGGATGGACGGACGGACGGATGGACGGACAGACGGACGGACGAATGGACGGACGGACGGACGGATGGACAGACGGACATGGATAGCTCGACTCAGGTGGTGACGCTGATCAAGAATATATATACTTTTCTATACCGGACTCGCTTCGTTCTATGCGTTACAAACGTTTGAACAAAGTTAATATACCCTGACCTTTCAGGTTTAGGGTATAAAAATAAGACGTTAAAAAATTAATTTTGCGTTGGTAGTTTTCACAACTGTTGCAGCATTAAAGTCACATTTGGCACAATCGATTGTACCCATGTTGCTCTATTTACACCAACGACATCTGACGCTACTAACCCAGTCAGCTGCTACATGAATAGAAAAGGATTCTATAGCGTAAAAGTTGAAGCAGTTATCATTTAAAAAAAAAAAGATTAGAAAAGCTTACTTAGTACCATAAATTATTTTTAACGGTTTTGTGACCATCGTCTTTTCTTTGTGACTATAAGCGTCAAATTTCCCGGTTCTTATCACGACTCCGGAATTTGGGCTATACCGGAAGTGTGACTGTATATGATGCAAAACCACACATGTTAACAAAGCTTATGGTTGCTGGGTGACGAAGGCTATTCACTAGAACCATAGCTTTTAACTCCAGATGCGTAGCCGTTTAATACTCAACGCAAGCAACACAATCGAAAGAGCGTTTTGAGTGTTTTAGTCACGATTTTATAAGTACTATTTTTTTACGTTACAATTATAAAATTTTCAATATAAACAAAAATGCTTATGGCCTGTTTCAAAAGAGAAAAACATTTTGTAGTTTCATTTTTCGATGCGCATCATGATATAATAACTGCAGGTAGTATTGACATTTCTGTTGGAAACGGACTTCTATCAAAAAATATAATAAGAAAGAAAGCGCTCACAATCCGTAATTGCATACAATTAATATTCACTGGTCACATTCAGCGTATTCAACAGTTGGCAACAAGTTAAGTCAAAACTTGATGCACATATATATGAAGTTGCGCATTAAAATGCATTTAAAAATAGAAAATTTTTAATTTTTCGGTAAAATTTCCATTGGTATTGATACAAAGCTTGTATTGATAAGGTATTGATAAACTTGACAACTTTTCTGAAACTTGATCATTTAACACACAACAGTTGAGAGTTCGTTTACTTGTAGCTGAGAGAATCAACAGTTGTCAATACTATCTGGTAAAGTAGCTATATCATGGACATAATTAAATAATTTAAAAGGTTATGCCGATATTCGACGTCTTCTCACGAAAATAGAGATAGAAGAGGAAACCCTTATTTGAAGAGGAGCGCATTTTTAATGACACAAAAGTTCCACAGCTGCTTTAATATCATACTATTAAAGTACTAAATCTTAGTACAATATATTTTCAAAATTTTGAGTAAATAAATTTTCTGCTACTTTTGTATTTTGAAGCATTCATTAGATGATTTTTTAAAGGTTCTGCGATTTTACAGCGTCCGAACTTGAAATATTTTTGTTTTTTTTTTTTTGTTTTTTCTAACAAGGAAAGGTCCCCAGATGACAGTCTCGGATTTGAATGATTTTCGGATATGTGATAGCAGACAAAAATCTAAGGTTGACGTATTTTTTATGCGTGCTCAATCGATGGTTTAGAGTTTCAAACTCGCGTTTAAAAATCAGAATTAATTTTTCTGCTATAATTTCGCTATTTTCCATGGAAACATTTACAAATTTGGTACCAAACAAAAGCCCTTACAAAACCATACACGATGGCATAAAATTTTCATAAGAAAATTTTGTTTTAATTTTTTTGTTGTAATTTTTAGTAATGTTTAGTCGATATCAGAGAAGTATCTTGACACAATTATTTCATATTAATTTATGTTAGATTAAAGTCAATTTTAAAACTTACCTTACAACTTACACTTAACTTACAATTTGTTTTGTTATTTTTAAATTTCTTACTGTTTATAATAAAATTTTTGTTTTATTTAAATGCATTTATTTTCCTTAAAGAAAAAAATTTCATTACATTAAAAGCATCCAAAAATTTCATTTTTTTATGGCCTATTCTCATGTTTAAATATTTTCTCGGAAAAGTTGACATTTCATAGGGCTTCCATACAAAATGTGTGCTTTTTTCTTGTAATCGAATCGAATTTGTTCTTCTTTCGTTTAAGTTGTGTTTTACAAATCTTGTGACCAAATTTAGTGAACACGTGTTTAATACTTGTGTTTTTAATTTCCGCATATATAAATTGTGTTTATGTGTTTTAAGTGCTTGTCGCATGTTAACTTAAATGAAATTAAATTAATTAGCTTTCCTCTAGCTTTATTTTAAGAAGCTGAGGAATCAAAAAATTTTTCCTATTGTGCTTAACGTCTGGTATCTAACACAATATCTATTAAAGCATATTTATGCAGGGTGAAACTCAAAATTTTGATTTAAAAAATAAATAATTAAAATTGCATTGAGTGGTACTTTTTTAAAGATATATTAAATATATAATGTTTTTTAAAAAACACCATATCAAAACGAATTTGTCGAAAGAACTTTTAAAATCATAGGATCTATTTCAGTAACAGATACATATGCTTGCCAAGTTTCATCAAAATCGGTTCATCTGTTTTGACGTGGATGATCCGAACATAGTTGATTGAATAAAGCGCCCTTTAACGGAAGTTTTCTGCAATTTAAATAGTCTCAATTCTGTTGCAGAGTCAAGTTATTTCATGTACCAAATTTTAGTAAAATCAATCAAGTCATTTAGGAGTTATTGAGTCTTAACAATGCACTACTTAAAGCGCCCTCTTTCGGAAGCCTGTTATCTTGGACGCAGAATGTTATGTTATCTTGGGCGCAGTCGAACCTTCATTCCAAATTTAATTGAAATCGGTCCAGGTGTTTAGGAGTTATTATAGAGTGCCACGCCCACATAATTCCAACCAATTTTTTACCTTTTCTTTATCTATGGTGCAGTTGAGCCTTCATTATAAATTTCATCGAAATCGGTCCAGGAGTTTAGGAGTTATTAAGTCTTAATAAAAACGCACTACTTAAAGCGCCGTCTTGCGGAAGTTTTTGGAATTTTTTATTGCCAATGTTTTATTTTGGGAGCAGTTGAAATCGTTTCAGGCGCTTAGAAGTTATTACAGATTGCCACGCCCACATACTTCCGCCCACTTTTTTACCTCTGCTTTATATTGGTTGCAGTTGAACCCTTATACCAAATTTCATTGAAATAGGTCCAGGCGTTTAGGAGTTATTGAGTCTTAAAAATGTACTACTTAAAACGCCCTCTTGCGTAAGTCTTTAGAATTTTTTATGGCTGATGTTTTATTTTGGGAGCAGTTGAACCTTCATATCAAATTTCATTGAAATCGGTACAAATGTCATGGAAATCGGTTCAGGCGCTTAGAAGTTATTACAGAGTGCCACGCCCACATACTTCCGCCCACTTTTTAACCTTTGCTTTATATTTGTTGCAGTTGAACCTTCATACCAAATTTCATTGAAATAGGTCCAGGCGTTTAGGAGTTATTGAGTCTTAAAAATGTACTACTTAAAGCGCCTTATTGCGTAAGTCTTTCGAATTTTTTAGGGCTTATGTTTTATTTTGGGAGCAGTTGAACCTTCATACCAAATTTCATTGAAATCGGTTCAGGCGTTTAGAAGTTATTATAGAGTGCCACGCCCACATACTTCTGCCCACCTTTTTTACACCCCCTATGTTCTTTCTGACTATGAAAGGTACTCGGTGTCCAAACATATAGTTATATAGCATATTAACGATAACAATTTTTGAAGTGAAACTTCTTTGGCGGCGAGTGAAATTTCCAGGTCTCTTATTCGTTACGCTCGGCGAACGTTTTCAATTCATATGAAAATTTAAAAAAAATTATTGCCGCTGCCGAGAATTGAACCTCGAACATCGTTGCTTAAGAGTCGGAATCTATACCTTTACGCCATGTAAAAAAAAAACACAAATTGGCCATTTCAGCCCTTGAAAGGACTTTGACCGAGCTTCTTATGATCAATTGTGTTGTGTGTGTTATTAAATGTTTGCACACAATTGACCGAGAACTGGACCTACATGTTTTATGCCGACTCCGAACGGCTAAAGTTCATGTTCTCAAGAAGCTTTACATGGCATTATTTACTCTCTGAGGTTTGCCATTGTCTGCAGGGAGGTTGTGACCGATCAGAAAAATTTTTTATTGAAAAAATTTTTTTCGCCGCGGCTGGGGATCGAACCCGGGCTCCGAGCATGCTAAGCCACACACTTAACCTGCATGCCACGGTCACCACAATAATCAAACAAAATGTAATTAAAACTGAACGCTTAACATTCTCTCCGTAACATTAATTTTCATCCGAAAAGTATGCACGGAAAATGTATTTCTGTTAGCTTCAAACGAAATATTTAGGCACATCTAGTGGGAAAAAATGTACTGCCTGTTCGCTGCAGTAATTAATTTGGTTCGTTGGTTGTGATCAAAAACTTGAGAGATGGTTGACAACATGCAAAAACAGTTAATTCAATATAATAATAAAAGCAAAAAATGTTAAAAGTGCAATATTTAAGATTGCCCAGAATAGTTTTTGCCATGTCAAAAAACGTTTTAAAGCTAAGAAAAATGGCTTAAACAGGAGCAGAATTCGTTTGTGAATATAAAGAGCGAATTAGAGCTCTTAAGAATGTAGCCGCAGCTGGGTCTGCAAATAATGACGAAGGTAAGGTGATTACAACATCGGCTGAGTTCCAAAATGCATTCTTACGAAGCATCAGTGTATTTTGGTGAATCTACAAAGAACCAATCCCCAGAAAAACACACTGATGCTTTGTAAAAATGTATTTTGGAACTCAGCCATCAACTCAACAAAATTTTAAAGCCAACCAAGTTGATACAATCAACGTTCGCTGCTTTATGAGGGCCTCTCTCCACATAGCAATTATTATGATCAGGAAGCAGGAGGTAATAATCAACAAGATTTGCCTCTGCAAATCTTTCGGAGGTTCCTTCAACGAGTACTATGAAAATGAAATCTAGCATTCAAAAAGTGACAATGTTGAGAATACATTCGAAAGCAACTAAAACACTAACTGAACTAAAACAAGAACCAAAAATAACTGTTATTTTACAATTTTCAAATGAAAAAAAATTGTTAAAAATCTTTTTCAAATATACCATTATATTACAAATGTCATCAGCCTGACGAATATTAAGTCGGTTTTAATTTTGAAACTGATTCTTTAAAAGTTAATTTCTTGCCTAGCATATTTCGAGGAAAAATAAAGGTTACTTTTGACTTTTATTTTATCGGTCAAAAATAGCAGTTATTTTGTGACTTTAATTTTTTTGGTCAAAAATATCAATCAATTTGTGTTTTCTTAAAGGCCACATGACAGATTGAACTGTGACACCATGTCACCGATGAGATGAAAATAAAGGTATCAACATGTTTTTAATCGGTAATATGACTTGAACAAATATAATTTACCTGATATTTTTGACCGAAAAAATAAACACCAGAAAATAACTGTTATTTTTGACCGATAAAATAAAATTCAAAAGTAACTGTTATTTTTGACCAAAAAAACTATAAGGCACAAAATAACTTTTATTTTTGTCGGAAAAAATAAAACTTAAGAGATAAAAAAGTTAATATGTGACACTTTCGACAAAAACCATAGCTGGTACGGTCCCTGAATGCAAATATTGAATCAACAAATTATTATTCCATTTCGTATTGATTGATTTTTTTTTCAGATACTTTCTCTCTATTTTACACTAAAATCTCTCTTATTTCTTATTTTTGTTAGAGAAGTTTCACTTCTGCCACCTGTACGTTGCTACACGCGAGTTTTTTTTTATATTATTTTAAATAACTTGCTTTGCTTTAAATAAAAAAAATGGTGTATTATAAAAGCTTGCCATGGTATTTGTTATTGAAAGATATTTAAAAAAGTCTTTAAACTTATATGTAGTTGAATGACATATGTTTATGTCGCAGACTTTTTGACGTAGAATTACGTCTTACAGCGCGGTTTGTATGGGGTCGTTTTAAAAGATTTTTTCAAGGTCATTAGGCAACGTTTTTGGCGAATACTTTAGGGTATACCTACAGCCTTTAATACTCTTCGTTCAAAGATAATATATATACTTAAATATCAGATATATCCTACGCTGAATGAATATCTAACTTTGGATTTTGTCACTATTATATTAAAGACACAAAATAGTAAAATATAAGAAGGAAAATGGATGTTTTTATAAAAGAAAATCAATCATCAGCTGCTTATGTGCCTGCTGCTTTCTTTTGTTTTCTTTCGTTGTTTATGTTTGTATGCTTTGGTTTTGCACGCATTGGGTTTATGTATGCACTACTGTTCTAGTATACTATTTTGAAACCAGAGTTCATGAATCTCTTTTCAACTCAGTCAATGAACTCAATCTGTCAAATTTAACGAAATGGGTCTGTGATCCGGTTAGATTTAACTCTTATGAAAAAAAACGAGTTGGATCATATTTCTTTTTATGCTTTTACACAATAGAAGGCGTAAAATTTTAATTTTTGTTTTTAATGCAAATTAATTTGGATTCCACATCCCACTAGCACTAGCGAGTTAAGTTTGCAAACTATACATCGAACAGAAAATGTAGCTAGCAAACTAAATATCAGACAGAGACGAGAGGAAAGGACATGTGCTCAGCGTGAAATATAGTAACCATACGATTTTTTATTAGTAGTTAATTAGTAGTTAAACTGACTGTAGCTCGCAAACTATATATTGGGCAGAGACGAAAGTGGCACCAATGGAAAGTGCATTTGCTTCGCCTTCTTTTCCACTAAGTCAATGAACTCAACCTATTTCGAAAATTTAACAAAATGATCGAAAAAATTTGAAATTTTGCTTGTTTTTTTTGCTTGGTCATTTTATCATACTTACTATTTAACTTTATCTTTGTTTTGGCATCGATAAGTAGTCCATAATTGAGTGTTATTCATTTATTTTTTTAATTTTTGGAAGATCAATAAAAAATACGTGCAAAATGGACAAAACAATCGGACCAAAGAGAAAAAGTAGAAGAAGTTACAACTTAAACGGAATTCTACGTATACACTTACGATACTATCGAAACTGTTTCTTTTTATTATAAAAATTGCTGTTGAAAAACCGCAATCGTCTAACTTCAAACAGCATTAAAGAAAAAGCAAAAAAAAAAAACTCAATAAGGTAAAAAAAGTCAGCGACAGCTCAGCAAAGCATAAGTAATGCAAAAGTGATAAATAATCCTTTCGCCATTTTCAACACAAGAAACAGTATAATCAGCACTGAAAAAAAAAGCAAAACCAAAAATAAAAACTTAAGGAAAATAACTGACAGGCTGGGACATTTATGCACACATACTCACAAAGCACACGCACACATGCACTACAGCACAACAATGTGCTGACAAAATTCAGCTGAATAGCGCAGAAAAAAGAGTTGCTTGTGTGAACGTGTTGCCGTTGTCGGGTTCCGAACAAGAACGGCAAATTGAAACGACAGCGATTCCAGGCCACGTTTTGACAGCAAATCTATTTATCAATTTGCAATTGTAAGCAGTAAGTCGAGGCACATGAGCCTGACACACACACACACAACAAAAATTTAGCCTGTGTACCGCAATTGTCCTGACGCTGCTGACTGCTCTGTGTTCAGTCGAATTACTGCAGGAATATAAAATAGTATTTTTTATTTTTTTAGCAAGCTATAAAAAGTAGAATGTACAAGAAAAATAAAGGCCTTGAAGAAACAAACATGGCTGTTGAGTGCGTTGAAGACACACAGACATAGCACACATGCCGACATACATATTAACGAAATGCCATTTAGCGCTTTATTGCTGCCTCGATCAGGCGGCAGTTCCTGCGCTCTGAGCTTTTGTGTGAGGCTGCAGTGCGCTGCCTGTTGCGCACCCTTTACACCAACTTCTCCTGCTTTTTCTCTATCGTCAAACAGCTAACCACATACATATCTTGGTTAATTTTTTTTTCTATTTCAACAACGTTTTATTTGTGTGTGTGTGTGGCTGGCTGTGTTACACACACTTTGCTGCGTTTAGTCTAAGGTTTTTGCCTTAAGTTTTTATCTTGTTGTCCCGCTTGATGTCGAATGTATGTAGCTTTAAGCTGGCGGGAATTTTCTAAAGTTTTGCCATTAAGTTGTGCCACTGTGCGATAAGGCAGTCATTTTTTCATTGCCATTTTTTTTTTTTATTGCCATTTTGTTGGTGTTGTTGTTTTTTTAGTTTTTCTTTTCATATTTGCTCCTCTTTGTTGCCACAAATTGTACAAATGTGCGTAAATATATGGCATGCTTTGTAGCGTTAGTTCAAAAATGTAGCCTAAGGCCTTGCACCGCACCATACCGCACCCAATGCGCCATTTACAGTTGACGCTAGGCGTAGAAAAAAAAAAAATTTTAATAAAAACGTATAAAAAGCAAAAGCTGCGTTCAAATTTCTTGCCATTCTCAGCTATATCGAGCACAATTTAAGTGTTACTTTAAAAGTTTTCAAGTCACAAAGCAGCAACAAAACGAAGCCAAGCGAATAGCAGGCTACAAAAGCTCATATCCTAGGGGCAGAATTTGTTATGTTCCATATAATCTTAAACTGTTAACATTTAAACAAAAAAACAAAAAAAAATAGCAACAACAAAAAAGCTTTCACTTTAGCCAAAAATTCATATTTTACATCTTCTTTTTTTTTTTTTGTATATATTTTCATTTAAATATTTTACATGCAGCCATGTCATGTGGTTAGAATTTTTATTTTCAGTTACTGGCAGCACACAACAAATTTAAAATGCACATAAAGAGCCTGTATATAAAAATAAAACAACAACAACAACAACAACAACAAGAACAAGTAAACAACAAGCACAAACAACTGATTTATAATTCAGTGCCCAACAGTATGTAAGCAACAGAAGTGAACAAATTTATATCCAGGTTTCTCCAACATATTCGTATAAATTTCTATTACTTTCACTTAAGTTGATTTCTTTATAGATATTTTTATATCCTTGGAGGCTTTTTCAAAAAGAAATTTTTTTTTTTCTACAAAGTAAATTACCTGCTTTAAAAGCATGCTTGCTCGGTAAGCAGTATTTTTGCAAAACTTATTTTAAAATCTTTATTTAAGCAAGCGACAGATAATTTTTCAAACTCAAAAATTATGAAGTTTCATCAACAAGTTTGTTTAGATTAATGGTTAACAAAGTCTTGTTCTTATCTTATGTATATGTAAAGCAACATTGACGTTGTATGACTGAGTAAAACATGAAACATGTTGCTCTAAAACACATGACTTGGATTTTTCATATCGTGTCTTAAAATTGAGGTAGAAATTATTTCAACTCTTGACTACAGAAATGAGTTTAAAATAACATAAATGTAATATTTTTGAATAACAAAAAAAAAAAAAACAATAGGTACCGAAATATAAACAACCATTGACAAAAGTTTAAAAACTTGAAGAATGTTATGTTCTTTTTAGCTCATTTGTATTCAATGAAAACAAGAGCTTTTCAAGTAAAATAAGTCAGAAATTAAACAAAGAAATAATAATAAGAATGGTTTATTTTTGCATCAACATCCCATACAAAATTATTTTAAAAACAAGTAAAGAAAGTCTAAAGTCGGTCTAGGCCGACTATGAAATACCCTAAACCTACTTTTTCAAAATACAATAATATCATTAAAAATGGGCGTGTCCGTGAGTGGATAAAGCCCATATTTTGTATTCATTTCAGTTTTGATAAAAAATTTACAAAAATTTATAAAAATTTAAAATTTTATTCCTGTAGCTTACATGTTAATGATTTTATAGTATTTTCGCTATTGTGGGTTGTATGGCAGGTAGACGTGTTCATGGACGGATTACGCCCAATTTTTGAACACATTGTAGTTTTGATATAAAATACATTCATACCAAATTTCATCTCTACATAAGTATATTGATGAAGTTTTAAATTTTTGGGTTGTACCTTTGGTAGCTGTGTACGTGGGTTTATGACACCCATTTTCCAAAATCATCTCCGGTTTTTTTATAAAATACATACTTACCGAATTTTATCTCTGTAAGGAAAACATTAACTCATTTACTGAGTTTTCAATTTTTGCATTATATGGGAGGTGGGCGTGTTCGTGGGTGGATGACACACATTTCTCAAGACATCTTCGTTTTGTTATAAAAAATATACGATCTAAATTTTATCTTTCAAGGTTAAACATAAGCTTATTTATTGAATTTTAAATGGTTGTGCTATATGGGAAGTGGGCGTGTCCGTGGGCGGATGATACCCACATCTTTGTTTTGATATAAGATACATGAATTTTCATTGTATGGATGGTGGGTGTGTCCGTGTGCGGATGACATCCATTTTTCAAAAATATCTTTGGTTTTTTATAGAAAACATATGAATTAAATTGTATCTGTCTAGGTTAAACACAAGCTTATTTATTGAGTTTCAAATTTTTGGGTTATATGGGAGGTGGATGTGTACGTCGGCGAGTCACACCCATTTTTCAAAAACATCTTTTTTTTGATATAAAATACACGCATACCAAAATTTTTTTCTGCAGGTAAAACATAAGCTTATTTATTGAGTTTTCAATTTATGCATTGTATGGGAGGTGGGCTTGTCCGTGTGCGGATGACACACATTCTTCAAAAACATCTTCGGTTTGTTATAAAAAATATACGAACCCAATTTTATCTCTCTAATTTAAACTGAAGCTTTTTTTTATTGAGTTTTCAATTTTTGTATTGTATGGGAGGTGGGCGTGTCCATGGGCGGATAACACCCATTTTTCGAAGACATATTTGTTTTAATAAAAAAAAAGTACAAGCCCAATTTTATTGTTGTATGTTAATTATGAGCTTATTTATGCAGTTTTCAATTTTTGCAATATTCAGTAGTGCAGATCCTTTGGACCCATGAAAGCATTGGTAAGAGTTTCATTCAATTACCTCAACTTCTTCTCTTTATTCTGTGTTTACGGACAACACACATACGAACGATTGCACGGACATGGATAGCTCGACTCATGAGGTGACCCTGATCAAGAATATACACTTATCTCTGCCGAACTCGCCTCATTCTAAGCATTGCAAACGTTTGCACAAATTTAATATACCTTGACCTTTCAGGTTAAGGGTACAACTACCACACCAGTCAACATTTTTACAAAAAACTTGATTTTTAGATGTTATTTCAAACCATTCCAGCTCACGGATTAATGATATTACCTCTGTGGAAACACTCTTGAAAAGATCTTAAAGAGAAAATCCTGCGTCAATTTAACTATTGGTAATCTGTACAAATATAAGAAGTTTCACTTCAAAAATTTGTTGTTAAAAGTTTAGTTTTCATTGTGAAAATACTGATAAAAATGTAAAGAGTTGAATTTTAATTAGATGAAGACTTCCTGTATCTAACATTGAAATATTTTCAAACATTTTTGCATAAATTTTATTCAATATCTCATAGACTAGCACAAATCTTTGCTCTCCCAAGTGCTTTCCAAAATTACCTCAATTAATAAAGTAAAAAAGTAAAAAAAAAAAAAAAAACAAAAATAAAGTTCTGTCACTTTCGCCTACCTTTTGGCATCACCCTCTCGTCATGTTGATCATTTTTAGGTGCCAAAAAGATGGCTATTCATAAAAACAGGAGTCAAAATTTTTGCGGTTGCTCTGTTGTCACTCAAGCGTGACCGCAAAATAAAAGCCAAATATTGCACGCAAGACTGAAAGTTTTGCAAAAGCAACACTGTTGTCCATTACCAAAACAAAACAAAAAAAATACAACAACAAAAAACAAAAACAACAACAGAAAAACCACAGCGTAATGGCGATAGGAAATGTGAAACATAGTCGGCGCTCAACTCAAGCCAACCAACTGAAAGGAAATCGCATTGTTGCGGTTGATTAAAAACAACAAAGGCTTGAAATGTATTTGAGGGGCGAGCCAAAAAACAACGCAAAAATAATAGTAGTGCTGCTGCCAGATACATAGCATTACAAAAAAAAAAAAAAAAAACCAAAAATATATATATAAAAAAAGTACACTGCCTGTGATGACAAATATAAAAAAGCCGCAGCTCATAAAGCAAGCGCTCATAAAATAAGGGCTAAGCGTTGTCATAAACTATATAGTACATCATTTGTTAACTTTTGCCTGCCTTATTTGTAGACACAAAAAAAAAAAATAACAAAACAAAATGGCAGCCAACCTAGCAAGCCCACCAACAAACTAACAACCTTGAAATAGCCTAGCTTAATAAAATAGCTCGCTTTATACAGTTCATGTCCGGCATGCTTTTTAGACTTTGCGGAGACATGTTGAATATTTAAGACATTTTTAAGTATTATTTAAAAAGTTTGCTTGGTCAATATTGGCTTTAAAACAGCACGTGGTAAGCTCGGTCAAGTTGACTAAAAAATTTTTATTTGTATATAAATTCTTGCGTCTTTAAAAATCTTTGCAACTGACAATGATTGAAGTAGCTATTGACTGGTTTGTTTGTGTTTTTTTTTTTAAATAATTTCTGCTTAAACACACACACACATTAACATTCTTTTGGCTATTGCAAATTCTTCACATAAGACCCAAATTATTTGTTTACTTTGTTACTTCTTGTGAATCCAACATATGTTGTTTTAAGCGGTTCATTGATTCTTGTTGACTCTGGCCTAACTTTTGTTGGCTTTTTGTTTTTCTATTTTAAAGGTTTAGATTTTTAGTTTGTGCACAATTTGAACTTTATTTTATGTGCTTTTGTTTATCTTTGAAAACATTATTAATGACTTATTTGTTGATAGAAGTTTTTGTGCTCTTCTAACTAGCCGTCTGTGATGCTTGACTTAAGTCCCGCATAAATTGTCTACGCTTGCAGTGAAATTTATCTGTGTGGGTGCGTTTTAGTGGCAAAATATATTAAATTGTCTGTTTAAGGACATATTAAAAGTCATAGTTTTAAAAAACAATTTATTTGTTTACAAATAAAAGCATATATTTTAAAAAAATAAATCTGAAGTCAGTCTGTCTGTTCACTTGGCAGAACTTGGTATGGACTGACAAAGGTAAGCTAGCCGTTGATGTTGGCTAAGACAAGACGCTAGTCTTGATAGATGATAAAACTGACATAAATATATTTAAAAAAAAAAAAAATAAAAATAAAACATAAGTGCATTAAGTGAGAGTTCATGTTTGTTGTGTCGGCTTGGTTGTGGGTTAAAATAACGCTTTGCAAGCTTTGTAAATTTCAGTCAAGCCAAAGGTGTGTTTTTCCAACTTAATAACAGGAAACACACACACTTTGCTAACGAAGATAAACGAGGGTTCGTGCTTTTGGCCAGATCAGAGTTGGGTAGAGCAGATAAAGTCATGAAGGCCGGCAGGTACTGGCTTGTAGAGGCTCTATAAAATAATATGATAGAATAGAGTTTGCTCTTAACGCTGCAAAATGTTGCCATTGCTTGAAGCATTCGAGTCAATATTGAGCAAACAAATTTGTATGGTTTATGTAGAGAGCAAAATAAGTTTGTTTTATTTTTTTTTTATATATATATATATTTATTTATATCTTAACAATATAGCTAAATTACAGCACGAAAAAAAAACGAAATTGTGTAAAAAAAGAATAATTGTTTTTGCAGAACTTAACTATAAGTTATTTATAGCGAGTGGAATTTCATGCTTAGGCATAATTTATCTGAGCTTTGAAAATGATTCCGGTCGTAGACAGCATTTATTTTCAATTCAAGCAAATTGATTCATGCTTTAAAATTTTATAAATTTGTATATGTTTATAAACATAAATTGCGTTTAGCATGTTTGACACTGACATACATATGACATCGACACAGGTCATGTCATGGTCATGACAAGTCAAGTTTAAGTCAAGTTTAAGTTCAATATAAGTTAAATTTAAGTCAAGTTGAAATCAAATTGAAGTTAAGTTTTAGTCAAACTTCAGTCAAGTTAAAGTTTAGTTTAAGTAAGGTTTGAGTCAACTTGAAGTTAAGATGGGACATAACATTCGCGGCAGTGAAAACCGACCTTTTTTTAAAATTCATAACCTAGTCAAAAACAAATATTTTTCCAAAATTTTTTTTATCATAGTAGAGAATTCAACAAATAACAAGAAGAAAAATTCAAAAAATATATTTTTTACTCCAACATGGTTTTATAGAGCTCAAAACTGGCGGCAGAGAAAAAACGGGGCCTAGTGTTTGCAGCGCTGGGAGTCGCAAAAATTGTCCGATCTGGAAAAAAATGACTTGTTTAAATCTTAACAAAATTGGTTATCGTATGACAGGAGCTATTTTTTTAAATTTTTGGTGATGTTCCAAATTTGAAAGTGTGTTTTTTTTCGAAAAAAATATTGACTTAAAAAAAAAATTAATAAAAAATCGAAAAAATTTAAAAAAAGTTCGTGTCATACGATAGTGAATCAAGTTTAAAAAAAAAAAAAAATCCGTCAAAAAATGAACCCGCTGGTGCCACAACTAGTACGTAAAACATGGTTTTGAGATAAACGCTTTCAAAGTTTTTGAACAAAGAAAAAAAAGGTTGAAAAATTAAAATGCTCTCTCACTAATCCGGCTGTAAACCGTAAGAAATTTTCCATGAAGTTTTTTTCTTAGAATCTTATGAATATTTACTAAAATACAAAATTATAAAAAAAACGATTAAAAAAACGGTCAATGTCATGTCCCCCCTTAAGTTGAAGTCAAGTTGAAGTCAAGTTAAAGTCAATTTTAAGTCAGGCGTAAGTCAAGTTAAAGTCAAGTCTATGTTTAGTTTAAGTCAACTTTAAATCAAGTTAAAGTCAAGTTTAAGTTCATTTTCAGTTAAGTTTAAGTCAAGTTGAAGTCAATTTAAAGTCAAGTTTAAGTCAAATTTAAGTCAAGTTAAAGTCAAGTTAAAGTCAATTTTAAGCCAGGCGTAAGTCAAGTTCAAGTCAAGTTTATGTTTAGTTAAAGTCAAGTTTAAATCAAGTTGAAGTTAAGTTTAAGGTCAAATTTCAGACAAGTTTAAGTTCAGTTTGAGTCAAGTTTATGTTTAGTTTAAGTCAAGTTTAGGTTTAGTTAAAGTCTAGTTTAAGTCAAATTGTATTCAAGTTGAAGTCGAGATTCAGTCAATTTGAAATCAAGTTAAATTCAAGTTTCAGTCAATTTGAAGTCAAGTTTAAGTTCAGTTTAAGTTTAGTTCAGGTCAAGTTTAAGTCAAGTTTATGTTTAGTTTAAGTCAAGTTTAAGTTTAGTTAAAGTCTAGTTTAAGTCAAATTGTATTCAAGTTGAAGTCAAGATTCAGTCAATTTGAAGTCAAGTTTAATTCAAGTTTCAGTCAATTTGAAGTCAAGTTTAAGTTCAGTTTAAGTTTAGTTCAGGTCAAGTTTAAGTCAAGTTTAAGTTAAGTTTAAGTCAAGTTCAAGCCAAGTTAAAGTCAAGTTTAAGTCAAGTTTAATTCAAGTTGAAGTCAAGTTTCAGTCAATTTGAAGTCAAGTTTAAATCAAGTTTCAGTCAATTTGAAATCAAATTTAAGTTCAGTTTAGGTTTAAGTCAAGTTTAAGTTAAGTTTAAGTCAAGTTGAAGTCAAGTTCAAGTGAAGTTTTAGTGAAGTTCAAGTCAAGTTTATGCTAAGTTTAAGTCAAATGAAAGTCAAGTTTAAGTCAAGTTAAAGTCAAGTGTAAGTCAAGTTAAAGTCAAGTGTAAGTCAAGTTAAAGTCGAGTTCAAATTAAGTTTAAGTCAGGTTTAAGTCAACTTGAAGTCAAGTTAAACTCACGTTAATGTCAAGTTTAAGCGAAGTTTAAGCCAAATGTAAGTCAAACTCAAGTTAAGTTTAAATCCAATGTTGGTCAAGTTGAAGTCAACTTAAGTCGACTTAAGGTTGGGTAAGTTTTGGTTACTCGTACAGGCAACATGAGCAGTATGAATTATCATCAGCTGTTCTTATACTTACTACTTACTTAGATGGCGCTTACAACCGTTGGTCGGTTTTGGCCTGGTCTAAGAATTTTCGCCAGCCTCTTTTGTCGTGCGCTTGCTGGCGCCAGTTGGAAACTCCAAGCGTTGTCAGGTTATCCAATGCCTGGTCTTTCCAACGGAGATGCGGTCTTCCTCGTCTGCGTTGGCCACCGCTGGGTACCGAATCCAATATCTTTTTCGCTGGAGCTTCGTCGTTCATTCTCTCGACATGACCTAGCCAGCGAAGCCGCTCAATTTTAATACGCTTGACTATATCGATGTCGGCATATAGCTCATACAGCTCATGGTTCCATCGTATTCGGTACTCGCCATTGACGCAGATTGGACCATAGATCTTGCGAAGGATTTTTCTCTCGAACGCTCCCAAAGTCCTTTCATCAGAGCTGCTCAACGTCCAGGTTTGTGATGCGTATAGTAGGACGGGCATGATTATTGACTTATAGAGCGTCAGTTTTGTTCGTCGAGAGAGAGCTCTGCTTCTCAATTGCCTACTGAGCCCAAAGTAACACCTGTTGGCAAGAGTTATCCTTCGTTTAATCTCAATACTGATATCGTTGGAGGAGTTTATACTGGATCCCAGGTAAACAAAGTCCTTCACTACCTCAAAGGAGGTGTTGTCAACAGTGACGTGGTTTCCAAGACAACACGTTTGACGTGACGTGGTTTGTTTGTTGACACAAGATACTTCGTTTTATCTGCGTTCACTGCAAGACCCATTTGACTCGACTCTTTTTCTAGCCTGGAGAATGCTGCACTGACTTCGCGCGTATTTTGACCAATGATGTCAATATCATCTGCATACGCCAGCAGCATAACACTCTTATAGAAAATTGTGCCGCTGCGTCTCAGGTCAGCAGCTCGGATGATCTTCTCCATGACTATATTAAAAAAGGCGCACGATAAGGAATCACCTTGTCTGAAACCTCGCTTGGTATCGAAAGGAAGGGAGAGGTCCTTCCCGATTTTCACTGCACTGCTGGTGTTGTTCAGTGTCATCCTGCAAAGACGTATTAGCTTCGCAGGAATACCAAATTCAGACATGATGGCATATAGGTGACTCCTTATTGGACTGTCGAAGGCGGCTTTGAAATCGACAAAAAGATGGTGTGTATCGATTTGTTTTTCGAGGGTCTTTTCCAAGATTTGTCGGAGCGTGAAGATCTGGTCGATGGTGTACTTTCCAGGTCTGAAGCCACACTGATAAGGTCCAATCAGTTGGTTAACGATGGGCTTCAGTCTTTCACACAATACGCTCGACAGGACCTTATATGCGATATTAAGAAGGCTAATCCCACGGTAGTTGGAGCAAATGGTGGGATCGCCTTTTTTGTGGATTGGGCAGAGCACACTGAGGTTCCAATCATCTGGAATGCATTCTTCCGACCATATTCTGCATAGAAGTCTGTGAATGCATTTAAACAGAGCTTCGCCACCGGTCTTAAACAGCTCAGCCGGTAGACCATCGGCTCCTGCGGCTTTGTTGTTTTTAAGCCGAGCTATAGCTGTTAAGACCTCATTATAGTCGGGCAGCGGAACTTCAACGCTGTCATCCATAATTGGGGTTTCCGGGATATCATCTCCACTGGCGGGATTGTTGACAGCGTCGCCATTTAAAAGTCTAGAGAAGTGCTCCCTCCATAACATCAGTGTACTCTGGATATCTGTCACTAGATTCCCATTCTCATCCTTGCAGGAAGAGGCTCCGGTCTTAAAACCATCGGCCAGGCGTCTTATTTTTTCGAAAAATTTTCGAGTCTCATTCCTGTCGCCATGCATCTCAATTTTCTCGCACTCACGCATTTCCGCCTCTCGTTTTTTTCGCCTGAAAATGCGTCTCTCTTCCCTCCTCTTCTCTCGGTATCGCTCCTTAACAGCACGCGTCACAACCGACTGCAGGGTGGCTTTGTAGGCGGCGTCCTTCTCTGCAGTGGCGTCGCGACACTCCTGGTCGTGCCACTGGTTTCGGCGAGGGCGGTGGTAGCCTATCACCTCTTCGGCAGCCGTACGCATAGAGTGGGATATGTGCGTCCACTGTCCGCATATATCGTCGATCGGAGGAGTGCTTTCTTGAAGCAGGAGTGAGAGTCGAGTAGCGAAGGCTTCGGCCATCCGTTTTGACTGCAGCTTGTCGACGTCTAGCTTTCTTTGTGTAGGATTGCGAGCATTCTTAGCTGCGCACAGACGTGTGCGGATCTTGGCTGCGACAAGATAATGATCCGAGTCTATGTTAGCACCACGGATCGTGCGTACGTCTAGTACACTGGAAGAGTGCCTTCCGTCAATCAAAACGTGATCAATTTGGTTGCATGTTTTTTGATCAGGGGACAACCAGGTGGCCTTATGAATATTGAGATGCTTGAATCTAGTGCTACTAACGACCATGTTTCGTGCTGCGGCGAAGTCAATCAACCTCATTCCGTTATCGGATGTGTTGTCGTGGAGGCTGAACTTTCCGACTGTTGGACCAAATATGTTTTCCTTACCCACCTTGGCGTTGAAGTCACCAAGCACGATTTTTATGTCATGACGGGGGCAGCGCTCGTATGCGTCTTCAAGGCGCTCGTAAAAACTTTCTTTGGTCTCGTCATCTTTTTCTTCTGTCGGAGCGTGCGCACATATTAGGCTTATGTTAAAAAATTTTGCCTTGAAGCGGATTATGGCAAGTCGTTCGTTCACAGGAGTGAATCGCAGGACATGATGCCGTATTCTCTTGCCAACTACAAATCCGCATCCAAACTCGTGCTTCTCCGCATGGCCGCTATAGTAGATATCACAGGATGCTTGCCGTAAGCAACCCTGTCCCTTCCATCGCATTTCTTGGATTGCAGTGATATCAGCATTATATCTTTCCAAGATATCAATCAGTTGGATAGAGGCACCATCCCAATTTAGGGTTCGGACATTCCAGGTGCATAATGTTCTTATACTATACGACAAAAAAAATGTTTTCAGCAAACAGAAAAATAATTCATAGCTGTTGGTTATTTTCAAGCAATTTTTTTAAGTTACTGACAAAGAAAAGAAAAATTTATAATAAATGCTTAAAAAAATCATATCAACTCTTGAGCAGCTTCAAGTGCCAACAAAAAAGTAGCTCGATGGACTTTCCTAAGCAGCGTTTATATTATAACAAGCTTTTAAATAAATCCGCTTAAGTCGTGTTAACCTGCCAAATTCTAAAGTTTATCATAAATTGTGCTCAAAAGTTGAAGTGGGCAGCACAAGCAGATTTCAACAACTTGTCATTAGACCAAAATTTAGTACTGCCAGCATTGTACTTCTGGCCTAGCAGCATTTGTGTTTGTTATGCCAGTTGATTTTTTGTTTTTTTTTTTTTTGTTATGAAAACTGCTGCCGTTTATTAAATATTCAATTTATTTACTTATTTATTTCATTGTTCTTACTTAAGTAGGATTCACGTTGTTCTGAGTAAAAACTTATTTTGTCAATACAGCTGTAATCCGCTTATCAACATGACTCAGACGCTTGCAAATTGACGCAATTGGTTACTGTTATTGACAACATTACTGACACAGCTCACAGTAGAAGCAGTTTCAAAGAATGTAAAGAAGAGAAAGAGCACAAAAGTGAAAAGAAACCAAAACAGAAAAAAAACAACAACAACATTTTATTATATAATATATAGAATAAAGAAAACTTAAACAGCTGTCACAAACATTTAGGTCTAAGCTGTCAGTCGTCACCGGGAGCAGGCTTGATGAAACAAAAGAAATCCTTTTTAGTAAAGCTTCAACATCTTCTTAATATACTTCATGTCAGAAAAGTGAATTGTATTGTTTTGCATACATGTATGAAAGCACAAGCAAGCATGCTCATGTATTTAGCTAACTAAAAATGCGTTAACGTTGGAAGCACACAAAACGAAAAAAAAAGCCAAAATAAACCAAAAAGGATGCGAAACAAGGCTTCATAAACAAATCAGAGTAAATATGAAAATGTGCGGATATCTCGTAAGCAGCTCGTAAAACAACTCGTCACAAAATAAAAAAATAAATTCAAGTTGACAGTTTGATTGGTTGTAAACGTTTTAATGCTGGCTAAAGAAGCTGCTGCTATAACCCACTCTTATAGCTCTGTCAGCTGGCTTGTAGCCTGTTTTGACATTTAAAAGGGTCGAACGGACTTTTTTTCGGTATGACCAACCCATCATCGTTTTAAAATAATTTATATAATTTTTGAAATCTCTTTAAATAAAATTGCTTACATTTTGAGAAATTGGTCAGCTGCCCGCATGACAAGCTTCAACCTAAAGGTGCTTTACACCTACATCCTACAACAGTGTGTGTGTGTGTGTGGTAGGTTATTTTGTATCCTGACAAATTATTGTGGTTAGCTTCAAAGCCTTTTTTTGGAAAGTTTCTTTGTTTGCTGCTCAATTTATTGAAAGATTGTGTAAGCTTACTCATTAAGCATTTCTTTTGGCCATCAAAGTGAGCGAGTGTTTGTAATTTGTCTATGACAGTGGTTTGCTTGCTGCCTTCCGCTTGCCTTGGCTTAAATGCGGCTAACAGCTCAAAAGGGTCAAAATTGACCCAAATTTCTTTGGTGTTATTTTGCTTGATTGGTCTAGATTTCGCTGAGGTAAACAAGACCAAAAAATTGCTTGCCAAAGTGGAAAATGTTAAATTTTGCGTTTAAGTTAGATAAGAGGTACAGTCGTAAGGGTGGTAATAGGAAGAATAAGTGTTTGGTGGCTGGAATTTGCACGCTATGCACAAAATTGATTTAATTTATTGTGAAGCTACAAGGTTGAGGGATATGTAAAGGTTACTAAAAGGTTTTTGAAAATTGGTTTTTAAGCGTTTTTTAGTTGAAAGGTGTTTTATCATTTGAATAAGAAAAACAACAACACTTAACATGATTAAATGCTGAAAATTTATTTAATATTGAACGATTGAAACATCTTAAACTTATACTTAAGGTACTATTACAGTGTGTAAAAAATGAAAAATAATTTTTTTGTTTTCTTTAGAATCTGGTTCCTTAAGGTCTTTAGAATGCGTGTACGAAATTTTAGAAAAAAATATCAAATAAAAAAAAAGATATAACATACATTATATTCGTATGTCGCGCATTTTTCATATATTATCGTTTAAAGAAGAAAATCTAATCGCGTTTTTCTCGAAACAAGTTTTTCGAATTGGTTTCTAAGATATCTCGAGTTCTGCTTCGATCGATTTCGATGAATCTTACTTCATTGTGATCTTCATAGACCCTGTTAAGCAGTCTACCTACAAAAAGCCGAGAAACTTTTATATTTTGTTTTTTATGGCTAAGAAATTCTGCCAAAAACAGGGGTTTTTGTAAATTTGTTTTTCAACGCATGCCATTTTTTTGTGTTTTGTTTTTTTTTTATTTCCGTAGGTAGAATGCTCAACTACAACCTTCTACTGAAGAATGCACTTTGATTTTTTACTTTCAGACGCCTTGAAAATGCTGGAGACGAGAAACCAACTGACAACCTTTTTTTAAAGACGCCAACTTCTACGACCTCTAGAAAAGAAACAACAAATACAAAAACAAACAAAAACATTTTTTTTATATCTTCGACTTTAACTGTACATAATGTAAATAAATTTGAATTGAATAATTTATTAATACTATGTAAAAAAAATTAATAAAAAAGGTGTTGTTTTTAATAGCTTCACACTGTATAGTACCTTAAGTGATTTATTGCGATTTTCGTGCTTAACAGAAGGTACTCAATGCAAAATAATCATAAATGCTGATTGATACTTGCATCAATGACCATGACGTGACCATGACATGACCATGACATGACCATGACATGACCATGACATGACCATGATATGACCATGACATGACCATGACATGACCATGACATGACCATGACATGACCATGACATGACCATGACATGACCATGACATGACCATGACATGACCATGACATGACCATGACATGACCATGACATGACCATGACATGACCATGACATGACCATGACATGACCATGACATGACCATGACATGACCATGACCTGACCATGACATGACCATGACATGACCATGACATGACCATGACATGACCATGACATGACCATGACATGACCATGACATGACCATGACATGACCATGACATGACCATGACATGACCATGACATGACCATGACATGACCATGACATGACCATGACATGACCATGACATGACCATGACATGACCATGACATGACCATGACATGACCATGACATGACCATGACATGACCATGACATGACCATGACATGACCATGACATGACCATGACATGACCATGACATGACCATGACATGACCATGACATGACCATGACATGACCATGACATGACCATGACATGACCATGACATGACCATGACATGACCATGACATGACCATGACATGACCATGACATGACCATGACATGACCATGACATGACCATGACATGACCATGACATGACCATGACATGACCATGACATGACCATGACATGACCATGACATGACCATGACATGACCATGACATGACCATGACATGACCATGACATGACCATGACATGACCATGACATGACCATGACATGACCATGACATGACCATGACATGACCATGACATGACCATGACATGACCATGACATGACCATGACATGACCATGACATGACCATGACATGACCATGACATGACCATGACATGACCATGACATGACCATGACATGACCATGACATGACCATGACATGACCATGACATGACCATGACATGACCATGACATGACCATGACATGACCATGACATGACCATGACATGACCATGACATGACCATGACATGACCATGACATGACCATGACATGACCATGACATGACCATGACATGACCATGACATGACCATGACATGACCATGACATGACCATGACATGACCATGACATGACCATGACATGACCATGACATGACCATGACATGACCATGACATGACCATGACATGACCATGACATGACCATGACATGACCATGACATGACCATGACATGACCATGACATGACCATGACATGACCATGACATGACCATGACATAACCAACACAACCAGTCAACAAGACCAAGACCCAGAGTAAGAGGAAGAGTTCGTGCAAGAGCAAGATCAAGACTGTGACTCTGACTCTGACTCTGACTCTGACTCTGACTCTGACTCTGACTCTGACTCTGACTCTGACTCTGACTCTGACTCTGACTCTGACTCTGACTCTGACTCTGACTCTGACTCTGACTCTGACTCTGACTCTGACTCTGACTCTGACTCTGACTCTGACTCTGACTCTGACTCTGACTCTGACTCTGACTCTGACTCTGACTCTGACTCTGACTCTGACTCTGACTCTGACTCTGACTCTGACTCTGACTCTGACTCTGTCTCTGACTCTGACTCTGACTCTGACTCTGACTCTGACTCTGACTCTGACTCTGACTCTGACTCTGACTCTGACTCTGACTCTGACTATGACTTTTACTTGACTTTAATCTTGAAAATGACTTTGACTCTGACTCTTCACGTTAAACTAGACTTTGGTCTTGATTTTCATCTTGACTTTGATCTTGACTGTGATCCTGAATTTAATCTTTAAACTGGTCTTGTTTTTGATATTGACTGTGATTCTGAGTTTACTCTTGACTTTGATCTTGTTTTTGATCTTGACTTTAGTTTTGACCTTCATTTTGAGTTTCATCCTGACTTCGATCTTGACTTTGATATTGACTTTGATCTAAACTTTGATTTTTACTTTGTTCTTAATTTTGATCGTGACTTTGGTCTTAATTTTGGTCTTGACTTTGATCTTGATTTTTACCATGAACTTGATCTTACCTTTGATCTTGACATTGATATTGCCTTTTTATCTTGATTTTGATCTTGACTTTGATTTTTTCTTTTATCATGACTTTGATATTTTTCTTTATCTTGACTTTAGTCTTGATTTTGATATTGACTTTGATTTTAATTTTGATCTTGACTTTTATCATGACCTTGATCTTGCCTTTGATCCTGATTTCGATCTTGACTTTGATATTGACTTTGATCTAAATTTTGATCTTGACTTTGGAATTAATTTTGATCTTTACTTTGATCTTGACTTTGATTTTAATTTTGATCTTGACTTTGATCTTGACCTTGATTTGCCTTTGATCTTGACTTTGATATTGACTTTTTTCTTTACTTTGATCTTGACCTTGAAAACTATGATCTTCATTTGGGTCTTAATTTTGATCTTGACTTTGGTAATGACTGTGATCTTGACTTTGATATTTGCTTTGACATGACTTTGATCTTGACTTTTATCTTGGCTTAGATCTTGGCTTTGGTCTTGATTTCGATCTTGACTTCGATCATGATTTTGATCATGACTTTGATTTTGACTTTGTTTGTATTTTTTATCTTGACTACTATCATGACCTTGATCTTTCCTTTGATCTTGACTTTTATCATGACCTTGATTTTGTTTGATCTTGACTTATATCTTGACTTTCCTTTTGACTTTGATCTTGACTTTGATTTTGACTTTTATCATGACCTTGCTCTTGCCTTTGATCTTGAATTTGATCTTGACCTTGATCTTGGCTTTGATTTTGATATTGATCTTGACTTTGCTTTTGACTTTGATCTTGACTTTGATCTGACTTTCGTATTGAATGTGATCTTGACTTTGATTTTTACTTTGACATGACTTTGATCATGATTTTGATTTTGACTTTGATCTTGACTTTGACCTTGACTTTGATCTTAGCTTATATTTTAGTTTTGATCTTGACTTCTATCATGACCTTTATCTTGCCTTTGATTTTGAATTTTATCATGACCTTGATTTTGTTTTTGATCTTGACTTTTATCTAAACTATCGTTTTGACTTTAATCTTGACTTTGGTCTTGATTTTGATCCTGACTTTGAACTTGACTTTAATTTTGACATGACTTGACTTGTCGTCAGTTTTTATTGACTTAAAATTATTTCAAACGAAGGCTTCGATGAGTAAAAGGATGTTTCATATGACTTAAAAAAAGCAAAACAAAAACTGAATAGGCCATTTCAGCCCTTGAAAGGACTTTGCCCGAGCTTCTTATGATCAATTGTGTTGTGTGTTTTATTTAATGTTTGTACACAATTTATCGAGAACTGGACCTACATGTTTTATGCCGACTCCAAACGGCTAAAGTTCATGTTCTCAAGAAGCTTTACATGGCATTATTTACTCTCTGAGCTTTGCCATTGTCTGCAGAGAGGTGGTGACCGATCAGAAAAAATGTTTGATTGAAAAAAACTTTTGCCTGGACTGGGGAACGAACTCGGGCTCAGAGTATGGTAAGCCACACACTTAACCTGCATTTCGCGGTCACCACTTCATATGACTTCGCCATTTCATTTCAATTATATTCATATCATAAAGATTACTGTATCAAACATTTTAAGCATTACATCTCACATTTAATATAATTTGGAAATGATTTGTTTTTTTTGTGCAAGAGAGTTGTTCTAGGATGTTTTTTTCAAAATTGAAATCTCTTATAACTATGCTAAATATAAACTTTTTATCCTCTGCTGATTCGCTTTATACAGCTTACAATTGTGCATAAGCCTTTTATTTTCAATAAGAAAACAAAAATAAAATATAAATATAGAAAACCCATGTCAACGTATTAAAAATCGACAAATTTTTCCATTTTAATGGAATATTTGAAAATATTTATTTAGATGTGTGGCTCTTCAAATTCGACTGCTTTGCATATGTGTTGGAAAATTTCGCGACAAACAAATAAATGCTGCAATGTTGGTGTGCGTGTTTACTCTCAGACTGACGGACAGACATAGTATAGGCACGTATAAGCATAACATGAACAAATATGTACATATTATATAATATAACCAGGAAAAAAAAAAAACAAAGTAAAAGCTTTGCATGAATTGCGCATTCGAGTGTGTGCATGTGTTGGTGACACATGCTTTCACTGACAACAACAAAAACAACAACAACAATAGTAGTAGTAGCAACAACAAATCAACACGCCGATGATGACAACAACATATTTAACTATAAGCAACACTTTGGAATGTCAAGTGCGTCAACGACGAGCCACGCGCAACGCACACTAACATGTCAATAGATAAAATGCCGCGCATAGCAAACTAGGGTGGGCTTGAGTTAAGCGGGTTGAGAGAAAAATATTTTAAAAATTATCTAAAAAATGCTGTTCGAACCGGAAGTTTAAAAACGATATCAAAAATTGCTACATAAAATTTTTTCGAATCACTTTATTATAAAAAAAAAAATAATTAATTACTTATTTTTTTTTTATTGGTTTTTAAAACGTTTATCACAAGTATGTATTGAACAATTTTGAAATTGTGGTGTTATTTTTCTTTTTATATGTATAAATGTATTTTGTATACAACACATATATGTTTGTTTTGATACTTTTTATATGTAACTATATTGTTATAATTTATTTTAATTTTTTGTATAAACTTTTTGATATTCTCGAATCAATCCATATGTTTTATTGAAATGTTTTATTCAATAACCTTTGTTAAGTCTTCTACAAAATTTTTTTTATATAATATTATTTATTTTTAATAATGGTTTCATAGCTTTAAGTTTTTGTTAACAATTTTAAAGCTTTAAAGCTGTCTTTACTGTTAGTATCAACTTGCTTCATACGAACCGCACGATTGTTAAATACGACCCACCCTAGCACACTTAGACAGTCCTTAACACAACCACTGACAGCTAAACTTTGCACCGCTGCCGATATTCAGATTGACAACGTTTTAAAATTAAATTATTTTTTTCTTAGCGACTAGCGCATATTTTACTGCATAAATTTGTATGTTTTCAATTTTGTTGAATCTGTGTGTGTGTGTGTGTGTGTGTTTGTATGAATATATGTTAGGCGCATGTATGTGTGGCACACATTTACACTTATTCATTTGACGGCATGCTTGAGCGAAGGTTGAGTGGCTTCGGGTGCAACGACCCAAAATTGTACACAGAACATCCTCTTAATTCTGCTGTAAAGAACGACGAGCTGTTAAGATTTTGAAGCAGCTTTTATTGAAAATTTTTTTTCCTCAACCACCGCAAAATACTTCAAAGACTAATAAAGTACATATATGTATGTATTTATGTATAACGTGCAGCCTGAAGGTTAGCTTCTTAAGATATTAATTTTAAATTTTTGCAATTCTTGTCAAACCAAAGGAATTGTTTAAATTTGTCGGAAGAAACAAAATATGACAATACTTTGTAGCAGTTTTTATTTAAGTTAATGTTTTAAAATTTTTTATCAAATTGGTTTTCGTTAAACGTTTTTTTGTTAAATCATAACTAACTTCAAAAATTTGTTTGTTTCGCATAAATTAGCTATAAACCATAATTTTGACAGCTCTTTAATACAGTAAAAAAAAAAAAACAACACTGAGTTTTAAAAATAAAAATTAAAAAAAAACCAAACCAAAATCTTCATTATTTTCGTTATTCTAATAGAAAATGCTGTATGTCACAAAGGATCGCGTAACATATTGAGAAGCAACAAAATATAGCAAGTACGAAAAATGATGATGAGCTAGACAACATGAAAAAAATTGTGTTTTCTTTTTCAAGTGAAATATGAGCGATGAACAGCAAAGACAACAACAACAACAACAGCAACAACATCAACAGCATCAAAACAGCAACACATTACAAAATAAACCCAACAATGACTGCCTTAAGTAACAAGCAAAAGAAGTAGAAAAAAAACCTACGATAAATCGTTGCTTTTGCGGAAATTACAACAAAGATGATACGAATATGATAAGAAGCGGAAGTGGCAGAACAAGTAGAGGAAAATTTATAGATCAACGCCATATTTATTTTTGCCAAAACATGTTTCGGGCAACACAAAAAAAAAACAGAATGTACAATAAAAATAACATTCCAGCCACCCACATGCAGATAAATCAACAAACATCCTGATAAGTAAAGCAGCAAGCTTTCATATACATATACATACAAATATATTATAAAGCAACGAAATACAATGACACGTGCGCTATAGCCTGCCTTTAGATAAGGAAATCCCAATTGCGCCGCTTGTTTGAGTTGCTGCTGCCACTACTGTGTGGCTGCTGCTGTTGCTGCTCATATTTAAAGCTTCCTTTGCCATAAAAGTTCAAATTATGCTCATTTCCGTTACTTCTTTCTAAACGTTTCACAGCTCCCGCGAGATCAAAAGTTGCTTTATTATTTAAAATGCAAATTCTATTTTTAATGTATTTAATGGATATTTATGATATAAGATATTATTTTTTGGTTTTAATCTAATAATGTATGAGATATTTAAAAACACTTAAAATTATATAAATTACACCCAAACGTATCGAAAAAAGCTTTTCAAGTCTTATAGTAGCCCAGCTCGAGGAAGTCCCATAAGCCAAATGTACTCCAGCGAAAAATATAAAGTGCGGATATTATTTTTTTTTATGAAAACGTTTTAAGTTGAATTAAATTTTCTAAGCAAAAAAATTTCTAATTAGCAAAAAAAAAAGATATTTGCTTTATCGAAAATGTTTGAAAAAGATTTTTGAATTTAAAGAAAGAAGGAATCTAAATTTTAATACAGCTTATTAAACATCAACATGTAACATATTGAAAAATTGCCTACCTTCTCAGTTCAATAATTTCAATCAATAGTAGGAATGTTTTTTAAATCAGTCTTTATATTTAAGAGAGAAGCTTGTTTAACGATATTGCTCTGTGGCACGCCTCAGCTACTCGCTCAGTGCAGATGTTACGATAAAATTTATGGTAAGAGAATAAAGCTTCATTCTTTCATATCATGACAAAAATAATGTTAAAGTGATTGACTTCATCATGATGCAAACAGAGTGCCTTAAGCAACGAAACTGCAAAAATGTTGCATGAATTATAACTCGCTCGAAATGGATTTTACTGTAAAAGAAATAACAGTTCTGTAAAGCCTACGTCTTTGCTCACTTGAAAAAAAAACTATACAAAAAGGACATGACATCACGAGACAGTTTTCATATTCAAAATGCAACGGTGTTGCATATAATTTTTACTCAATGAACATATGAGTGTCAGTTAAAGTTATGCAACGGCAATAAAAAAACGGACACGTAGCTATAAGACAAAAATAAAACAAAAATTAAGGCATTTTCAAGTCACAAAAAAAAAAACTACTCATGCAACGAAATTGAAATATCGTTGCATAGATTTGTTACCTGCACAGTCTAGAAGCTAGAAGATGAATTGCATTTTACGTCAGTACAGATTGGTGCCAATTCTTTACAATGAAAATATAAAACTTATATAATAAAAATTTATGCAAGAATCACAAAAATAACATGTACAAAGATGGAGCTAAGAATAATAAAAAGGAATAAGTCAAGAATTTGTAAACAAACTTTGAAAAGAATTTTGATAAGGTTGGAGATAAAGACAGAGAAAGAAACTTGTTTAATAATTTGGACAGTGATTACGACAAAGACTAGGACAAAAATAAGCGTAAGGATTAAAATGAAGATATAAACAAGGAATAATCAAGAGTTAAGAGAAAATTTAAAAAACGGATCTGAGCAGAATTAAAATATTTAAGAATATAAAAATATGAACAAATGCTAAGACAGAAATTTCGGAAAAGATAATGAAAAATATTTTGACTTACATGCAAGAATACGAACAAAAATCAGAAAAAGAGGCAGACAGATGGCAAATATTTAGACAAAGATTACACAAGAATAAAGACAAGGATTTTAGCAAGAATTAGAAAGTGAATTAAAAAAACGATTAAGATAAAGGTTTGGTTAGGGATAAAGACAAGGACTTGACATAGTTAAGAAAAAAAAAAATTAATTTAAAAAAAAAAATTTTAAAAAAACTAGTAAGGTATATCTTCGACTTGGCCGAAGTTAAAATACCCCACAGCCGATTCGTAAGTGTAAAAAAATCTTAACTTGTATAAGATTTAAGAAATTTTACTATTTTGATGACGTCTAAAATACAATCATATCAAATTGTTTTCCTACAGGATAAAGTCTCTTTATAAAATATCGAATTTTGGGGTTGCATGGGAAGTGGGCGTGTTCTTGGGTTTTCTAACATGCCTCATTTTTGATATAAAATACACATATACCAAATTTCAGCTCTTTAGCTTAAATGTTAGCATATTTATAGAGTTTTCACTAATATGCGCTGTGTGGGATGTGAGTGTGTTCGTAGGCAGATGACGCACACTTTTCTTCCACGATTTAGTTTGGATATAAAATCCAAATGTATCAAATTATTTTCCTATAGGTTTGTATGTTTGTAATTTTGGGTTTGTATGGAAGTTGGTCGTATTCGTGCGTGAATGACGCCCATTTTTCTAACACGTCTCATTTTTGATATGAAATGAATAAATAAAAACAAATAAAAAAATATTGGTCATTTCAGCCCTTGAAAGAACTTTGACCGAGCTTCTTATGATCAATTGTGTTGTGTGTGTTATTAAATATTTTGCACACAATTAACCGAGAACTGAACCTACATGTTTTATGCCGACTCCGAACGGCTAAGGTTCATGTTCTGAAGAAGCTTTACATGGCATTGTTTACTCTCTGAGGTTTGCCATTGTCTGCAGAGAGGTGGTGACCGATCAGAACAAATTTTTTATTAAAAAAACTTTTCGCTGCGACTGGGGATCGAACTCGGGCGCCGAGCATGTTAAGCCGCACACTTAACCTACATGCCAAGGTCATTAAATGAATAAGTATATAATTTAATTTCTGTAGCTTAAACAGAAGTCTATTTATATTGTTTGAAATTTTGGGTTTGTATGGTAGGTGGGCGTATTCGTGGGTAGTTGACGCCCATGTTTCTAGCATGCCTTAGTTTTAACATAAAAGTAATAAATATCTAATTTTATTTATGTAGCTTAAACAGAAGCTTTATTATAAACTTTTCAATTTTGGAGTTGTATGGGAGGTTGGCGTGTTCGTGGGAGTTTTTTGGGTGGTACAGTTTTAAAATATGGGGTTGTGTGGAAGCTGGGCATGTTATTGCGTGGATGACTCCCATTTTTCTAACACACCTTTGTTTTGACAAAAAATTTAACAAATACCGAATTTTTTTTATGTATCTTATATATTAGCCTCTTTATAGAGTTTTCATTATTTAAGTTGTATGGGAGGTAGGCGAGGTTTTTATATATGAGCTTAAATATTGAATTTCATTACGATAGCTTGAAAATACGGCTGTAATCGTGTCCACAGACAGACAGACGGACTGCAAGACGGACAGACAGATGCACAGACGGACATGACTAAATCAACTCAGGTGGTGATGCTGATCAAGAATATGTTTACTTTTCTATACCTACCACGCCTCCTAATGGGCGTTACACACATCGTGACAAAATTAATATACCCTTTACGCAGTATGCGTGGCGGTATAAAGATTGAAAACACGGATTTGGACAAGAGTAAAGATAGAGATTAGAACAAGGATTATGAATTTGAACTTAAATCAGCACAAGGATTTTTATCTAAAAACGGATCTGAATTTAAATCAAGATTTGGAGACGAATGTTTAGTTCTGTATCTAACAGTGAAAATGTTTTTATTGTTTTTTAAGTATTCTCCAAAATATTCAATATACTGTGGCGACCGTAAGTCATGTGTGTGGCGTGTGAGCCAACGCTTCCCGAGTTCAATTCTCACCCCAGACAAAAGTTTATTTCAATAGAAATAAATGTTTTCCTGTTCAGCCGCCACCTCTATGCAGACAATTGCAAAAACCTCAGCGAGTAAACAGTGCCATGTTAAGACCAAACGCCAAAACCGAAGCCAAAGCTCAATATTCGAAGTGACAAGGTTATGATCTGTATTTGGTAGGACCAATTAGGTGTAATGTGCTGGGCTGTTTCAACTATATGAAATTATCACTTGGCAACTCTACTGAACTGAAACAAAAACAGACAGACTACGATCAAAGACACGGCAAGAGTAATTTTCCAACATGACAACGATCGGCCACATGTTGCGCAGCTGATCAAAATATACCTTAAAACGCTGAAATTGGAAGTTATACCCCACCCACCGTATAGCCCAGATATAGTCCCTTTTGACTACTGTTTGTTTTTGTTGATGACTGTTGCCTTTGAGGGTCCACATTTCGCACTTTTAAAGAACTCCAAAATTGGATCGATTTGTGGCTCGCATCAAAATACGCATCGGTTTTTCCAGATGGTAAGCGAAAACTACTAGAAAGACGGGTAGCAAGAAGTGGCTAGCAATGGATGTTTTTATTCGTTAAAAAATTAATTTTAAACAAATTTTTCACAATACAGCGTCAAACTTGAAATATAATCCTTTAAAACGTTTTTGTTCACCAAATATGTTCTTGAGTTTTAATATCCTTAAATCTTCACAATCATTGGGTCATATATGACCATTAGCGGAACCAAAGGGGGGTTTCGGGGTTTAAACCCCCCCACCCCCAAAAAATTATTGTAGTATAGAGCAAAATAGCATTCAATCAAAGTGAGTCACATGAAAACCAATCTTCATGTTTGGCTAACGTCTTATGAAATGAGAGAAAACCCCAAATGTATATTTTAAATCGATTCTGGTTGATGCATAATCTATTAAATTAGTCATATTTTATTCTAATAAAATTAGGAGAAAAAAAAGTGAGCCGGAAACCAACTCAGAACTAAGAGGTACTCTTAAAAACTATTTAATGTTTTTTTTACAAAAAAACAACAAATTGGCCATTTCAGCCCTTGAAAGGACTTTGACCGAGGCTTCTTATGATCAATTGTGTTGTGTGTGTTATTAAATGTTTGCACACAATTAACCGAGAACTGAACCTACATGTTTTATGCCGACTCCGAACGGATAAAGTTCATGTTCTCAAGAAGCTTTATATGGCATAATTTACTCTCTGAGGTTTGCCATTGTCTGCAAAGAGGTGGTGACCGATCAGAAAAATTTTTTATTGAAAAAAACTTTTCGCCGCGGCTGGGGATCGAACCCGGGCTCCGAGCATGCTAAGCCACACACTTAACCTGCATGCCACGGTCACCACGTTTAATGGTTTTTAAACGCCTATAAAATATGTACTTTTCATGGTATCCACATGCATTTAATGTTATTGGAAATGTATTGAGCTCATCTTTCTTTTGGTGTATTGTATGGTGTGGTTTAATCAAAACTGAGTAAGTACTATGAAAAATTCGTTTTTTATAGGTGTTTAAAAAAATATATATTCGAAAATGATGAATTTTGGTACTCTAGCGCTCTATGGCATACATTTTACTAATAACTGGTCATCCCCACCAATTTATATATATACCCACCAAGATTTGCCAAAATCGAACAGTAATTATGGCAATTAAATAGTAATTGAGCTTAAGAATATCGATTTCTCACATTTTATATGATTATGGCACTTAGTTTTGGTTAAAGCTATGATAGAATAACAAGGTAGGCGCATATTGGAGGGGAAATGAGCTAGATGTCATAATCAGCTGTTCGAATTTGAGTTGTTCTAATTGTTGTTGTTGCCTTTTCGTTTTACGTTTATAGCACTTACAGCATTATTTGTGTAAAATAAGACATTTGAGCAGCCATATTAATATGAGCCTACCTTATTTTTCTATCATGGGTTAAACCACACCATACGATATATCAGTAAAAAAAAGAGCTCAATAATTTTCCAATAAGTTTAAATGCATGAGAATACCATGCAAAAAAAAAATATTGTACAGGTGCTTAAAACAACCACTTTTCGAAAATGACGAAATATCGATTTTTTGGCATTTCAAAAGATTTTGTAGACAAAAAAATTTAAAAAATTGGTTAGCTTATGTACATACATATGTGTACCATAAAAATCTTTGTTGGCAATACTTCGATTTGAGTTATCTTTTCAGCTTCTAGAATGAAACCCACTAAGGCGACTTGAAATATGTGGAAAAAATTTATTCAAAACTAAAACAAAATAAGACAGCCTGAATTTGAGGAAAATCGGTTGAGTCACTCGCCACCGAAATATGCTATTTTTCGTCTTTATACCCTAAACCTGAAAGGTCAGGGTATATTAACTTTGTGCAAACGTTTGTAACGCATAGAACGAAGCGAGTCCGGTATAGAAAAGTATATATATTCTTGATCAGCGTCACCACGTGAGTCGAGCTATCCATGTCCGTCCGTCCGTCCGTCCGTCCGTCCGTCTGTCCGTCTGTGTGTTGTCCGTATACACAGGATAAGAAGAAGGAGTTGAG
The DNA here is from genome assembly GCA_958299015.1 of Tetanocera ferruginea. Classification (NCBI taxonomy): domain Eukaryota; kingdom Metazoa; phylum Arthropoda; class Insecta; order Diptera; family Sciomyzidae; genus Tetanocera; species Tetanocera ferruginea. Next base: position 140,207,263 of record OY282641.1, read on the forward strand.
ATAATTAAATGAAACTTAGTACACATAGTCACATAGACCCAAGGATCTGCACTATTGAATATTTTTGGAATCCGCCCACAGACACGCCTACCTCCCATACAACGCAAAAATTGAAAACTGCATAACTCAGCTCATAATTAACCTACAACAATAAAATTTGGTATGTATGTGTTTTGTATCAACACAAAGATGTTTTTGAAAAATGGACATCATCCGCCCACGGACACGCCTACCTCCGATACAACCCGAAAATTGAAAACTGCATAACTCAGCTCATTTTTAGCCTACAACAATAAAATTTGATATGTATGTGTTTTATAAAAACACAAAGATGTCTTCGAAAAATGGACGTCATCCGCTCACGGGCACGCCCACCTCCCATACAACCCAAAAATTGAAAACGCAATAAATAAGCCTCTGTTTAACCTACAGAGCTAAAATTTGACACATATGTTTTTTATGATAAGACAAAGATGGTTTTGAAAAATGGACATCATCCGCCCACGCACACGCCTACCTCCCATACAACGCGAAAATTGAAAACTGCAGAACTCAGCTCATATTTAGCCTACAACAATAAAATTTGATATGTATCTGTTTTATACAAACACAAAGATGTCTTCGAAAAATGGACGTCATCCGTTCACGGACACGCCCACCTCCCATACAACCCAAAAATTGAAAACGCAATAAATAAGCCTCTGTTTAACCTACAGAGCTAAAATTTGACACATATGTTTTTTATGACAAGACAAAGATGGTTTTGAAAAATGGACGTCATCCGCATACGGACACGCCTACCTCCCATACAACCCAAAAAGTTTAAAACTCAATAAATAAGGTTATGTTTGTCATAGAGAAATTAAATTTGGTATGTGTGTATTTTATACCAAAACTAAGGTGCGTTCAAAAATTGCGAGTAATCCGTCCATGAACACGCCCACCTCCCATAGCGAAAGCACAATAAAGGCATTAACTGTGAGCTACAGGAATAAAACTTGGTATGTGTAAATTTTTCATCACGATTTAAATGCAATTAAAATATAGGCTTCATCCGCCCACTACAATACAATAAAACGCCCATTTACAATAAAAATTTTTTATTTTTGAAAAGTGGGTTTAGGGTATTTCATAGTCGGCCTAGACCGACTTTAGACTTTCTTTACTTGTTTTACTTGTTTTTTATATATATTTTTTTTTTTTTTAAACATCTATAACTTAAGCTCTGAAGAATTAAGTTTATAGTGAAGTCATGTGATTCATTACAAAAATAATTCCGATTGACTGCCGAACTGAAGAAAAAATTCATAATTCCTAATTTTTAATCGTATTTTCCCGAATCGGTGTCATAAAAAATTTCTCAAAATTATCAAATATTTTCCAATTTTATGGAATAATGGCTTATTAGGTAAAAAGGTGTTTATTTGATTTTTCTTCTGTTCATCCATTTACAACTTTTCGATTCCTACAACATTTAACGATAGGCCAAAGAGCCTATCACACTACACTAAAGAGCTAAATTCACTAAAATCGGATAATATTTGCGCAATTTTGAGGGATTTTCATGAAACTGATTTTGAAAATCCAATGGAAGATTATGAATATGACTAAAACAGTCGAAATTAGGGGTAATTTCGTCAGCTATTTTCGTGGCGAGGGACTCAAGCGTTTTTTTTTTTAAATTCAGGCTCTTTGTTTTTCCTCCCAAGGTGTCATAAATTTATCGTTTTTTTACTTTCGGAATTGAGCATAATTAGTACTCACCAATGGACAAATTTTAAGGCTTGTGCCAGCCAATTGCCTATTTTTACAACGAAGTGAAGTATGGATGAAAAATTTTCACTGTGAGAAGAAAAAAATTAATTTTTGCTGACCCTATGGGACCTTTCAATCTTCGTACAACTGCCGAACAAGAAAAAATCCGTGAAACGGCGTGCAACTGGCACTTGCAAGACATTTGGGCCGTACAGATCTTAAGGGGACTTGACACTTTCAAACTTTTTTTTATTTTAATGTTTTAAAATGCGTGTTAGTTGAATAAAAAAAAAATTTCATTTTGAAAAATTAAATATATATTTTTTTGTAAAAAATTTCGCAAAAAATAATTTTTTTTTAATTATTTTAATCACATATATTGCTGCAGGAATTTTTTTTTTAAAAAGTCATTAACAAAATCATGGCGGGCGTGATAAAACAAAAACCACTCCAGCAATCGGACCAAAATTTTAATATGTTGTTTTACAATTGTCGATGCATGGAATGAACTACGGACAAAAAAATCGGTTTTATAATTTTTGAGTTTTTGGCCGATTTTTTTCGAAAAAAACTTGACAATTTTCGAAAAAACGCCGCCAGTTTGTTATTTTTCAACGAAAATTGTTTCTTCTAGTTCATTCCATGGCGGTTTTGATGTTGATAAAAACCCGCGTTTTTGTTTTTTTCCGATGTCCCAGTGAGTTGTTATCACGCCCACCATGGTTTTTTGATGTTTCTTTAAAATAATTCCAGTAGCCATATGTAAGTAAAAAATCAAATAAATTTTTTTGCGTAATTTTTTACTAAAAAATATATATTTAATTTTTCAAAATGATATCTTATTTTTTATTAAATTTATAGGCATTTTAAAACATTAAAATAAATTTTTTTTGAAGGTGTCACGCTGAAGAAAGTTTATTTTAAAACTACCGCTACCACTACTGTTCATCTTCTGTACGGACAAAATGAGCTGACAGTGAGACCGTTTTACTTTTTTTTTCGTAACAAAATATGTTGCTGGCCATGCCTGAAGTTTGAACAAGAGACCATTAGTGCAAAAATTAAACGCACTAACCGTTACAACACAACCGCTATCATAACATAAAATCGTTTTTATACACTCAGAAAAAAGTGTCTCGGAATATGATAAAAAAGGCATCATATTTAGAGAAAAATGGCATAGACTTTGCTTTAGAGAATGCTATTCTCTAATTGCGATACTAAAAATTCTCTAAAAATGATAAAAAGCTTCCATGAAAAAGAAAAATATATCGTTTTTAGAGAAAAATACTTTTTTTTTGAGAAAATATTTGTTTTTATTGAAGAAAATACTTCTAAAAGTGAATTTTTTATCAAAATATAAGAAAAGTTTTTCATTTTCAATAAAATTTCTCTATAAATGAGAAATTTGTTGTTCAAGAAAAATACTTATCATTATTAGAGACATTGAAATATTTCCATTTCTTAAAAGTAAAGAAATATTTCTTCGAAAATGTGAAAATTTATTCTTATTGAAGAAAATTTTATTTGAAAAAGCGAAAATTGCTATTATCAAAAATAGAGAAATTTTTTACCGGAGCAAGGTATATGTTTTTTTCTCAGTGTATATAAGTTCTACATTTGATAAAACCTCCCCCCCCCCAAAAAAAAAAATTCCTGGTTGCGCCCCTGTATATGACTCACCTCAACTTTGTTTAGATGAACACTAGAAGTTTAATTGAACAAAAAGTATTGCATGATGTCTGTTCACGAGTTTTTTTTTATCCTTGCCCCTGTGCAGTCAATGTGTCTTAGATAACCTAACTCTGCTTTTACTCAAGTTAATGGTTTTGTACCTAATTTTGTTGGAAAATTAAGATTTGTCTGTTTTTTTACTACAATTATTTCGGCACTAAAAGCATTCACAAAACTATGAAAACTTTTGTCATAAAAAAACAAATTCAATTTGAAGCTAAATTTAAATAAAAATTTCTTGAAAATAACGAAAAATATGTATTCCCCAAATTCTCACAATTGATTAAAAATTGGAGCATTGGCGTTGACTTTATCTTCATAGCACACATTCTTGGTGGTCAGTCAAAGTCTCCGTCTTGAGAAATCACACGTCCAGAAATTTAAACCCATTTTTTCACATGTGACTCGGATATACTTGATACTGCTTGATATTATAAAATTTAGTAGAATATGCCTGATAGTATTACACATTATTTTTACACGACTAAAAATGAGACCACAGGAATATTCAGATTATTGTAGTAGTTTGTATCATATACTAGAAAGGTACCGATACCGAATAGATGATTGTGCTGTTTCTTGCCTACTCTGTGAAGTAACTGAAGGCTGAATGTTTTGTTAATGTGAAACCTGGGCCGAGGTAGCGTTTTTGTAGTGTCAATGCGTTGTGTGATTGTGTACCGACCGATATCTGAGAATTTCCTTGTATTGTATTGATGAATTTCGGTTCAGTAACCATTTACATGAGTCGCATGAACTTTTCATGACAACAATAAACAAAATACACAAAATAAAAAATACACTAAAACCAGCATATTTCATAAGCTTAGTGTTTAAAGTTCATAAAATGTGTGTGGAACATGTCATTTACTACTTTTGTAAAAAAAAAAATTCATAATATGCATGAACAAATACGAGCAGAATAAGAACAGTTCATAAGATAAGTGACAAAAATACACAAATCCCAATTTTGGTGTGGATGAAAAAGTTTAAATTTTATGAAAAATACAAAGGAAACATAATTATTCATAATTTTTGTAAATAAAATTCATAACAAAATATGAGGAAAACAAGAACAGTTCATATGTTAAGAGACAAAAATGCACGACTCTCAATTTTGGTATGGTTGATTCTGCACCCGTTTTACAGCGAAGAGTCATTGTGATAATGAAATTTGTAGGAAGATGAAGATGTAGGAAAGCAACCTACAAACCGTTAGTAGCAATGTGAAAGCAATTGTAATTTATTAACAACCATATTGGTCTAAGCGGCATTCACAGAACCTGCATGAAATTTTATTGTTTCAGAATCCGTTATTTGAACGGGTGCATTTCATAATTTCTCATTTTTCACAACGAAATTAGTTTGTCGATAAATTTTTTGGGACTTTCTCTGGAAAACCATCTCCACTGCTTCACATGTCTTATTTATCACCAATAAGAAAACAACCAACCAGGAGAAACCATTTATAAAAATATCTTTTATGCAATTTTCAATAGCTAATTTAGTTGAATAAAAACACACATATTTTCTTATTTTAAAAATAATTTTATTATCATTAAAATTTAAAAATTGCATATTTACTCTTAACCTAAAACAATGCTTAGCCTCTTTTTGTAAAATAAGCTTTGCTTGCTATTCTATATAAATATCAGACATTATCCGACCGTTGTTCTTAAATAAGCTTAGTTTAACTCTCGACAGTTCGGTACACTTTCGCAGCAGCTTGGCTGGCTTCGCTGGTTCCCTTCGGTTATGTTTATTTTTTGTATTCTCAAGATAACATGCCAGGCGTATAAGTCGACGACGATATATTTGAAGGTCATCCAGCTCACGCTGTTTATTAGGATCATGGTGGGCATAGGCGTTGATAATAATTTCCTGCGTCAGTACTAATTTCGATTTAGCCCAGGTCAGCAGCTGGCATTCCTTGTGACGCATAAACTTCTTGTAGCGGTACATATGGTAAGGCAGATCGGTATGATAAACGCTAGACAAATTGTCTTCAAGATCTGCATCCGATTCTATGTCTGTTGCTGAATCAAAATCAGAGCTAGAGTCTATGTCGCTGTCTATGATGGAAGTTGCATCAGAATCTGAGTCAGAGTCTTCATCTGTATCTGTGTCAGTATCGGAGTCAGACAACATATCAATATCCAAGTCAGTTTCTTCCTTTGGGACTGTACAAGACGGACTTATGTTAGACTGTTTTTCCTCGTTGATGTGTTGCTTTTGTTGTTCTGCAGGGTATATAGGTTGATTTAGCAATTCCGTGCCCCAGAATTGATCATTGTTAATATAGCTCTCCATGGATTTGTATCGTTTGGCAGCCACTTCTGTATCGGTATCTGATAAGCATTGTTCCATCACATCGTAGCCACTGGCGTTTTTTTCTTCTCTCTGTGATGCTTGTTGTTCCTTCAATTCCGGCAAAGGATATTTATCCACATACTCTTCGTCAAACCAAAACTGTTCAGTATTTATATAATTGCCCATATTTTTATTTGTAATTTTGAAAATATTTAATAATATATGTTTTGCTTGAAAATTGTAGATCTCAGCGTGACCTCTCGCTTAATAATAACATCTGAAAAGTTGTGTCTGCCTCTTTTATATAAGAGGTAAACAAATAAAGTTGACATGTTGTCATACCTGCATTCCCGTTAGCAATAAAACTATTAGACATTTCATTAAAAATACAATGCTTTTATTAACTTTTACTACCGGTGGTTAATGAGTTTTTACCTGACAATAAGAAAAATTCCCAAAGTTATGAGTATGAATTCGGTAGTAATGAGTTTTCAGGTAAACAAACTGTCAGTTGCAAGTAATTAGATAGTCAGAAGGTTCAGCACTGTTAAAAAATTCCTGGAAAAACTATCTGCAAACTATAATATATCTAAACATTTGCAAAAATATGCAAACAAAACTAACACCAATTAGTTTTCAACGCATTTGTATCAATACTAAATTTCATATTCAAATTTTGTTCAAGTGAATAATCGCATAAATATAGACTTACCCTTAGACCGTTATAACAAAACTGTCACTCAGTATATCTGTTCTTTATTACAACTCAACATTTTTAATCTGCGTAGATATAAACAAAAATGCCAAAAGCATTAAAAATATGCTTTAATTTTACTTAAATAAATTAATCAGAAGGACATTAGAAACACTATTGAAAACACATCTCATAATTCGTTTAATAACTTGCAAGCTCCTTATCACAAGCAACCTATTGAAAGTTGCAGCAATAAACTAGCGTCTTCTTAAAAGCTCTCTGCTGATGAGTCTTATTCATTATGCCATGAATACAGTGAATAGAAAGTCAAATAACTAGCTTTGTCATTTCTTATCCTTCAATGCTGAGTCTGCAACTTTTTTTCTTTCGTTTGTTCTTTGTATATCCTCCTAACTCTCATTTCCTTTCTATTTTTCTTATGTTAATTCATGCGACAGTCCAGCTGAATTAGTCGCCCTCGAAGACAATCTAAGCAAAATGAATGAAAAATGATTGCATCATTACGAGCGCGAGAAAAAGAGACAGAGAAAACACAAGGTGGCAGCACTATTAATTCGAAGAACTCATTTAAGTAAACGGTCTAAGAAAATTATATAAAAATAAAATATTATAACGTTGTTAATTCTAAAGAATTATCTAGCAATGAATATGAATATGAATGTGAATATGAATATGAATATGAATATGAATATGAATATGAATATGAATATGAATATGAATATGAATATGAATATGAATATGAATATGAATATGAATATGAATATGAATATGAATATGAATATGAATATGAATATGAATATGAATATGAATATGAATATGAATATGAATATGAATATGAATATGAATATGAATATGAATATGAATATGAATATGAATATGAATATGAATATGAATATGAATATGAATATGAATATGAATATGAATATGAATATGAATATGAATATGAATATGAATATGAATATGAATATGAATATGAATATGAATATGAATATGAATATGAATATGAATATGAATATGAATATGAATATGAATATGAATATGAATATGAATATGAATATGAATATGAATATGAATATGAATATGAATATGAATATGAATATGAATATGAATATGAATATGAATATGAATATGAATATGAATATGAATATGAATATGAATATGAATATGAATATGAATATGAATATGAATATGAATATGAATATGAATATGAATATGAATATGAATATGAATATGAATATGAATATGAATATGAATATGAATATGAATATGAATATGAATATGAATATGAATATGAATATGAATATGAATATGAATATGAATATGAATATGAATATGAATATGAATATGAATATGAATATGAATATGAATATGAATATGAATATGAATATGAATATGAATATGAATATGAATATGAATATGAATATGAATATGAATATGAATATGAATATGAATATGAATATGAATATGAATATGAATATGAATATGAATATGAATATGAATATGAATATGAATATGAATATGAATATGAATATGAATATGAATATGAATATGAATATGAATATGAATATGAATATGAATATGAATATGAATATGAATATGAATATGAATATGAATATGAATATGAATATGAATATGAATATGAATATGAATATGAATATGAATATGAATATGAATATGAATATGAATATGAATATGAATATGAATATGAATATGAATATGAATATGAATATGAATATGAATATGAATATGAATATGAATATGAATATGAATATGAATATGAATATGAATATGAATATGAATATGAATATGAATATGAATATGAATATGAATATGAATATGAATATGAATATGAATATGAATATGAATATGAATATGAATATGAATATGAATATGAATATGAATATGAATATGAATATGAATATGAATATGAATATGAATATGAATATGAATATGAATATGAATATGAATATGAATATGAATATGAATATGAATATGAATATGAATATGAATATGAATATGAATATGAATATGAATATGAATATGAATATGAATATGAATATGAATATGAATATGAATATGAATATGAATATGAATATGAATATGAATATGAATATGAATATGAATATGAATATGAATATGAATATGAATATGAATATGAATATGAATATGAATATGAATATGAATATGAATATGAATATGAATATGAATATGAATATGAATATGAATATGAATATGAATATGAATATGAATATGAATATGAATATGAATATGAATATGAATATGAATATGAATATGAATATGAATATGAATATGAATATGAATATGAATATGAATATGAATATGAATATGAATATGAATATGAATATGAATATGAATATGAATATGAATATGAATATGAATATGAATATGAATATGAATATGAATATGAATATGAATATGAATATGAATATGAATATGAATATGAATATGAATATGAATATGAATATGAATATGAATATGAATATGAATATGAATATGAATATGAATATGAATATGAATATGAATATGAATATGAATATGAATATGAATATGAATATGAATATGAATATGAATATGAATATGAATATGAATATGAATATGAATATGAATATGAATATGAATATGAATATGAATATGAATATGAATATGAATATGAATATGAATATGAATATGAATATGAATATGAATATGAATATGAATATGAATATGAATATGAATATGAATATGAATATGAATATGAATATGAATATGAATATGAATATGAATATGAATATGAATATGAATATGAATATGAATATGAATATGAATATGAATATGAATATGAATATGAATATGAATATGAATATGAATATGAATATGAATATGAATATGAATATGAATATGAATATGAATATGAATATGAATATGAATATGAATATGAATATGAATATGAATATGAATATGAATATGAATATGAATATGAATATGAATATGAATATGAATATGAATATGAATATGAATATGAATATGAATATGAATATGAATATGAATATGAATATGAATATGAATATGAATATGAATATGAATATGAATATGAATATGAATATGAATATGAATATGAATATGAATATGAATATGAATATGAATATGAATATGAATATGAATATGAATATGAATATGAATATGAATATGAATATGAATATGAATATGAATATGAATATGAATATGAATATGAATATGAATATGAATATGAATATGAATATGAATATGAATATGAATATGAATATGAATATGAATATGAATATATGAATATGAATATGAATATGAATATGAATATGGATATGAATATGAATATGAATATGAATATGAGCTACGAATGAACGTGTGAGACGAATAACTTTTTTACTTAAAAATAATGTAAAACCATTCTGCCATTTCCACCGCTTTTGTGCGCATCCTCATAAAAGAAAGTCTTGCTCTAAACAACCGTTATTTTTAAAGCTGCGCTTTAGTTTTATACTGTTGAGCTTTTCAAATCCATGCATATGATGAGCTCTTAAATTTAGCGCTTTGTTGCTGATTTTTATTATATTTTGTGCTTACTTCTCTCTCCTTCTCTCCTCACCCACACCTATATCTATTGCTTCATATTCCTGTTGACCTATCCGCTTTACTGTTATGGCTAACAAAAATTTGTTGATTTTTTTCTACGATTTCTTTGTTTATTCTCTGGTCATATCCGTAAATTTGCTGAATTTTATTTGATTTATAGTCCATTTTATATATTATATGAACTTGTAGGTATAACGTTTTGTAGCTGAGTATGTGTGGAGTGTGTTTTGTGTTTGTATATGCAACAATTCTGTTGTTATAAAATAACCAAATTTATGACCACCCCAAATCACCGAGTGACACTTTCCAGTGTGTCACGTGGTCACATAAAGAGCTCATTTTTATATGGTTTTTATTGCAAAAAAGTTTCTGCATCGAATTGTTGTGAACTGGATTTATATTATTTGATTTGGTTTTTTTTGCTCTCTTTTGTTGTTTATTTTTTTATTGACTTAGCACCGATCAGCAGTTATTGTATAAATAGTTGATTGCTTTAATATAAGAAGAAGAAGGCAAGCGTTAAATTGATTCTCTCCGATTTAAGTGAAAATGTATTTTTATGCGTTTTCATTGGTACACATATAGCTACAACAACAACAAAATATGTATACAATTTGTAACGTTATGCAACACTGGTTTTTTGGCAGCTGCAGTTGATAACTTTATACACATATATAGTAATTTATATATAAATATATATATATGTATGTATCGTATAATATATATTGTCTACTTTTATGGTGTGTACTTAAGCACAGTGGCCGAAATAGTTCATTAAATATGATTAATATACGTGGTTGTTTTGTTTTTACGTATCTCTTTTGTTTGTATATTTTATGACTTTCTAGAACAAAGATATAAAAATTATTGTTTTTAGCGGTAAACGTACTCCTAGTGCAGAGCGCGGAAGGGCTTATGTTGCTGACAGTAAAGCTAACAGGTAGAGAAGTTGTGTATTTTAAGTAGCTATAAGTTGTTTTGTGATATAAAAGGTAATATCTAGGTAGACGTAAATATGTTTTGATACAATATTATTTTTGAAAAATATTTTCTGGACACTAACGTATTTTAATCGTTAAATATACAACCTTTTTCATATTTTTACTAGACAAATTTCGCTCTGGCATACGTTGTTCAGACATTTTTTTAATATACTAGTTCGTCAATAATCTGAAACCTATATTTCGTTATGAATCAATATTAATATACAATATCTAACAAAGTGTCTTTTTTTTATATTTCAGCACTCATTGGATAAAAATAACTGAAGAATGCTCGCTATGAATAAATGTTTGAAAACTTCATTTTTATGGTAAGAAATATTTATATTTAAAATTGATTATAGTCTGAAATAAGTTTTTGGTTTAGTATTTATTTTATAATAATTTTTTTCGAAACTTAAGTTTCCTTGTATAAGCTTGTATAAGAAACTAAGCAAAATTAAAAAAAAAAAAACACAAATTATAATTTTACACATTAAAATTCTCTATTCTTTTAATTATTGAGCTCATCAATCAATACAATTGAATAATAATTTTTTTTAAATAAAAATAAAACCACTTTAAAAATAAATTATTAAATAAAATAAATTTCAAATTTCAGTAAGAATGTTTATTAACGTCTTTAGTTGAAGTTAATATTTTATTTCATGTAAACTACTTAAATATAAATTTTTCAATTGACATTTGACTTCTGTTTGATTGAAGAGCCCTGCTTGAAAAAATTTTCGGGAAGGTGGTTTTCTACATAAAAAGATGCTCTCGTATGGAAATTAAGGCATAATAAATTCCTGGTGACACATGTACTTGACCTTGAAAGTCAATTTCAAGATGCAATTTTTGGTTTTAACCATTTTGCACTCAAAGTTGATATATAAAATAAATAAATAAAAAAAAAACATATTCCATGTGGTTCTGAACTGTCTTTCCTATTTTTTTTTTTATATAAAGATACTGACTAATGGCTAAGGCAAAGGACAGAACATGAGTATTTAGGTTACTTCTTTGTCTTCTTCCACAAGTGCAGTGAGAAGATTTCTATTCTTAGGATCAACCATTTGTTTATGGCAAAAATGTCATCTGTTTTGGTTTGATTGATTTTTTGAGTTCCCTTGTATTTCCTTTCAAAATACTTCATTTATATTTTTATAGACACTATTTCTTCAAATCAGCGTATCATAAAAGATAGATATACCAACGTTCAGGTAGAAAAAGTGCAAAATCTATCTCTTCTCTCGCACGCATACAATTTTTACTACTATTTTCTATGATTTTTTGACAAAATAAAATTTTTTAAAAAATTTTTTTTTTCTATTTATTAAAAAATTGATTGAACTCAAAAACAATTTATTTGAAGGAAATATATTTCTATATCCAATCACTTAAAAGTTGTAGCCACGGATTGACGTATTCATGTTTTCATGACATTCGCTTTTCTATGCTAGAAAGCATAGATCGAAAGATCTAGTCATCGAAACTATTTTTTAACAATTTTGACTCGTATAGTATGAATAAATCATCATTTGATCCTTTGGCCAATGGCTTCCACCAGCTGCTATTTTCGTGGTAAAGACTTTTTGATGTTTTCATGGTCTCTAAAATTAAAAATTTTGAGTTGTGATAGTTTACACGAAATAAGCGATATATTTTCCCATTTTTTATGATTTTGTTTGTTTAACAGCCAGAAAATGACGTTTTAAAGGATTTTAACAAAATTTTCAAGTTTGAACATTTTAACTTTCACTTCATCGTTTTTGTTTTTTTTTTAATTTTTTGTAAAAACTAGCCTACCATCATAAACTGTCATGTTTGAATTTAACATTTTTGGGGGCTGTTTTCGTAAAAATGCCCTAACTTGTTATTTTCGAAAAATTTCACTTTTAACTAAAAATGCTAACTTGCAACGTCAGTGGTAAATTTTTTTTCTAAGTATATTGGTCATAGCGCTGGAAAAATATCAACCTTATTTCATATGGAAACGTTCACATTTAGATTTTTCTCAAATAAGATTAAAGTACAATTATAAAAAATTAAAGATTAAAAAATAGGACTTTGAAATACATTAAATTTTTCATTAGTAGTTGACATTTTCGTGGAAATGCCCATATACTAGTATAGAAGCCCGTCATACGACGTGTCATATTCAAAATAACTGAGCAGCAGACGATATGACAATATTTTTATATTCACTTCAAATGCTGTTGTGTTCCAATCGTCGTCAATCTGTCGTCAACTGATAAATATGTAATAATCAAAAATATGTGTGCATATTTTTAGGCTGACAGTTAACAGTTTAAGTGATATTTGGTTGTATGAGCGAAATAGGTTCTGGTTCAGGCTGAACATGTTTTAAAAGCTTAGCAATAACAACTATTGTTGAACAGTTTGAGCAATATAGAGCACGGAGAAGGAAGCTTGTCTTTTATATATTAAGATTTTATATACATATATGTGTATATTTTATGACAAAAAACACAAAACTTCTGGGGTGTAAATTACACCCAGTGTGCCGAATTAAAAAAAAATAAAATTTTACCACACTTCAAACTGCATCATTCCTTATTTTCATTTTAATGAAATTCTTAATAGTTATGAAGCGTTTTTTTAAAAAAAACGTAACATTATATTACAAAAAAAAAAATCAAATTAATAACATACAAACAATCAAACAAGATACCTTAATATCCAAACCTTATAATTTATATAAAGGATGTTTTTTAAGAGCTTGCTAATTTTAAATTTAAATAAAACACATGCTAAATTATGAAATGGCCAAAAAAATTTATTTATTTGGTAGATAATTTCTTGGCATTTAACATTTAAATATAATTTCGGGCATATGGCCACCACGTCTACTTTGCACAAAGGTCATTCTGGAGGTCCAATTTTCGACCACCTTTTCAAGCATTTGAGGGTTTCCAAAGCGTCTCTCGTTGCTGGTTTATCCACATAAACCACTGACTTCACGTATCCCCACAAAAAATAATCAAGTGGCGTCAAATCACACGAACGCGGATTTCAATTCACCGGTCCATTTTTCGAAATAATGTTGCCGTTGAAATGTTCTTTCCATAAGTCGATTCTTTCGCCCGCAGTATCTTTCATCCTGTTGAAACCACATTTAGTCCACATCCATATCTTAAAGATTTGGCAAAAAAAATTCATTGATCATGGTTCTGTATCGATTTTCATTCACAGTAACGCGTCGTCCTTCCTCATTTTTCATTTTGCCTCAACGATAGCAATATTTTCTTCTGTACGCACTCTTCTCATTCTTCTCGGTAGCTTGGCATCCAAAAGAGTGAATGTAGACCGAAATTTGGTAATTACGTTCTTTATGGTGGTCTCAGATGGACGATTATGTGCACCATAAAATTCACGAAGTGCTCTATAAACATTTTTAATTGAACACTGTTTTTGAAAATAAATTTCCACGATTTGGAAGCATTGTTCTGGAGTTAACCTATTCATGATGATTTGCCAAACAATACCGAGTATAGACGTCACTTTAAACTATCAAAACAACTGTCAGACAATTGAGTAAACCATATTGAAAAAAAAAAACCTCATAAAAAACACCCTTTATATACTTGTACATTAAACAAAACTTTGGATATATTTCTTTCAAAATGATGAATAACAGACCTAGAAAATGTGTTTTTCCGAAAAACTTGTTTTTTAGTAAAAATTCGATTAACATGACCTCTAAGCCTATTTCAATAAATCATGAAAAAAATCTTAAAATTACTTGACCCCATCTTACAGCCAAAGATTGAGTAACTAAAGCCTGGTTTTCACTATGTCAATTTCAATGGTCAGTTCTTGTCAGTCACATGAAAAATGCCAACACGTTGTCATTTTTTTCTGTTTGACAATGGCAAAAAATAGGAAAAACTGATCTCTTCACATGTTTATAGCAAAAATTGCAAAAAAAAATGTTATTTATGTGATTTTTTAAACTTTTAAATTTCATGTCAAACAAAAAATGACTAAGTGAAAACCAAGCATAAGATATTAAAAAAAAAATGTTTTCTCTTTTGGAATTTCCTAATGAAGAATCAGCCATTTCAATTCTTATGCTAGTTTTTTTTTAAGATATGCCTTTTGATTGGCTTGAAATTTTTACTTTTTGTATAATTTGAACCCTATAAAAGTGTATAAATTAAATATATATAACTCAAAATTATGACTGTCTAATTTTAAAATAATAATATCGTATTTTTGTTTTTATTTTTTTTTTTCTTTATTGAAAAAAGTCAATCAAAACATGCATTTAGTTTATTCAATATTTTCTCTGGAATGAGTTTGTAGAATTTTTGTTGATGAAATTTATAGAATTCAGGCATGACTTGCTTGCTTTATTTCTGGCTGGTGTCTCTGGAACGATAGGGTATGCCACGATTTTTCATCTCACGCAAAGTGGTGACTGGAAGGTTACCCGAAACTGATACTGCATAGACGCCGCGTGTAAAGCGTCCAATTCTCTGCCACTTGGCAACCCAGCTGTCTTCAGGGGCCATTAAAGCTATGATTCCATCAAAATTTTTGCTCGTATGATCGTAGACGTTATCGCTGTTGCCCTTCATATTGAGAAATTCATCGCAATTCTCGCAGCCATCGTGTTCGAACTGATCAAAGGTTTTGACTAATGAGCAGACAAGACAAGCGCGTAGACCACGCAAATCTTTAGGTATTGCGTCGAAAGACATGCTCTTTAATACTGTTTTGTCTGCCTTAAAGTCAAGTTTATATATAAATAAGTGTTAAATAGGCAGGTAAGAGAATTATTGAACTTAACTATTAAGAATTAAAACGTTAATGTTAGCAAAGTAGGTTACGTATTAAAGTTTGACAGGTACATTTTTTTTTTTTGTTTTTTTTGTAATATTTTGAAAAGATTTGCATGCTGTAATAAAAATTTTCATAGTTTTTGCCTGCTTCTCTAATAATTTTTGTAAAAATTAAGGTTTCAACTACCTGTCAAAAGAGTTGCTTTAAGAGAGTTCTAATGAGTTCTGAAGAGTTCTAATGACATAAATTGTTCAGCATACCTGATAATGTTTATGTTATACACTGAGAAAAAAAAACTTACTTTAAAATTAAACAAAAAATTTTAAAATAGAAATTTAACGCCTTTGCGTTTCTACAAAACAAAATTTAAAACAAGTATAAACTCCTTTCTTAATTTTAATTTTCTCTTATTGTTTCTGTGAAAAAACAAACAAAAATTTGAATACAATAAGGGTTTTCACGAGGCCCTGAGTAAAAGAGTAAAAAATTAAAGTGTAAAATAAAAATACTCTACAACAACAAAATGCTTTGAATGAAATCTTGCACTTTTACTCAACCTCAGGCATTGACTTAAATATATTTTTACTCTAGTGTAAGAAAATGACAGTTTGATTTTTTCAAACTCAATTACAGGCATGTTACAAAAAAACATAAGACGTCGTGTATTTTGCCGATGTATGTGTGTACAAATTTCAAAAAATTAGCTAGTGTGCGTGGAAGCATAAATCAGCTGTGAAAATAAATTAAATTCAAAAATAAAAAAAATTAAAAGTAAGTCAATTTCATAAAAATACCTTTTTTTTATAAAGCATACATATATTGTTCATTTAGGGCCTGGATCTGAGAAAACAAAACGCAAAAACCTATAAAAAGATGGTCAGACTCTGAAATTGTAAATAGTTTTAACTAATTTCCGGAATTTCGAACAATGATTACTATGTTGCGTTCACGAGGCTTGAGAGTAAAATTTTACACATTACTTTTTTAATCTTTTACTCAGGGCCTCGTGAAAACCCCTAATGTCAATTTTTGAATTTTTTTAATAAGTTTGAAAAATATCCAACATATCATAAAATAAAAAGTAAAATTATATATAAAAATATTTCAAATGCAAACTCCATCGAATGTAGTTAACATTTGGTTTTCGGAGGGGCCCGGGATAGCTGGATGTGAATCTGATGCTAAAAACTCGGAAAAGCTAAAAAAATGGCATCAAAAAAATATGCATTAAAATATTTGTTTTAAATTTTAAAATTTTTGTTTTAAATTTGCTTTTCATAACAAAAACACTGTTTTAAAAACAAAAACGTTTGTTTTGATTTTTACTTTAAAAACAGTTGTGTTTAATTTGTTTCAAGCTCTATTTCAAAAACAGATTCGTTAGATATAAACACAATTTCTTTTAATTTTAACTCATTTTTCCCTCAGTGTATGAAATGTTTTTTCAATGTTTATGACCGATATTTGCCTCATATTGAATTAATAATTATATTTCGATTTCATGGATATTTTTCTCAATACCTTAAAATTTTTAATTATCTCTTATTTATTAATGTTATTTTATGTTATTTAAAATTTATTTAATTTTATATTTTGCTTTCAGAGAAGCATCATTTTTATTATTTGCAAATTTATCAAAACTTAAATTTCTTCCATAATTTTTAATAATTTAATGAATTTTTAAAACCGTTCTTTGTTCGGCTTTCATTAAAAATTTTATTTAAATTCAATTAAGCAAACAAACCAAAATCAAAAAGAAAAAATTACAAGCGCCTTAAAAAATTCTCTTTACTCTCTAATGCGCCAGCTAAAAGTCTGTTTTTTATTAAAATACTTTAATCATTTTATTTATTTTTCCGACATTTCCGCTTCCCATTTCAACACCGATAAATATGTATTGCCTTGATCTCGTTTGATACCGCCTAATAAATTGCCTTTAGCTCTAATATATTTTTCTGCGTATAGCTTATTGAACAGTAAACAAACTTAAGACATATTACATTATGGCTAAATATGCAATCAATTTCATATCATATTCAACTCACACACATCCACCCACATATTGGTCCTTTCAAAAAACTTTTAAACACATGCAATAAGTTAAAAGCCAATATAAAGCTCACAGATAATTTCAATGCCACCCACATTTGCACTTGTGCTTTCTTCAACTTTATCCTATTCTCTGGTCTGGTTTTATTTTCTTATTTTTTTTTTTTAATAACTTTTAATTTTAATTTTTAGCCCGCAGTGGCAATTAAGTTTAATTGTCTTAGCTAAATACGAGCTGTCAGAGGAGCGGACAGAGCAACAAAAACATACAAAAAAAAACCCAAAACTGGAGAAAACAAACATAAGAAGAGTATGGAAGAACTTAAATAAATTTCTTTAAGAAAAAGCAAGGGGCAGCGCCAAACATTTTCTTATTCTGCCAAATTTTCTCCTACTTAGTTAAAACATTCATTCATTTACGCTTTTATTTGTTTGCTTAACGTAACAGCTCAGTGTAAAGCTTTTACGTACTTAACCTTTATAAGATACTCAGAAAATGCCGTTGGTGCTTTGTTAAAAATTGAATGCTTCATTTATGAATTGGTTAATGGTGATGGCAATATTTTTATCTATTATAGACAAAATCAAATTGTAATCGCCTCTTTTTTTTTGTTTTTGTTTTATATGAAAAACTCGATGATTAGAATTTTGAAAATTTGCAGCACACAAAAGCCAGATCTGTTCATTTGAGAGTTAATAAAAAGTTCTGGTTGTAGTTAAAATCTATACTTTTGCATCAACGATTCTTTTTATCTCAGAAATTGTGTCGAGAGGGCATGAAAATGTCCACTTATTTGCATTTATAATTTACTTCAGATTTTTTTTATATATATTATAAGAATCTAAATGCTTTCCAGAGCAATATAACCCAAAAAACATATCTCCTTTCTGGCCAGGATTAACCGTTATGGAGCCTGAAAGAATAAGAACTTTCAAAAATAATTAAAAGAAAACGGTTAATTCTACGTATTTGTTGACTTATGTCCACATTTAGACAAAATAATAAAATTAGCTTTTACCGAGCTGTGTTTCGTCCCTTATATTTTTAAAATTTTTTGAGTGGTTTTTGAGCCTTTTATTAAGACTGTAGTAGACAAGTCGTTCGATGCATAAAACATTAAAAGAGTGTAAAATAGAACAACCCCATTTTTTGTTTTGTCAAGAAGTTTTGTTAAAATTTTCTAAAACCATCATGTTCGCGCTCAGTGGAATATCTTACGTCATCACTGCCGCCAGCCAGAGGATGCTCTCAAAGCATATCATTAACTCTTTTGTGAACATTGATCGTTGATGAACGACTCAAAAAATTGTTTGGGCTGTCAAGGGCCAACAATATTGGACAGAATGCAAAATGCCATACGCATAACATGTAGATGGTTTCAGGACATATGCTGAACTGTAAAGCCTTAAAAATCCATACAAGTACCTTTTTGTAGAATTAGGCTCTTATATTTAACAAAGTCTACACAAGACGGAAAGATAATTAATTTTTCAAATCAGGTCCAGTACTTAGAGTGACTTTTGACTTCTTTAAACTTCTTTAAAAACTTACTTGACAAACACTGTAAGCAAAGCAACACCACTGGAACCTTGTAATCACTGGAGGGGCAATGAAAATGTAGACTACCTCTCTTATGGATAGATGAATGATAAAGGTTGGAGAAAATAAATGAAATAAGACAGAGCAGGAAACATTAAAAGGCAGATGAAAATTCTAAAAACCTTCGAAAATTATCTAATTCCAAAAATAGCCGAAAGGATGTTATAAAGTTTCATTTCTCGAAGTGCTACAAGGTAATTATATCTAATTGGAGCGAATAAACTGGAAAACCTTGTCAAAAGAGACGCATTTCGGTCCCTCATTGGCTTTGAACCATTTTGAAGCCTGTCAAAAGGCAACATTTTCAAAAAGGTAAGAACCTGGAAAAAAGTATTCTGTGCCACTAGAAAAATTGCAATTGTAATGATAATAATAATGATAATGATAATGATAATGATAATGATAATGATAATGATAATGATAATGATAATGATAATGATAATGATAATGATAATGATAATGATAATGATAATGATAATGATAATGATAATGATAATGATAATGATAATGATAATGATAATGATAATGATAATGATAATGATAATGATAATGATAATGATAATGATAATGATAATGATAATGATAATGATAATGATAATGATAATGATAATGATAATGATAATGATAATGATAATGATAATGATAATGATAATGATAATGATAATGATAATGATAATGATAATGATAATGATAATGATAATGATAATGATAATGATAATGATAATGATAATGATAATGATAATGATAATGATAATGATAATGATAATGATAATGATAATGATAATGATAATGATAATGATAATGATAATGATAATGATAATGATAATGATAATGATAATGATAATGATAATGGTAATGATAATGATAATGATAATGATAATGATAATGATAATGATAATGATAATGATAATGATAATGATAATGATAATGATAATGATAATGATAATGATAATGATAATGATAATGATAATGATAATGATAATGATAATGATAATGATAATGATAATGATAATGATAATGATAATGATAATGATAATGATAATGATAATGATAATGATAATGATAATGATAATGATAATGATAATGATAATGATAATGATAATGATAATGATAATGATAATGATAATGATAATGATAATGATAATGATAATGATAATGATAATGATAATGATAATGATAATGATAATGATAATGATAATGATAATGATAATGATAATGATAATGATAATGATAATGATAATGATAATGATAATGATAATGATAATGATAATGATAATGATAATGATAATGATAATGATAATGATAATGATAATGATAATGATAATGATAATGATAATGATAATGATAATGATAATGATAATGATAATGATAATGATAATGATAATGATAATGATAATGATAATGATAATGATAATGATAATGATAATGATAATGATAATGATAATGATAATGATAATGATAATGATAATGATAATGATAATGATAATGATAATGATAATGATAATGATAATGACAATGATAATCATAATGATAATGATAATGATAATGATAATGATAATGATAATGATAGTGATAATGATAATGATAATGATAATGATAATGATAATGATAATGATAATGATAATGATAATGATAATGATAATGATAATGATAATGATAATGATAATGATAATGATAATGATAATGATAATGATAATGATAATGATAATGGTAATGATAATGATAATGATAATGATAATGATAATGATAATGATAATGATAATGATAATGATAATGATAATGATAATGATAATGATAATGATAATGATAATGATAATGGTAATGATAATGATAATGATAATGATAATGATAATGATAATGATAATGATAATGATAATGATAATGATAATGATAATGATAATGATAATGATAATGATAATGATAATGATAATGATAATGATAATGATAATGATAATGATAATGATAATGATAATGATAATGATAATGATAATGATAATGATAATGATAATGATAATGATAATGATAATGATAATGATAATGATAATGATAATGATAATGATAATGATAATGATAATGATAATGATAATGATAATGATAATGATATTGATAATGATAATGATAATTTTAGTGGTAATGGTAATGTTTATGGTAATGGTAATGGTAATGGTAATGGTAATGGTAATGGTAATGGTAATGGTAATGGTAATGGTAATGATAATGGTAATGGTAATGGTATTGTTAATGGTAATGGTAATGGTACTAGTACTGGTAATGGAAATAGTAATGGTAATGGTGATGGTAATGGTAATGGTAATGGTAATGGTAATGGTATTGGTAATGGTAATGGTAATGGTAATGGTAATGGTAATGGTAATGGTAATGGTAATGGTAATGGTAATGGTAATGGTAATGGTAATGGTAATGGTAATGGTAATGGTAATGGTAATGGTAATGGTAATGGTAATGGTAATGGTAATAGTAATGGTAATGGTAATGGTAATGGTAATGGTAATGGTAATGGTAATGGTAATGGTAATGGTCATGGTAATGATAATGGTAATGATAATGGTAATAGTACTGGTAATGGCAATTGTAATGGTAATGGTGATGGTTATCGTAATGGTAGTTTAAATGGCAATGGTACTGGTAATGGCAAAGGTAATGTTAAAAATAATAGTTAAGTACTTTAGATTGAAAACTTTTATAAGTGATTGATTGATTTTACATTGAATAAAATTGGATTTATTATTCGTTATATTCAATATAAAAATTTATATTTGATTATACACAGAATTTGAATTTAATTAAAAAATTATATATTCAAATTGAATAGAAGACTCTTACGATAAAATTTCAAAGTGTAAGATTTTAAGGGGGACATGACATTGACCGTTTTTTAAATCGACTTTTTTTTAATTTTGTATTTTAGTAAATTTTCTTAAGATTCTAAGTAAAATTTCATGGAAAAATTCCTACGGGTTCAAAAGTTTAAGCAGGATTAGTGAGAGCGCATTTTTAATTTTCGCGCTATCTACGTACGGCAGCTGTACCTACGTACAAACTTTGAACACGTTTATGTCGAAACCATTGTATTTGTACTGGTTGCGGCACTAGCGGGATCATTTTGTGAAGAAACTTTCTTTTTTGTTTTGTATTTTTTTAAACTTGATTCGCTATCGTATGACATGAACTTTTTAAAAAAAAATTTTTTCCGATTTTTTATTAATTTTTAATATTTTCAATTTTTTTTTTCGAAAAAAAAACACTTTTAAATTTGGAACACCACCAAAAATTGAAAAAAATTTAAAAAAAGGCTCGTGTCATACGATAACCAATTTTGTTAAGATTTAAACGTCCTTTTTTTCCAGATCGTACAATTTTTGGGACTCACAGCGCTGCAACCACGAGGCCCTCTTTTTTTCTCTGCCGCCAGTTTGGAGCTCTATAAAACCATGTTGGAGTGAAAAATATATTTTTTTGGAAAAATTTTTGTTTTTGACTGAGTTATGAATTTTTAAAACAAGGTCGGTTTTATCTGCGACGAATGTTATGTCCCTCCTTTATTAAAAAAAAATTTTTTGTATCAATGTTTTTTTTTTATTCTATAAAAGCTTCATTTGATTTTGGTCTTTTATTCACCCCAAACGAAATTTTTCCTCAAAGCAAAAAAAAAACGGTTAAGTTTTGTACCCGCCAAATATTGTCGGCTGTTGAAGTACCCATTTTCATTAGATCCGGTGTGACTGCCGAGTGTTTTGACTGTCGATTTTTCTGAATTGTGTAGAAATCACCTTTAAGGATAATTGAAGCTGAATAAGCTACTTGAGAAAGCTACTTTTTATATGACAAATTTTCATTTTTACTTTGAGTCGCCAAAGTGGTCATTTAAATAAAATTAAGTCAGAGTGGGTAAATCTGTATCAAAGAACCATTAATGAGGTACCAGTGAACTATCCTAAGAATATTTTCAGATACGTTTTACTAAAAAACATTGTCTTTAAAGAATAAATCGTCGATCAAAAAACAAAATTTTAATTAAATAAATGTTTTGTGTTCGATAAGATTTGAGTCCGTTATCTTGTGTGCTTCTTTGATTAATACATAACAGTCCACGTACGTTAACGCTACGGCCGTGTCATAATTCTAAAATAAAAATTGGTGAATTATTTTCAACTTATATATAAATAAAAATGATATAACAGAAACATTCAACTTTGACCCTTGGAACAGTTAAAGGTTAAGCTTGACCACTGCGTGTGGCTGAGCAAATTGTGTGCTCAGAGCAGCAGTTAAATTAAGCAGCAGCTCTTCAAAACGCTTTTGGCGAAGTTTTTTTGTTGCACGCTGTCGTTATTGAAAGGGATTTTTTTTTGTGTGTGCTACATATAAAAATAGAATTTCAGGAAAAATCCAAAAACTTTGGAAGAAACAGTAAGAAAAAACCGAAAAAAAAATAAAATAAAAAAAAACAAAAGAATATAAAAATAGAAAAACTAAAGAACACCCATTGCTCAAGAGCATCATCAGGACAGGAATTCACATCATTAACGGAACTTTATTAATACATGGCTCGTATTTTGTGCTTTTCATGAGGTTTTATATGCTTCAGCTGTCCTGGACTAGTTGGATCTAGTGTTGGCGCGTTTGTGATATATTTTTTGTGTGTTTTTTTTTATTTCCCTTTTTTTTTTGTGTTTTTGCTATGGATGCTGGTTTTTCTGCTCATCACTTTTGTGATGACAGTGTTACCCAAGCTATTTATTTGTTTAGCTGTGTTTGTGTGTGTCCTTGTTTTTCTACATCTACTAATTAGAATTAATTTTTGCCAACAAATTGCGTAGAGAGCGTGTCTAAAAAGCAAGCAAAACATTTGGCGCAGCTGAATTCAACACTTCATGATCTGCGCCTTCATTTGCCGTTTATGTAACTTTTTTTTTAAGTTGCTCAAATGATTTGCTGGTATGTGTATAAGCGTGTATGTGTATTTGTAGGCCAACACAAGTTGTCAATTGTTGGCAAGTAAAACAACAGGAACACAGCACTTTTTTTTAGCAGCATTAAAACTTTGTTTTGGATATAAAAGTTTTAAGCGTACTCCCCCCCCCTGCATGACACGTGGTGACCGTGTCATGCAGGTTAAGTGTGTGGCTTAGCATGCTCGGAGCCCGGGTTCGATCCCCAGCCGCGGCGAAAAGTTTTTTCAATAAAAATTTTTCTGATCGGTCACCACCTCTCTGCAGACAATGGCAAACCTCAGAGAGTAAATAATGCCATGTAAAGCTTCTTGAGAACATGAGCCGTTCGGAGTCGGCATAAAACATGTAGGTCCAGTTCTCGGTCAAATTGTGTGCAAACATTTAATAACACACACAACACAATTGATCATAAGCAGCTCGGTCAAAGTCCTTTCAAGGGCTGAAATGGCCAATTTGTTTTGTTTTTTTTTTTCCCCCCCCACCAACCCCTCTTTGGACTACAAACAAATCGCTTGTATGCTGTACGCCGTGTTGATCCTTGTTGTAAATTACGTATTATTTTTTTAATTTGATTACAAATTGTTTGCTCACACTTTTTGCTCTCTCTCTCTCTCTCTCTCTTTCTTTGGTCCTTCAATATATTCAACCATCCATCCACTTTGCCCTCTTGCTATTTTGCCTTAATTGCTCAATGGTTTTGTTGTTGTTTTTGTATTTTGCTTTATTTTAGTATGCAGCACTTTTATTTTTGATAAATTATTCAAATTAATTTAGAAACGACACAGTTTTTTTTGCTGTTGCGCTTGTTATTGTTGTTGTTGTTATCTTGATTTTTTTTTTTTTACCACTACCCTTGATGGCAGATCTGCCAGAATTGCTTTATCTCTGCTGTATTCATACTAATTGCTTCAACGCTGCTGTCGCTGCTGCTGCTGTTGCTGACGACCCACGGCTAAGCGTTGCCATTTGTTTGCTTTTTTGCCACAACACTTTGATTCTTAATTTATTACAAGCACTTTTTTACGATGCAAATTAAAAGCCAAGCTTTTTTATTTGCTATTTTTTTTTTTTTGTTTTTGTGTGCATTTTATTTTATCCAGATAGCATCCTTAATTCTGAGCGTGATTAGTTAGTAGTTGAAGGAGTGGCTTATTTTTTGGCCTTAGATTGCTTTTGAATAATATTAACGCTTGTAAACAGCGAAAGTTCAACAATTTCAATTATGTTAATTAGCATCAATTTGTTATGTTGTTGTGACTCTTGTTTATCTAGGCTTTTTGTTGTTTTTGCTTCATTTTTTTTCGGTTTGGCATGCCTTGTTGCCTACCTTCAATCAACAATATTGAATTTTAAATGAAGCATTCAGCGCGCATTTTCAATAAATCAAGCTTCTAAGCTTGCCACATTTTTCATTTTGCCAAATGTTTGCACTTAAAAGTTAGTGATTTGTAAAGCTTTGCTATCAATCGTTATTATATTTTATAATTAAACTTCTGTTTGACTTTTGAATTGTGTTTGTTTGATAAGTTACATGAAAATTTAACGAAAATTATTTATCTTGTCAGGCCTTTGATCAGAAATTTATTGAAATAAAAGTTTTTTTAATAATTCATAATTTAAAAATAGGTTTATAATTTTTAAAAACAAAAACACTTAATATGGCTCTAATTAACAATTATAGGCAGAAGAACAAAATTAGAAGCTCATTAAAGTGTTTTTTTTTTTTTCAACTGTGTTCAAGGACTTAATTCTGTACTTCAATTCCAGTCAATTAAAATATAAGCACGCTGATTTGTTATTAAAACTGAAAGTTTTTTTTGCCTACTTTTAAATTTTTCTTATGTTACTTTGTTGATGTTTTTGTAAGTGTGCCAAAAAAAAACTGTTTTGTTATTATTTTTTTCACCAGAATAGAGCCCTAGCAACCTTATCAATTCCACCCATATTTACTAGGGAAGCGCTTGAATTTAAGAATTCAAAATAAATATAACGCTACAATTCCACGAAAGCTGCCAACAAAAGTTCACAAAATCTCAAAAAGAAATGTCTTGGTGGAACAAAGAGGTTGCAAAACTGAAACAACATGCTAGACAAATCTTTTTTCAACAAATCTTAGAAAACAGCAGAGTGGATTCTATTTAAGCAAGCTTCAACTAATTGTAAGATCAAAACCGAATTGTGAAAATCTAAGTGAGCCATTCGGATATTCTACCTGCACAACCCGTCTACAAAAGGCATTATCAAAAGACCACTCAAACGGTACTCTACTCAAACCTGACGTAAGCTTTACAACTACTCCGGCTGAAACATAATTGCTTTAATTAAGAAGGATGCACTTCCCGAGCTGTGTGTTTACAAGAGACTGTCCACCAATCATAAAGACTTATCACTCAGTATCTGGTGGCAACAGAGGACATCCAGGCAAAAATTTTACTTTTGAAGAAGTACGATAAATTTCGTCTAAATTCAGTCCATAAAAATCAAAAAGTCACGATGGAATCAATCCGTGCCTAATGCACCAAGGCATCGACTAAATATAATGTTTAAAACCAGCCTTGTGTTTATTCCAAAGCTGGGTAAAAATCTCGAAGAAATACCTTAATTGTTCTGACCTATCAGTCTGAGTTAAGAAAGTTCTTCCTTCCCTAAAGCAATGGAAAAAATTATTTTTAAAAATTAAAATCGTATAAAACCAATCAGTCTTTGTTCTTTCCGCCTAAAAACAATTGAAACAATTCGGAAACTTACTTTAAAGAAGATTAATTTGAAAATCATGCGTTTAAGTAGATCGAAATTGGCTTATCAGACCTCCACATACAGACAAATTCACAGATAAATCTACAGCCTAACCGGTGTTATAGAAAACGCTTTTGAGTTAAAATAAACAGCGTTATGTGCCTTCATTGGTATTCAAAGTCGTCTTTGACAAAACGGCTTATAATGCCATCGAAAAGGCGATGTTCTCCTTTATCCTAGAATAAACTACAGAATGTATTCTAACTATGTTAAAATATGTAAGATAAATGTTGTAAAAACTCAGTGGAACATCTAACGTCATCACTGCCAACAGAGGCAGTACTTAAAAAGCTGAACAATCAGAGCTTTGTTACCAGAGGATATGCAGATTATTTGGTTAAGGTCAATATCGTATTTGGAGCTTCTCTACCGAATTCAATGTGTGATATGTATGATAAGCAGTGATATATTTAATGATATAGCAGTGAAAACATTTAATCTTCACCCAACTCTCTTGGATATCGACGCAATGTTGGTTGCCTGAGCCTTCAGTAAAGGTATTACTATGGAAAGTGGTCGTATGTTTCCTACAACAATCAGGGTAGTTCTCCAAGCCCATCCCTAAACCATTACCGTGGTGCCCAATAGATCTTAGCATTTCAGGGATAATTCATTCTTTGATCGGACAATAAAATTGCGAAATAATTTCGCAAACGGTTTCGTAGTGTGCAAATTTGAAATAAATAGCAACCGTCATCACTTCAACTTCCCACCTTTTAACTAAACTATCTCCTCTCTTTGAAATCAACAAAATGCTTACGCATTTGTAGAGGGCATCTCCTGAACGTTGGCTTAGTCAAAAAAGGCTCACTGTTATGGTATACCGATCAGTTCAAACTGGAAAATTGAGAAACAGGAACAGGGGTGTTTGGACCATAGCTTGTAAAGCTGTTCCAATGGGCTGTTCTACAACCATATTCCAAGTTGAAATATATGTTATTGAAGTAATCCAGAAATATTTTTGATACAAACTTGACATGCATTCTTAGAAACACTTCTAGATACACTCCAGAAGACATTCTTAACAAGTAAAAAAGTCTAAAGTCGGTCTAGGCGGACTATAAAATACCCTAAACCTCCTTTTTTCAAAATACAACAATAGTGTTGAAAATGGGCGTATCCATGGGCGGATGAAGCCCATATTTCAAATGCATTTCAATTTTTATGAAGAATTTAGCCCGCATGTTAATGCTTTTATAAACTTTACGCTATTTTGGGTTGCATGGAAGGTGGGCGTGTTCGTGGATGGATTACGCCCAAGTTTTGAACACATCTTAGTTTTGGTATAAAAAAGATACATACGAAATTTTATCTCTGTAAGTTAAACATAAGCATACTTATGGAGTTTTTAAATTTTGCGTTGTATGGGAGGTAGGCGTGTCCGTAAGCAGATGACACCAATTATTACAAAAATTTCTTTATTTGGATATAAAATATATACGTTCCAAATTTCATCCTTGTAGATAGAACATGAGCTTATTTATTGAGTTTTAAATTTTTTTGGGTTGTATGGGAGGTGGACGTGGCTGTGGGCGGATGACATACATTTTTGGAAAACGTCTTTGTTTTGATATAAAACACATACGTACTAAATTTTATCTCTGTACGTTAAACATGAGCTTATTTAAAGTGTTTTTAATTTTTGGTTGCTTTTGAGGTCGGCGTGTCCGTGGGCGGATGATATCCATTTTATTAAGACAGTTTTGTTTTGATATAAAATATATACATACCTTATTTTATTGTTGTTGTTTATTTATTAGCTTATTTATACAGTTTTTCATTTTTGTGTTGTTACGGAGGTAGGCGTGTCCGTGGGTAGATTCTAAAAATATTCAATAGTGCAGATCATTCAGACCATGCGTGCTGAGTTTCATCGAGTTATCTTGACTCCTTCTTCTTATCCTGTGTTTATGGACAACACATAGACGGACGTACGGATGGACGGACATGAATAGCTCGACTCACTAGGTGATTCTGATCAAGAATATATTTTTACTTTTCTATACCTGACTCAATAATTTCTATGCGTTACAAACGTTTGCACAAAGTTAATATGCCCTGACCTTTAAGAGTCAGGGTATTAAAATCCAATTGTGCTTCTCTCAGCGTTATCAAAAAGTGCTTTCAGGAGGCATAAATTTCTTTATTTTATAAACATTTCATAAACTTCTAAATGGCTATTTAAATAGCTTCCAAGAACACTTCCATGGCATGGCTTGTGCAAAGCAGTGGTTAAATATTTTCTTAAAAGTATTTGGTCTTATGTCTTATGAATCATGGAATGCCTTCTTAAAGATTGCCTGGAAAATACCAACTAGATTCCTTTCATTGAAAGCCTCAAAGAAATCTTCCTTTGAAAAATTCTAAAAGCACTTCTAGTTAAGACTAAGGAAAGCATTCCTTCCAACAACATGCAGATGTTAAAAGAATGCCTTCTGGGTGTGAAAGTAAACGGGATGGAACTCATGACTTTTCCGTCCACATTACCTTGTTTGAAAGCACTTCTTTTGCTAGCAGGTTATTATACAGGCCACTGTGCTCTCAGACGCTTTCTCAAGAATATAGGTCTATCAGAATCGGATGTGAAGAGGCATGAAGAGATAATGTGAAGAACGGGAAGAGACTTCAGAGACCTCTAAGTTTTTACATGATTTTTAAGAGCAGCTACTTGTCTGTCCCGCTCTATGAAATTTTTAATAAATCTTTGTCTACGAGGTGCTTTATTGACAGCTGGAAAATTGCTTTAATTACCCCAGTTTTTAAGAATGGTTCTAAGTCTGATGTATCAAATTATAGACCCATCTCTAAGCTTACAAATGTATCGAAGGTTTTTGAAAGCATAATTAAAGAAAAACTATTTTTTCTTGTCAAGCGTTACATTTGCCCCCAACAACATGGCTTTGTTGCTGGCAGATCCACTGTTACAAACTTGACTCTTTTTACAGAGTTCTGCATTTCGTCGATCACTTTGGGTAATAAAATCGATGTTCTTTACACCGACTTCTCGAAAGCCTTCGACAAGGTACCACATAACGTACTAGTTGCCAAGCTGGCTAAAGTTGGTTGCCATTCCAATTTTTTGAAATGGATTGAGTCCTACCTGACCTCTCGGTCTTGTTATGTCTCAATAAAAAATGTTAAATCGTTCAAATTTATTGCTACCTCTGGAGTTCCACAAGGCAGCATCCTTGGACCCTTATTTTTTGTTTTATACATAAATGACATAAGTAAATGTTTCAGTAACTCGAATTTTTTATTATATGCTGATGACCTTAAAATTTTTAAGGAAATCCGAAGTCTGGCAGATGTTATGGCCTTGCAAACTGATCTTAATAGTGTTTTCAATTGGTGTTCAATTAATGGATTACCATTAAACTTAAAAAAATGCTTGCATTTGTCTTTTTTTTAAGGCAGTAAACGTTTTAAATTCAAGCTATGTTCTTGGTGATTCCCCCCTGCAGTCAGTTGATACTATTCGTGACCTAGGGGTAATCTTTGATTCGAAGCTTACTTTCAATGATCATCTTAATTTTATAATTCCGAAAGCCTACTCTTTGCTTGCGTTTATTCGTAGGAACAGCTCCGAGTTTCAGGATCCTCACACTTTTAAATGCCTTTATAATTCTTTTGTTCGATCAAGGTTGGAATATGCTGCCATAATCAGGAACCCCTTTTATGCCACTCACTCACCTCGACTGGAGTGAATTCAAAAAAGATTTACAAAATTCGCGTTGCATTCTTGGAACTCTGCCGACTTTAGGCCCTCATACAATGCAAGATGCATGCTCTTAGGTCTTAAAACTTTAGAAACAAGACGAAAATTAAGTTCTCTGACCGATACGTTTGATATCGTATCAGGTCAAATTGATTGTCCGCCTCTTCTTGAAATCATCGCGTTTAATGTTCCTTCAAGACAGCTGCGGCGTTTTAAATTATTTTTTATAAAACATTACAAAACCAATTACGCTAAAAATGAGCCAATAACCAGAACGTTATCTTTATTTAATGATTTATCTATAAATTGTAGCTTTGATTTTTCTATTTCAAAGGAGGCATTTAAGATTTATGTAAATAGTTTATTCTTAATATAATTTTATTTATTTTAAGTGTTACTACTAGTCTGTAAGGAATTTGTCCAAAGACTGAATAAATAAATAAATAAATAAATAAAAAAAAAGTAGGCCGATCTTAAAAAACCTCAGTCAAAAGACTATCAAAATAGAGTCATAAAAATGTACTAGAACTGGTTTAAATCAGTTATCCATAAAGAGTACCTCTCTAAGACATCTATAAGTTTTTATATGATTTTGTATGAGAGGTGATTGCAATAGTCAACCGATCTTAACGAAACTTGGTCAGAAGGCTATACAAATAAAGTAATAGATGCGTACAGGAAATGGTCAAAATCAGTTACAATCTGAGGGTACCTCCCTTGGACTTCTATTATGTTTTTACATAATTTAATATGGGAGATACATACAAAAGTTGGCCGATCTTAACGAAACTCGATTAGAAGGCTATTTTAAAAGAGTTAAAGATGTGTACTAAAAATATTAAAAGTCGGTTAATCGCTAAGAGTACCTCCTTTTGAGCCTTTATTAAGTATTTGCATGGTTTTTATTAGGTTTTTGTATGATTTTGTAAGGGAGGTACATTCAAAAGTTGGCTGATCTTAACGAAACTCGGTCAGAAGTACATGCAATTATAGATATGGATGAGTACTAAAAATTTTTAAAATCGATAAACCCCTAAGAATGCCTTCTTGGAGCTTCTATTATGTTTTAACATTATTTTGTAAATACAAAACTTGATCGAACTAAAAAATTCGGTCAGAAGGCCAGACAAATACTTGTAGATTATAGATGTGCACTAAACATGTTAGAAATCGGTAAGACCCTAGGGGTACCGCTATGTTAGTTTTTAACATGATTTTGTATTCATACCCATGGAAGGTGGTACATCTGTTGTCCCATAAGTATTTCAGCTTGTATTACTTAAATACTTCGGAAAATTAAACCTGATTTTAATTAACAAAATATTTTAAAATGATCTCGTAACTGTACCAAATCAAGATTCTTGAACTTCACCAACAGTGGTATTACTACAAAAACTATTTGCCATTTTGCTTCTATGACACTTTGTTCTTGAGCATTTCTACTGAAATTTACTGATTTAGATCGAAAACTTTCCGACAACCTTGTAATATGCTGGCTTTGATTGAAATTTTATTTTGAAAAACTGTTGTATAGACGGCAAAAGACAGCTCGTGTTTATTTGGAAAACAATTTTTAGCAATGTTTTACTACAACTTAAGGCTTAAAACTTGAATAAAATTCTTGAAATTGAACAGCCAGAACATAAAAAGTTTTGTTTATTTACCAGCTCATAAAACCATCAAAAGTTCATCAAAATTTCTACTACTTTGAAATGAAAATTTTAAAGCTTTGCAAAAATTTGTTGTCTTAGTTTTTTTTTTTTAATAATATTCAGATTTATGTTGAAAATTACAGCGTTTGAATGACAAAAGCTCTTTTTCGACGAATTCAAATTCAGTCAGAATTCATAGCTTTGAAGTCATTAATAACTCTATATAAGTACATTTACGCAGAAGAGTCATTTCTATCCGACAGTATATCATAAAATATTCAATTCAGAAATCTTAATACGATTTGGCATCGCCTTTCAAAGAGCAATTAAATAATTCTGGAAAACCTATTAACAGCACAATTGCTTCGCTACACAGTACATGACAGACAGCAATTCGCAATGAATTAATTCCTCTCTAATTAAGTCAACAAATAAATGCATTAATTAATACTTTTGGCATAAGATACAACAAAAACATTAGCACGCAGCTTATTTGAATAAATAAATGTATTGATTTTTTTTTTTTTTTTTTGTCTTCTCTCTGTTGCTAACAAAGTGAAACTGTTGAGCAAAGTCATGCTTGAGCAAATAGAACGAAGTGGTTAATTATAAGGCACTTTCAAGGTTTTTACGCCCAAAATACAAAATACTGTGTGTTGCTAGGAAGACGCAGCGGGTGGTAGTGTTTGGAGTTTAAGTAAATTTTTGATTGGCAAACAACTCAAGCAAACAATTATAAATAGCAATTTCATTAGTTACACAACCATGCTCCCAACCACCTATACCACCACCACAGTTTGACTATTTTAATGCTACAAAGGAAGGCGTATTAAATTTATGCCTAACGCTTGAGGATTGTTTCTATTAGTTAAGATGACGACGCGCTTTACGATAGCTAAAACAGATGCTACATTTAAGGCAAAATAAAAACAAAACTAAAATCATAGGCAGACAATTATAGAGAAAAGCCCAGCATATCAACAACTAGCGCTGAAATGAAAGCAACATTTATACCACAAACAAGCTGCTATGAATAGCAAAACAATTACAACATCAAAAACTTAGTTTCCAAAAACAACAGCTTAACTCGCCTTACTTGATACAGTTGTGGCTTTTTGCGGGGCAAAACTGACTGTAACCACCACCTTCAAAACAGATAGCAATCACTGAAAAACGTCAACTTTTGGGTTTTAACAAAAACCAAAATTGTTGTGAATTTTGTAGAACTTTGCTTTGATTTATGTCAGTAACATAAACAGACCTATACCGTACCACATCACAACAACAATAACAACAATTCACAACAATTCGCAACATTCAACAGTCAAAGTTAACGCGCTCACAGACCCTAATTAAAAAATTTAACTGAAATGTCGGTTTAAATGAAAAAGAAAAAAAAAGGAAAATATAACTGTCAGTTCTTCTTGTTTTTGTTATAGGCCTGATTAAGGTGTAGACCTTGAATTTAGCTTTAACTGTTTGCTGTAGCACAATTGCAAAACAAATGTTTATTTTAATTATTGTTGTTGTACAAAAAAAGTTAAATAAGATCGTTATATTCTATAATAAGAAAGGATTTAGTTTGTTAAGATTTAATTTGATTTTGTTTCATGATTTTTTTGACGAACACCAAAATGAAATTGTTCTCAACTTATCTAGAGCTCTTTGAAAAGCATGCAGAGATCACAGTGAGTTGTCTCTAGAGTAGAGTAGAGTGGAATAGAGTAGAGTAGAGTAGAGTAAAGTGGAATAGAGTGGAATAGAGTAGAGTAGAGTAGAGTAGAGTAGAGTAGAGTAGAGTAGAGTAGAGTAGAGTAGAGTAGAGTAGAGTAGAGTAGAGTAGAGTAGAGTAGAGTAGAGTAGAGTAGAGTAGAGTAGAGTAGAGTAGAGTAGAGTAGAGTAGAGTAGAGTAGAGTAGAGTAGAGTAGAGTAGAGTAGAGTAGAGTAGAGTAGAGTAGAGTAGAGTAGAGTAGAGTAGAGTAGATAAGATTAGAGTAGAGTAGAGCAGAATACAGTAGAGTAGAGTAGAATAGCGTAGAGAAAAGTACTGTTACAAAGGGAAAAGTCAAAGAAAAAGAGCTGAAAGCCCAGCAAAAACAATAACCACAAGAAACAAAACAGTCAGTTAACTGTTTGTTTACACAAAGGGAAAAACCTATGAACTCACTAGATCAATTTATGTACTCATGGCATAGTTTTCTACACACAAAAATTTTACTTTTTTTTTTGTATTGAGTACATGTTGAAATCTGGATGGAATTCATGGATGTATGCGGTGGATACATTCTCACTGTACTCATCACAAACTCTTGTAAACAATTTTATGTAATAAGTAAAGTTCTGATGTACGTAATACATAGTTTATTGACCCATAACATTAAGTCATGTAGAACATTTGTGATAACAATTTTCATGTACTCGGTATATACATAATTTACTCATTACACATTTATATGTAATGAGTACATACGTAATTTATTCAGTGTATATTTGTAGTACATACATTTATGTAATGAGTAAACGCATAATTTAGGGTCAATAAGGGTCATGAAGGGCAAAATTTGAAGTGCACTGGCTCAACTTAAAAAGCACAAAATGTCTAGATCCTCTTCTTGGGATGTTAAAGTTAAGAGATGAGAGAATATATTGGGAGTCAATATCACCACAAAGTAATTTTTATAGGAAGGTGACATTAAGCATCATCCTTTTGCTTCTCAGGGAAGGCAGTAAAATTTGCTTAAGGCGGGTTTCATACGAAGGAAGAATAATATCTGGGTTCCAACAATGATGACGTAAAGCAAAAAGTAAAAACTGTTTTTGAACCGATTCTATTGCATCAATGTGGACGTTATATTGAGGGTTCCATACTACGGAAGCATATTCAAGAATAGGCCTTACGAGAGATATATATAGTAATTTAGTAGTGAAGGCATCATTGAATTCTTTTAATGAAACTAAGAACACCTCTAGCCTTATTTACAGCCAAATTTATGTGGAGATTGAAGCGAAGTTTTGGATCCATAATTACACCAAGATCAAAAAAACTATGAACAATTTCTAAGTGGATGTTATTTATAGTGTAATTTGTACTATGAGCAGTTCTACGTGAGAAGGTCATTGATTTGCATTTTTTTAAGTTAAGGTTTAATAGGTTGAAGTTACACCAATCCACTAGTCTGTTTAAATCAGATTGTAAAAGGTGTTGTTCGTCGAGTGACTTGTAGGTAAGAAAAAGTTTCACATCGCCAGCTTACATTAAGACGTCACAATGTTTAATTGCCGAGGAAAGGTCATTAATAAATAGTAAGAATAAAACCGGTCCAAGATGATTACCTTGCGGAACACCAGATGTAACCATTATATTTTGTGAAAGACAATTTTTATATAAAACTTTTTGAAAACGTCGCGATAAATAAGATTCTATCCAATTTAGCAATTTTACAGGAAACCCAATTAGCTTAAGTTTATTCAATAGAAGATTATGATTGACGCTGTCGAAAGCTTTGCTAATGTCCGTATAAATAACGTCAGTCTGTTTTCCCAAAGTAAAACCTTTTATTACACGAGTTGTAAACTCCAAAAGGTTTGTTGAAGTTGATTTACCCTTTAAAAAACCATGTTGAGTGACAGAAATGGAAGAAGATACGAAGTGGGTTAGTTGTTCAGTTATGATTTTCTCAAATAATTTAGGGAATGCGCTTAATTTGGCGATGCCTCGTTAGTAAGTGACATAAATTTTGGAGCCAGATTTATGAAGTGGTATACTATATGAATCTTTCCATATAATGGGAAAATGCTCAATTTGCAAGGATAAATTGAATATGTTTGTTAGAGGAGCACACAGGTTGCTAGCACATTCCTTTAGAATGCAACTCGGAATTTCATCAGGGCCAGTCGAAAAAGAGCATTTAACTTGACGAAGGTAATGCATAACAATAATTAAGTCTATTACTGGAGTTTCAAAAAAGCTAACTGGAGGTAAATAAGGATGCTCAGTACACATATTAAATGGTATGTTGGAGTAAGTTGATTTGAAGAAGCTTGCAAACATGTTGCAAATAACATTGTCACAAGACGATTCCTCTTGATTGAATCAAGGAAAGTTGTTGAATCAAGGAAGTTAAAGGGTGGAAAGTTGGAAGCCTTACGTTTTGAATTAACAAAAGTATAGAAG
Organism: Tetanocera ferruginea; assembly: GCA_958299015.1. NCBI lineage: Eukaryota > Metazoa > Arthropoda > Insecta > Diptera > Sciomyzidae > Tetanocera > Tetanocera ferruginea. The sequence continues at coordinate 140,244,137 of OY282641.1, forward strand.
AGTTTCGGATTATCATTAAATTGTGATTTGATGCTGGCTTTATAAGCAGAATAACACTGTTTATTTAATAGCTGGTATCTGCAACGACAAGATGAATAACAAGCAAACTCTATATTAGAACCAGATTTTTTATATTTTTTAAATAAGCGATTTTTTAAATTTTTTAGTGACACAAGTTCACTTGTTAGCCAGGGTGGACTATTAAGGGTATACAATTATTTTGCTTTGTTGGGACGCACAATAAGAAGCACCTTTGCAAAGTATCATTAAAAAACTGTACCGAGGTTTCGACGTCATAATATGAATACGGTGGTTTAATAGATAGAATCGGTGACCAGTCAGTCTGCGAGAGTAAGGCGTTGAGTTTAACATAGTCTGTGCTTTTGAAATTATATATTTTTGTATTTCGCTTATCAGGTGTAAGTTTATTTTCATTTTCATGAGCAAGTTAAACGTTATTTCATGAGTTGGATGATGTTCATCTTCCGGAAAAGATACAGGGTTTGAGCGATTGAGATATACAGTAGTGCATCTATCTACAAACACAAGGTCCAGCGTTCTATAGTTTTTATTAAAAATATTATTGATTTGTTGAAAACACAGGTCAGATAAAAAAAAAAAACAAATTGGCCATTTCAGCCCTTGAAAGGACTTTGACCGAGCTTCTTATGATCAATTGTGTTGTGTGTGTTATTAAATGTTTGCACACAATTGACCGAGAACTGGACCTACATGTTTTATGCCGACTCCGAACGGCTCATGTTCTCAAGAAGCTTTACATGGCATTATTTACTCTCTGAGGTTTGCCATTGTCTGCAGAGAGGTGGTGACCGATCAGAAAAATTTTATATTGAAAAAACTTTTCGCCGCGGCTGGGGATCGAACCCGGGCTCCGAGCATGCTAAGCCACACACTTAACCTGCATGCCACGGTCACCACACAGGTCAGATAACTTATTTAAAAAAATCATTTATCCAATTACTAGTGGAAATAGGTGTAAGAAATGAAGCGTCATCTGTCGAATTCCAAGACACAAAGGGTAGGTTAAAACCGCCCAACACAATAAGAACATCATTATTTTTTAACATATTATGAACTTGCTCGATGGCGTTTATAAGTCTTAAGTAAATTGATGTCACAATTAGGAGGAATGTAAGAACAGGTAAGATAAGCAATGCAATTATTTAATTTAACTGAAACACAAATAAACTACAGTTCACTATTGTCGAGAATTGTCAATTCATCAGATGCAAACGAGATATGAACAGCTATCAGAACACCACCACCGATCTTATCTGCCTTGACGGTATTTGAAACTAGAGAAGAAGTACTTATCGAACACGTCAGCACACTCGGCTATACGTGAATTTTCAAAATTGCAAATAGTACTTTTAATGTGTATTTCGTGTTCTACATATACACTAAGGGAAAAAGTAATGTAGTCAGTACAGAGACAGCTATGTAAAATCTATATACTGTAAAAGGAGCATGTACTGGTTACATATCAATTTATTCACTTTTCAAAATTAATGAAAAATCAATTCAATACAGCATGTTATGTGTTGAGTAAATTGCAGACTTCATTGTATACAAGCAACGTGTACTCAACAAAGTTTTCTTATGAAAATTTCGAACAAAACCATAATTTTCAAAACAAATTTGCACAATTTGAAAGCAGTGTTCAGGTGTCAGTCTATTCATGTTGATATGCTAAACCAAAGTAAACACAAATCATTTGACAGCTGATAGAATGGCGGCCAGTTAAAACTCGTCCACAGTCCATTCCACAGTCCATTCGTTCATTGGCGATCAAAATTTGATATGATGGAATATATAATGAAAAGTTGATATGTTGGATGTTAAGGATTGCTGATTCCAAATTTGGACTCAAATTTCAAATTTTCAAAATGCCAAATCAACTATGAGGATCAAAATTTTTAAATTTTATCAAATGTGAACTAAAAATTATGTATTTAGAGGTTTTTGAAGTTGCTGATTACAAATCTGAAATAAAATTTCCAAAATTTAAAATGGTTAATCCAATATGACGAAAAAAATTTTAAAATTTTGTCGATTTTTAACTACAATCAATATAGATATTTGTTTTGGGGTCGATGATTACAAATCTGGGATCAAATTTTAAAAATTCAAAATGATGAATCCAAAAGGGTGAACCAATGTTTGAATTTGTCTGAATTCCGACTGAAAACTTAATAAATTCTTCGTTGAAATCAGAAGATTGTAGTTATATGAAGTTATAATCTGAAACATTCCAGTGAAACAGAATGAAATAAACTGTTATAATTTTTAATGAGAGAGAGTAGAAGGAAAAGTGAATATATACAGCATAATAGTGTAAAACAAATTTAGTTAATAAAACAACAACAATAAATTTTATTCAAACGGTTTTTCTATCGAATTTTCAAAGAATACACATGAAAAATATGATTATTTTTGGTTCATCAGATAAGAGCCACATGAAGAAACGCAAAATGTAAAAAGACTAATTGTTTTTTTTTATTCAAGTGCATTCTATTTTATCTGGAGTATGTAAACAACAATTTAATAGTGTGTAGAGCCGCGGTTTGTTTGTTTTAAATAACTTAAAATTTACGATTTCTTATTGAATCATACAAGGATTTTATGTAATAAAGTGAAATCTCGTCTCAAGATGACTGGATTCCTTCAATTAACGCTACCATATACTCGTATTATGTTCCTTCTTCGTAAACTTTTCGTACGAAAGAAAATTTAACAAATTTTTAGAAAAAAATTCAAAAAAATTGAAAAACCGTTAAAATTCGACAAAGTTATTCACATGGAAAGTCAAATTTTTTAATTCAATACACATTTTTTTACAAATTTTACAATTGACGAATGCATAAAACTATATTTTTTAAGAAATTGTTACTTTTAAAAAAATATTCAAATTCGACCATCTCAAGAACTCTCTTCCAACCAAATTTCATATTAATCAAAGAGCAGATTTTTGCTCAAAAATTTAATTTCTCTCTATCTAGATTTGGTGAAATTTAATTGTGAACCCCCTCTATCAGATATATCATTTATATATACACTAGTTCTTTCCTGTCAAAAATGACGGGCTCGGTTTTAATCTTTGAGCTGAATTAGAAATCAGCGATGGTCTCATATTATATTTTAAATTGAGCAAATAAAAATGTTTAGTTCCAAATATTTATAAAATACTTAAAAGTAAAAACGGAAACCATAGTAGTTACGACGAAAAAAGTAAAAAAATTTTTTTTTTAACTGAAAATTTCAAAATGAAAAAAATATAAAAAGTTTTTGAAGTCTCGATAAATCATAAAAAAATGCCTAAAAATATGCTGTGAAATTTTTCAAAAAAATCAAGCGTTCCGCACTCACATTTTACGGAATTATGTAATGCTATGTCTACACAGAGAGTTAAGTTAATTTTAACTAACATTTAACCGAAGTTGCTCACACAGAGATACCGTAGCAGAATTAAGTTAAATTTGCAGACAATGCTGCTGGTGTCTCTGCGTACACCATAAGCGCAACCAAAGGGGGGGTTTCGGGGTTTAAACCCCCCCCCCAAAAATTATTGTAGTACCAAGCAAAATAGTATTCAATCAAAGTGAGTCACATGAAAAGCAATCACACGTTTTATGAAATGAGTGAAAACCCCAAATGTATATTTCAAATCGAGCTAAATTAGTCAAATTTTATTCCTTCAGACTGCACATTAAGCCGGATCGATTTTGTATGGAGAAAAAAAGTGAGCCGGACACCGACTCAAAAGTAAGAAGTACTCTTAAGAACTAAAAAATATTTTTTTAAACACCTATAAAAAATTTATTCTTCTTGATATTCAAATGCATTTAAGATTATTGGAAAAGTACTGAGCTCTTCTTTCTTTTGGTGAATCGTATGGTGTTGTTTAATCAAAACTGAGTACTATGTAAAATGCGTTTTTTATAAGTGTTAAAAAATATAAATATTTGATAATCATGAATTTTGTGCTGGAGCGCTGTCTGGCGCACATTTAACTAAAAACTGGTTAAAAGGAATCGATTTGCGTACCTAAAAACTCATATGTACCCACTGATATATATATACCCACCAAAATTTGCCAAAATCAAACACTAATTATGGCAATTAAATAATAATTGAGCTGAAGGAAGCTTTTGAATATCGATTTCTCCCATTTTATATAATTGTGGCACTTAGTTTTGATTAAACCGCACCATAAGATATATCAACGGAAAGAAGAATTCAATAATTTTCCAATATATTTAAATTCATGTGAATATCATGAAAAATACATATTTTACACGTATTTAAAACAACATCTTTTCGAAAATGACAAAATATGGATTTTTGGGGTCTCAATAGAGTTTGTAAACACAAAAATTTCCAAAATTCTTTTAGTGTACCATGAAAATTTTTAGTTTTTTGCTTATCTAGGGTATGCATTCTGAAGAAAAAAATTTATGCAAAAAAATTTGTTTTCTGCAGAGAAGACGTTCAGAAGAAGGGTTGAAGGGTTGTTGGCAATACTTCGATTTGAGTTATCTTTTCAACTTCTAGCATGGAGGAAACTCGAAATATTTGGAAACAAATTAATTCAAAAGTAAGACATAGTAAAAAGCCTAAATTTGAGGAAAATCGGTTGAGTCACTCGCCACTGAAAAAATCAAAGAAATTTTCCGTTAAATTGTTATTTTTCGTCCTTTTTTAAAGTCACTTTTTAAACATCGATAACACAAACTCTATAGAATTAAGTTTTTAGTGAAGTCATGTGTGGAGAAGCCGAAAAGGGAGAAAAAAATTAACAATTTCTAATTTTCCATCGTGTTTTTCAAAATCCGTTTCATAAAATTTCCCTTAATTTTTAAAAATTATCCGATATTAAGGAATTATGGCTTATGAGGTAAAAATATGTTGGTTTAATTTTTCTTCTGTTCGCCCATCCAGTGACATAATATAGTTATACGCCTTATTCATAATCTTCCATTGGATTTTCAAAATCAGTTTCCTTAAAATCCCTCAAAATTACGCAATTATTAACCGATTTTGGAAAAGTGTAGGAAAGACCTTTCGTTAAAAATATATTATTTTGATTTCGTCAGCATTTGCGCATTGGACAATTAATACGAAACGATTTTTTCAAATTCAGACTCTTTGCTCTTCATCCCAAAGTATCAGAAATTTAGCGGTTTTTACTTTCGGAATTGAGCATAATTAGTGCTCACTCAAGGTCGAATTTCAAAGCTAGTGCCAACCAATTGAGTATTTTTACAACGAAGTGATGTATGGATGAAAAATTTTCACTGCACTCAGTAAAAAGTTTCTCAGGACGAGAGACATAATATTTAGAGAAATATGTTATAGAATTTGCTCCAGAGAATGCTTTTCTCTAAATGTGGTACTAAAAAATCCCTAAAAATGATAAAAAGTTTCCATGAAAAAGGGAAATATATAAAAATATATCGTTTTTAGAGAATAAGACTTTTTTATTTTTGAAAAAAAATTTGATTTTATTGAAGAAAATACTTCGCACAATGAATTTTTTATCAAAATTTAGTAAAAATTTTTCATTTTCCTTAAATTTTTTTCTATAAATGAGAATTTTTTGTGCGAGAAAAATACTTATCATTATTAGAGACATTGAAATATTTCCATTTCCCACAGGTGAATAAATATTTATTTGAAAATGTGAAAATTTATTCTAATTGAATTATCGAAAATAGAGAAATTTTTTATGGGAGGTATTTTTTTCTGAATGTGTGGGGAGAAAAATATTGAATTTCTGCTGACCTTATTGTGACTCGAGTAAAAATGAAAAAATTTTAGCTCAGGCCTTACAACCTTCGTACAAATGGCCAACAAGAAAAAAAATCCATAAAACGGCGTACAACTAAACAACGTTGAAGCCAGTTTATTTTAAAACGACCGCTTCCACTGCTGTTCACCTTCTGTACGGATAGAATGTCCTGACAGTGACCGTTTTAATTTAAAAAAAAAAAAAAAATATGGTGTTGGTCATGCCTGAAGTTTGAACAAGGAACCGTTAGTGCAAAAATTGAACGCACTAACCGCTATAACTCAGCTGCTGTAATTACGTAAAATTGTTTTTATATATAAGTTCTACATTTTATAAAACCCCCCCAAAAAAATCCTGGTTGCGCCCCTGGCGTACACATGCGTTTTTTTCTTGCTATGCGAAAGCTCTGCCCATATTTGGATGAAAACTACTTTCCCCACTATTGCCCAACTCCTTTTCGATGTTCTTTTACTCATTTTTTAAAGAAAATAACAACATATAGTTGAAAAAATAAATTGTGTAATTAACCAATCAGCTGTTCTATTTTGACAGTTCTTGTAAAAAAAAGTTTCTTTCATGAAAAATACCACTGAATATAAACATTTATATTATTTTGTAGTGTACTTTTAGGCACTTTTTACATTGAGTCATAAAAACTCAGAATATATAATGAGTTAAGTTGAGTTAAATCGTACATTTTTGTACTGGTAACGCAAGAGTTTATTTCTCGTTAAATGGGAAAACTCAGCTTTGTACTGGTAACTCAAACTTAACTCTCTGTGTAGACGTAGCATTATAGTACTAGTTTTTTTCCGTCAAAAATGACGGGCCCGTTTCCACTTATTCGATTTTAAATTATTCAAATAATAATTTTTAGTTCCAAATACTGAAAAAATACCTCAAGCATAGTAGGTATGACGAAATTTGTTTAAAAATTTTTTGTAAAATTGAAACTTTCAAAATGAAAAATAAAATAAAGTTTTTGAAACTTCAATAAATCACAAAACAGAAAATGCCTAAAAATATGCTCTGAAATTTTGCAAAAAATCAAGCGTTCCGCACTCACATTTTACGAAATTATGTTATAGTAATTCTGCACATCTGGGTAACTAACCTTTCGAATCATATAAGTTTAATTTATTTTAAGTTTAAATTAATACCAAAAAAGCGTACACTCAGAAAAATATCAACTGTAATATTAACAGTCGGCCACTGTTATTTCAAAACACTGTTCGACTGAATGATTTGCGTTTAAGTTAACAATTTTCTTTGTTGAATGAACATTTCAAAGTATTTTTGTGCTGTTAAAATCATCTGTTGAAATATTTTTGTGCTTATATTGAATTGTCAATTTTTTCTAAGCAATAGTTTTTATATGTGTTTTGCTATATTTATATTATCGTTGCCAGTAGCTCAATGGATGTGCAGTAGACTATCATGCGGGAGACGTGGGTTCGAACCCTAGTTGTGTAAGTATCAAAAATTGTAATTTAATATTTGAAATAATAATAATTCTGTTTCATTAATTGTTTGGTCAAAAATAACCTTCAAAATAAAATGCTTACAATCTTGCAAAAAAACGATTTTAATTTTTTATTTAAAAAAAATATTTGGAAAAAAAAAAATTTTATTGGCCTTGCTGGATTTGAACCGTGGACACTCGAGTACTAGACGCACACGTTAGCACACTCGGCCATACATGAACTTTCAAACCAATGATCAGATTTCAATAAATTAGTTTTTATACGGGTTTCATGTTCCATAGACCAACAGTCAACCGACTGTTGATTTGAAAGTTTCATTTGTTGGATGGTATTTAACAGTGAAATCTGTTATTTCAACCCATGATTTGTATGTTTGGAAAGCTTCCAGTGACAAACTAGCAGCTGAGTGGCATTAATATGATTGTTTGTTAAATTGCTTTTTGTCGTTGTTACATATGCTGAAAAGGCGTTGTCTATTTTTGACAGGATTGTTGCTCTTACAATATTTATGACAGAATTTGATTACTTCTTTTTTCTCACATTAAGAAAAAAAATTAGGTTCTACGCACGAAGACCAGGACATTGAGCCCTTCAAAATCTGATTTCTGAGATACTTACTTGAGAGTAAAACTTTAAAAAATTAATTTTTCTCAATTTGGTGAAAAAACAAGTTTTGAAAAATTTAATTAAATTGTAAACAATTCCTGCTTATACAAAACTTATATAAATTCCAAAACGTTTTGATTTTATTTTTAATTTATGCAACTCCCCTGCCCTTGAGTTCCACTTTTGTTGGTTATCATTTCATATTTTTATGTGTCATTGCACAGGGCATTGTTCCAAATGTTCCCAGCAATATTTCAGTTTGTAGATTCATAAAACAAAAATCATTGCAAAATAAATCAGCCTCTATTTATTTATCTTTTTTGCCTGTTCATTTGCCTGTTATTGATTTGATTTGTAATTGCAAGCCATTAAATTTCCCCAACGACAATGTCGCTCAATCATGAACACAGCTAAGGCAAAAGTAGCAGCAGCAGCATCTAAGCATAGCTAACAACTTCATCAGCAAGTTTGACAAAATTTAACGAGAGCTCAAATAAATAAAATTTTATTGTCGAAGCAGGTAAGGAAATTAATTTTCTCCATCGCATCTTGGTAGAGCAGCTTCAAAATTAAATCCATTAAAAAAAAAGAGCAAAATAGGAAATTACTTCAAAATTTAAACTGATAGAGCTGCAAGGATTTGTCAGAGCTTTGTTAGTCAAAATAATGCCTGAAGGTTTACTACAGCCCGGTTTATTTCACGCTGCGGCAATGCTGATGCTGTTAAGCTTATTTAGGAAATTATTTTTTAGAGTCATTGAATTTTATACGGAATTTTTTTTTTTTTTTAATGACACCAAATCAAGTTCTTTGGAGGAAATTGAATTAATTTTTGTCACGACTAAAAACTTTGATAATTTAATTTGAGCGTGTGCAAATCAATAGCAAAGATAATCATGGCTGTGCTGTCAGGCAAAGCTAAAAGCTTGCAATTCACTTCAAATATTAGATTAATTTTAGTTTTTGATAATTTTTCACTGTTAAATTAAACATTGAGCACGTTGGTGTGAAATTTCGTAGAATTTATTGAGTAATTATGCACGAATGATCTGAGTTTTGTCAGAATCAGACAAAAATACTTGACAATACTTTTTTTTACAAATCATATTGTGTGCAGACATTTAATGCAAATCAATAAATCGAAAGCCTTTTTTAACTGAATTTATATTGCATCAATGTTGTATTTCAACAGTTAGACTATCTGGCTTTTAATTGTTTTTTATTTTATCACATACAAGCAAATCAGCTGAACTTTTTTTTAAATTCTTTAAAGTCGTTCATATTCAAAATCAAGTTGAAATTGATGTCAGCATTATATATATATATACTTTTTTTTGTTGTTTCTTATAAAATTTTAGATGATGCTTGAGTTGTCAAATGAGGCAAATAACAATTTCTAGACTCCTCGTTAACTTGATTGGTTCTTGTAAATAAATCAATTCTTCATCATTTCTATTAAAAGCAAATCCTTCTCAGAAGCATTCATTAAATCATTTTTGTTTTATTTTTCAAACAAATGCAAGAATATACAACGTTCAATAAAATTCAACAAAATTATTTCAAAGAATTCATGGTTTACTGAATAGCTAAAAGTAAAAACCCCGCTACCAACTGAGAAAGTATTAAAGAAAAATCAAGAAGGTCCTTATAAGTTTTTTTTATAATATTTTTAAAAAAATAATTATTTTATGTCGAAATTTATTCACTTTTTATACTCCCTAAAGAACACTTAAAACAGCTTATAAGAATTCTAAAGAGTTAATATATAATTTTTTTTCTTACAGCTGTAAAAATTACGGTAATTTCCGTTGAACTCACATAAGGTAAGCAAACAACTAACTACATCAGCCAGCTCTTAACGCTTTCATAAATCTAAAATTGCACATGTTTCTTTTTCAAATAATTTATGAAATTAGCAAATATTTCAATCCAAAAGTTTAAACTTTCTAAAACACATAATCAAATAACGTATAACCTGCAGTTTGATGCGGAAATCTATCCTCGCGAAAGCCTTAATTAACTACAGTTACAACCCACAAAACACCTCGAAATAAATAAATTCAAACCAAAGAGCCGTGGCAGCTTCACACGCAGGCCCATCTAGCAAACAAAAGAAATAAAAGAAAAAGGAACAAAAAGCTCTTCTGCGAACAAGCTGCGAACGCAAAAAGGGACGCAATAAATTTTCAGCTACGTTTGTGCTAATCCCAAAAACGTAACAAAATTTAAAAAAGCAACCAAAAAGGCATATAAAATCACTGTACACAGAAAGAGTGAGAGAGAGAGAGAGAGAGGAGAGGGAGGCAGTGGTAGGGCAAGCCAAAGGACCAAACGAAGTCATTGTTAATCCTTCTGGCCTGTGCGCGCTTTGTTTAGTTTTTGGGGTTTCGGTCTTTAATTGCGTGCGTTACCCAACAATAGCTAGTCTTAACAAAGAAAACTTTAAGCACAACTACTCTACAACAAAAACAACAACAACATTGTCCACCACTACCACTATCAGCACATAGCGAATGACTGCCGCTATGAACACGCGTCGCTGTTGCTGTTCATTCGAACGCCCCAAAAAATGGTCCCTCTTGGTCGATTTGCAAAAGAAAAGCCATTGAAAATCCAATAAAACCGATATATTTGAACAAAAGTTTTTCTCTTTTTTTTGTCTTTTATTGGAATTTATTTTTTTTTATATTTTCTTAACGAACAACGCTTAGTGCTCAGTCTGAGCTGAGCTGAGCTGAACCCAGCTGAATGGGTGGGATTTGTTGCATGAGATAGTCAAATGTTAGTCAGGCAACTATATTAGCACACACATATACAAACGCACATGCATATAGCCTAAATAACTAAACTTTTGTGAAAAATAGATAAAAAGGAAAAAAACATTACAAAATTTAGTTTGGCTTAAGCGTCGATATTCACTTTGTTTGTGACTCGCATCTACACTCAGAAAAATATCAACTGTAATATTAACAGTTGGCCGCTGTTATTTCAAAACACTGTTCGATTGAATGATTTGCGTTTAAGTAAACAATTTTCTTTGATGAATGAACGTTTCAAAGTATTTTTTTGCTGTTAAAATCATCTGTTGAAATATTTTTGTGCTTATATTGAATTGTCAATTTTTTCTAAGCAATAGTTTTTATATGTGTTTTGCCATATTTATATTATCGTTGCCAGTAGCTCAATGGATGTGCACTAGACTGTCATGCGGGAGACATGGGTTCGAACCCTAGCTGTGTAAGTATCAAAAATTTTAATTTAATAATTGAAATAATAATAATTCTGTTTCAATAATTGTTTGGTCAAAAATAACCTTCAAAATAAAATGCTTACAATCTTGCAAAAAAAAAATTGCAAATGTCATTTTTTATTTAAAAAAAAATATTTTAAATAAAAAAAAAAATTTTGTATTGGCCTTGCCGGAATTTGAACCGTGGACACTCGAGTACTAGACGTACACGTTAGCACACTCGGCCATACATGAACTTTCAAAACAGTGATCAAATTTCAATAAATACGTTTTTATACGGGTTTCGTGTTCCATAGACCAACCGTCAACCGACTGTTGATTTGAAAGTTTAATTTGTTGGATGGTATTTAACAGTGAAATCTGTTATTTCAACCCATGATTTGTTTGATAAAACAGCATTTTTTCCCTGAGTGTAGAGTTACCTTTTAGTGATTCTCTTTTTTGTTGGCATTGTTGGTCGAAAGCACTTAAAAAATTTTGAATTGACAGTTAGTTTACTTTCTAAATGCTAACGGATATTGGATACTTTTATTAGCTTGCTCACTAAAGCAGGTTGTTAGCGTTTTCGGAAACTATCACATTGAGTTTAGATCAATTATTGTTCGATAACCTTAAACTGTCATGAGCAAAATAATTGTTAATTCAAATTCTATGTACAGCTGTATGAAAACAAAATTTATAAAAATTTGATGAAGATTGTTAATTTTTAAAAAATATTAAATATACATACGCTTCATATTGATTTCAAGTATAATTTTTATTTTCGTTAATTTACAATCAATAATAGTGGTGACCGTGGCATGCAGGTTAAGTATGTGGCTTAGCATGCTTGGAGCCCGGGTTCGATCCCCAGCCGCGGCGAAAATTTTTTTTCAATAAAAAATTTTTCTGGTCGGTCACCACCTCTCTGCAGACAATGGCAAACCTCAGAGAGTAAATAATGCCATGTAAAGCTTCTTGAGAACATGAACTTTAGCCGTTCGGAGTCGGCATAAAACATATAGGTCCAGTTCTCGGTCAATTGTGTGCAAACATTTAATAACACACACAGCACAATTGATCATTAGAAGCTCGGTCAAAGTCCTTGCTAGGGCTGAAATGGCCAATTTGTTTTTTTTTTGTTTTCACAATCAATAACAAAAATGCTATTACAACATGACAGAATAAATCTTTTATATTAATACGTGAATACAAGATGATTGAAACATATTTCATTTGAAAGGTATTGTTACAAAGATATACAGAACGTATATATAAATTATATACATATCATATGGAGAGGGCTCCCAACCTTCTACAAGAGAAATATAATTTTTGAGAAAAAACACGCTCTTTAATCGATATGAAATTTGATAAGGAGAGAGAATTGAAGTTGGTCGAATTTGAATTTTCCTCAAAAGTAAAAATATTTTCAAAAAATTCAGTTTTATGCACTCATCATTCGTCAAATTTGTAAGAAAAGGTGTTTTGAATTCAAAAGTTAAACTTTCCATGTCAATATCTTGGTCGAATTTCAACGGTTTTTTAGTTTTTCTTTTTTTTTCTAAAAGTTTGTTATATTTTCATTCAAATGTGATAACAATCATTGTGATGCTATAATCAAAAGTATTCTTAATAAATTTTCTAAATATTTTCGTTTGCTATTTAGCGTGTATTTCAACCAAATTCTAAGAGAGAGAAAAAAACTGTCTTAAATTGAAGGTTCTGAATTGGGAAGCCATATCTCTGCCATCTTTGAATAAATTGCATTTATTTCTTTTTTGTATTAAAGCTTCATCAGTTAGCTTAAAAAAATGTATAAAAACTTTATCGTTACTTTTTTGTTAAAATATATAAATTATTCCTTTTAAAAAGAAACCACGAAATTTGAACTTTTTTCAAAATATGGCGTAAAAATAATTTTTGTTGAAAAAAAAAAAAAAACTCAATTTCAGGCGGTTCAACAAAAAACAACATTAGAGATAAGTACAAAATTTTAAGTAAATGTATTAATTATTGAAGTAAATATTTACAAGGGTACCCTTGCAGCAGCTGAAGGTAGTTGTAATTTTATATCGATTACAATCTGTGGATGTAACAGTCGTTACAGATTTCTTGATAATGTTCTAATGTTCATTAAATCAGCGCGTGCATCAGGATCAGCTAGCATATTTCTCGCAATTAACTTGACTTTTGAAAAAACTTCTTCGATGGGACTCATCTAGTTCACACTAGCAATATTAGATTTAATATATTTTATTCAAACAGCTTTTTACACAAGAAATATGTAACACTTTTCGATTATATATTAATAATTCAATCAAAATCTAAAATAAATCTTTTTCTTGGCTGAGGTTTAATTTGAAATGAAAAAGGTTTAATTTGAAATGGAAAAAGTTTTATTTGAAATGGAAAAGGTTGAATTTGAAGTTAAAAACCTGTTACACGAGCTTTTTTTTCATTTTTTTTTTTCGATTTTTAATGAATTTTTAAAGTCAATATTTTTTTCGAAAAAACACACTTTCAAATTGGGAACATCACCAAAAATACAAAAAAAAATTAAAAAAAAAAATCAAAAAAGCTAAAAAAGCTCCCGTCATACTATAACAAATTTTGTTAAGATTTAAAAAAATTATTTATTTTCCAGATCGGACAATTTTTGCGACTCCCAGGCGCTGCAACCACGAGGCCCTTTTTTTATCTGTCGCCAGTTTGGAACTCTATATAACCATGTTGGAGTGAAAAATATATTTTTTTTTTCTTGTAATTTGTTCAATTTTCTACAACAAATTTTCGAGAAATTTTTGTTTTTGACTGAGCTATGAATTTTTCAAAGAAGGTCTGTTTTCTCTGCCGCGAATGTTATGTTCCACCTTAAATTAATAAACTTTCCGTTTTTTGTCATAAAATCAAGGCTACCTTCTTTGATTTTTTTTGACAAAATTAAATTTTTTTAAATTTGATTTTTCTAGTTTTGAAAAAATTAATAAAATAAAAAAAATGATTTCTTTGATGGAAATATCTTAATTTCTCAAATCAATTTAAGGTTATAGCCTGGAACTTATTTGAACCATCTCTGAAATCTAAATATAAATAGGCTAGGAAGAACAGTTAAGTACCATTTTTTTTTTTTTTTTTTTTTTTTAATGCCCAGCAGGAAATGGCTCTGCTAACAATAGGCAGCAATAAGCACCAAATTTATTTATTTTATTTATTTTTTTAAAAAACTTTGCGATTTACTGGCACAACAAGACTCAAGTAGTCTTATTAACAGTACCATTTTCTCATTTGTTTCTCAACCGATTTTGATAATTTTTATTTATATTGAATCAGAGTGCAGAGAAGAAGTACAATAACTATCTTAAAATCTATCTTTTTGCCAAATTTTTAAAAAAAAAAATAATTGTGTTTTACATTAATTTTGTATCCAACCAACAGAGAATGTAAAGTGAATGTTCGAATTTCGGCCACTGACGAACACTTGTAATTATAAAGAGGCCATCAAAAAAATTGGTCGAATTTCGATTCCTGGGCGATACTTAATTAATTAATTAATAGATCTAAATAAAATAAAAAAAAAGCCAATACAGTAAGAAAATTCTAATTTTTTCTGTCATAATGTCAGTTATTTTTTTATAACACATCGTTTTTATCATGAAAAATGCAGAAAATTTATTTTATTTTCGTATTTAACATGGCTTCAAAAACAAAATGATTAGCAACTTATTGGCTGGCTGGTCTGGGTTAAGAGTAATGATGTCTGAGAACCAACTTGATATAATAGTAAAAGGCACCTCTTTTCTGAATACTGAAAACTTGTTTCTTATCTAACAAATGTCATCTTTGACAATTTAAGTTCAGTCAATTAAACTAAACGCCTTTTTTTGACTAAGATAGCAGAAACCTAGCAACGAGCTTTTCGATGAAATATTAATTTTCAAAAAACTGTTACTGGTTATGACTTATTTAAATACATATCATGACAACTTCCATGCAGAAGACGAAAATAAAATCAAATAAAACACACACACACACACACACACATTAATAAACCATTTCAGCTCTTGAAAGGACTTAGACCGAGCTTCTTATGATCAATTGTTTTATGAGTAATTAAATGTGTACGCAAAATTGACTCCTCACGGAGTTCTCACATTTCAAGTGCACAAGAACTTTACATAGCATTATTTACGCTCTGAGTTTTGCCATTGTCTGCAGATTGAGACAAAATTTATATCTATTGAAAAAAACTTTTGCTCGAGGTGAGGTTTGAACTCGGTATTCGTTGGCTCGTAAGCCACAGACTTAGCACGCACGCCCACGTACACATTTTTTGTACAAGAAGTTGAAAAGTCAACAGTGTTTAAAATAATTCTTTTTTGATATGCTCACAAAGTAAACCTTGTCAAATTTTTTTATTGCAGAAAAGCTGTTAAAAGCTTTTTTACGGAAATCAAGACCTTAAAATATTTGACTACATTCAAGTGAAGCTTTCAAGATATATTAATTTGTTAAGCTTCTTAGATTTAAGAAATATTTTTTTCATTGAGGTAACAAGTGAAAGCTTTTAAAAGGCTTTTTAATGCTTTAAAATTTCAAAAAATGTTTAATTTTATATTTTCATTGCAAAACTAGTTTGGATTTTGACTTTTGTGCTAAATTGTTTAAAAGCAATTTCTAAAATAAGTCAGTCCACGCAAAAAAAAAGATATGTAAACTCTTATATTTTATAGATTTTAAAAAGGTATGCAAATCCTTTTAAATGCATTTTTATAACCTTACCTCATTTCCATTATTTCAATGGTATAACAAAAGTTACTTCTGTTAGAAATTTTGTGTGAAAAGCTTTTTTTAAATTTTCTACGTTTTCTAAATAAGCTATTCTCAAAGCTTTTTACATTTTCATAATATTTTTCATGCGTAAAAAGCTTTTTTGTAAATGTTTTGAACTTTCTTTGGTTAATTAAGGCCTACAAAACTATTTTATTGCAAAAAAGCTGTTGACCATAAAACAAGGCTTTAAATATTTCAACACATTCAATAAAAGCTTTCACAAATTTATTATTATATTTATAATTTTTAAAGAATTTTTAGACTTAATAATACCTAATGTGTTTCAGTTACAAAAAGTTTTAAATTTTTGAAAGGCTGTTAAAATATTTTTAAGTTTCATAAAATTTGTGATTTGCTTTTCTCATTGCAAAAGCTATAGCCTGGATCTTAACTTTCGGAAAAGCTTTTACTTAGTTTTTAACGATTTTTATTTAACACTGAGTTGTTCATAATATTAAAATAACGTTACGTTCGTTCTTATATTCAGAGCTTTTTCTAAGCTTTTACTTTTTTATTACATTTTTTTATCCAAACTTATTATTTATTCAATTATTTGTATGAAAGTAAAAACATAACTTTTGTTAAAGATTTTTTGTTAAAAGCTTTTTTGTAAAATTTTCAACATTTTCTACATAAGTAATTCTGAGAGTTTTAAAATAATTCAACAATATTTGTTATGTACTCATCACATTAAGGCATTCTAATTAATGTTGTTCCCAAAAGCTTTTTTGAATAAAGCTGTTACTGATTCAAATACTGTTACTCAAAGTTTTCTGATAGTTGAAAAATTAGTTTTTTAAGTTCTAATTTTTTTTAAGTTCTTGACTTTTCTTAATGACTCAACGTCAGGATGTTGAAGCTTTGACAGTCAGAAATTTTATGACTAAATTAACTAAAGCTTTTAAAAAACTTTTCAATGCAACTAGAAGCGTATCTTTTGTATAAGCTTTTATGACTGCATTAATTTAAGCATTTCAAAAAAGTTTTTTATTCAGCTATTTCAATGGCACTAGAAAAGTAACATTCGTGTAAGCTTTTATGCAAAAAGTTCTTGGCTGTTCTAATTTAGTAATTCGTAAAGTTTTTAAAAATGTCAGCAATAATTTTCATACCCAGCATCAAATTATGATACACCTTTTTTTCTCGTCAATTTAAAAATTTTTTTAAAAAGCTTTTTCTAGTGCTTTTAACCTTTTATGGAATATTGTGCTGATTTTTATAAAAAATTTTGATAGTTTAAAAACTCAAATATGTTCTTTTTGATAATTTTTGCTGTTTTGCTATGAAAGAAGGTGCAAGCTTCGACTTACAAAACTTTTGTGAATGCATATAAAAGCTTTTAATCTTCCCTTTTGCAATTCCAATAATTCAATCGTTTAAAGCATTCAAGTATCAAAATAATTTTTGGAAAAATTTTACATAAAAAGCTTTTATGTGTAACACCTTCGTTTTCTAGATAATTTAAGTAAAAAGCTTTTTAATATTTTGACACTATTTGACGCACTCTGCATATCAAGGAGATTTACAATTTTTACTACCTAAACTTTTATTAAAATTAATGACAAAAGCTTTTGCAATTTCGTTTTGTTTTAAAAAAATAAAAAGCTTTAGCTTAAAAATCTAATATGTTAGTTCTTAAAGTGTATTTTTTTTTGCAAAACAAGCAACTTAGCTTAAGCTCTATTATTAATAACTTCTGTGGGTATAAATAAAAGCTTTTAACATGCATTTTTAGTCCAATTACTTTAATGGAAGAATAGAAGCTTTTGGAAAAGCTTTTATTAATATAAAAACTCTTTAGTAAAAGTTTTTGCTTTTTCTAGATAAGAAAAACTTAAAGCTCTTTAATATTTTTGCAATATTTGGTTTTTAAAGCTCTTTAATATTTTTGCAACATTTGACTGCATAACAATGAAACACTCAATGTTTTTTCTACCAAAATTTTTATAAATATTTTTTGGTTTAAGCTTTTGCAAATGCTTTTATATTATTATTTTATTATTATTTTTAAAATAATAAATGTTATTCTTGAAAATTTTGATTTATTTTTTCTCTCTTTGGCACTGACAGTAATCAATTTTGTTTAAGCTTTAATATTATGAACTTTTGTAAGTAATAATAAAAGCTTATAAAATGTTTTTTTCAGTTCAACTACTTCAATGGCAGCATGGAAGTAACTTTTTGAGAATCTTTCTTTTTGTTAAAAATCATGCGTGTACTAGATAAGCTTAGCTAAAAGCTTTATCATATTTAGGTTTAACATACCCAGCATCATGCTGAGACATCAAACATAATGTTAAGCTTTTATACAATTTCTTTCGTAAAAGCTTTTGCTGTAGTTTTCCTAGTTTTGGTAATATTTTACTGTCTTATAAAATTTAAAGTCAAACTTTAGTTAAGCTTAAAGCTTTTAAATATTTTTGCGTTGAGACACACAATTTTATGTTTACCATAGCTTAAATAACAATTTAATGGAAAAACTTTTGCAAGAGCTTTTTAAGTTTTGGTAATTTTAGTGCTTTTACAAAATATTTTGATTTTTATAAACTTAAATTTTTTGTTTGATTTTTTGCAATGAAAGAAATTAATATTATTTAAGCTTTTTAATTTTCAGAACTTTTGTGAGTACATATAAGAGCTGTTAAAGTGCATATTATTTCTCAAAATTATTTGAATTGCACTTAAAGTGTAACTTTAGAAAAAGCTTTAATGAAAAAAGCTTTTTTCACAATAAGATATTGTGCTCTCCAAATTAGTTTTTCTAAAAGTTTTTGTAAATATCGAAAACCTTAACTTACTAATAATTTTTTTCATATAAAAAGTACTGTAATAGCGAAACAGGTTCTGGTCCAGGCTAACGTGTTCAGCCTGTACATAGCAATAACAACTATAACAGTTTGAGCGATATAGAGCACGGAGCAAGGCGCTTGTCGTTTATATAATAAGATAGAATTTTTAATGACTTAATAAGAAATCAGATACAATTTTTTCAATGTTCACTTTTTTTTGGACTTTCGTGATCAAAAAACGTAACAATTTTAAAGTCTTGATATTCAAAGCTTTTGTGCATACATAAAAAGCCTTTAAAACGCATTACCTTTTATCAAATAATTCCAACTGACACTTAAAAAAGTAGCTTTTGTAACAGCTTTTGTGCAAAAAGCTTTTTTAAAAAGTTTTTCTGCATAGCAAATTAGTTATTCTGAAAGCTGTTGTATATTTCGACAATATTTGTCATACCCTGCTTCACTTTGAGGCATATAGCAGTCCCCCCCTCACCATCCCTCCCCCTAAACTTTGTTCTGGTCATTTGCACAGAGCTGCAACACTGACAGCAACATGAAATTGCAAATGTTTGCAGAGCATAAATAAGCAATTTTCAAAATGGCCACTACTTGCTGCTGCTGCTACTGCTGGCTGTCAAAAAATAAATGTTTTGAAAAGTATTTCCGTTGGGCTTAGAGCGGAAATTAAAAAAGCATACAACCAAGAAAGCAAAATAAACTCACTAACACTAACAAGCACAAGCATATGCAAACACTAGCACAAACACAAAAATAAATTAATAAATAAATAACAAGTGACACGTAAATTTAGCAACACATACTGTGAAACGATAAAAAACAAAAAAACACTCAGCTTCGTAACAAAAAACAAAAAAAAAAAAAAAAACGAAAGATAACAAAAATAAGCTGTCAAAAGCTCATTTAAGGTCATCAGGTGAGTGAATAAGTATAACAGCCATGTTTTCTCTATGTTCTGCACTTAAATTCTCATTAGCTTGCTAGAGTCAAGCTTTGTAAGAAGGCGACTGACTTCATGCATTATTTAAGTGCCAACCAGCAATGTTGCCACATTGAGCATATTTAATGCATTTTTAAATAATGCAAGCATTAGAAAGCATTCTTCATTCAAGGCGCGTCCTTAATTAGTGTAACAACAAAAGCAACAATAAACTAGCACAGCCACCACCACCACCACCACAAAGTGAGCAAGCAGTTCAAGGCTGCTGTCGACTGGCTTCTTCATGCTGTCACGCTGCTGTCCTCAACTGCTACCTCAACTCTTCTTACTCCGCGCGCTTCAATACAAACGCTCTAAAACTCAACTCAACTCTGTTTTAACTTTTTTTTTCCCAATAGTTGTGATACGGCTCAGTGGATAAAATCGCGCAATGAAGCGCAACAAGGACACTAGCTCTGAAACTGCCTCCAGCCAGTTAGTGGATTTCTATTCTGACAATGTTACAGCTGCGACATTTTGTGGTGGTCGTGGTCTTCATTGGCCGAAGGACAACAACGATTGCGGCCATGTGACTGAGTTGTGCCACTTTCTTGTGTAATAGGCAAACAAAAAAAAAAAACATATTATAACAAAATGAGAAAACTGTATAAAAATATGAAAAAACAAAGCAAAAAATTATATAGATAGATATTTTGTAACCACTGACTGTGGAATGAAGCGCATGCAAATGGCTCTCAAATGGCATGAAAAGTGAAAATGGATATTAAAAAACATAAATTTCAGAAATTTTAATTAATTACTAGGTTGCAATGAAGTGGAAATTAAAGTGTTTGTCACAAGTTTCTCTGCTAAAAGGTTTTCACATTTCCTAGAAATGTGTTCTGACCACAGAGACAACCGGGCCAACCACAAAGCTTACAACAACTAGTTTTATGACTTTTATATAACTTTTCATATTATTATCAAAAAAAAAAACACGGGATGGCATTGTGAAGAGGTTTTTTGCAAATTGTAGAAGTTTTATTCAAATTTAAAACTGTAGATTAACGTTGAAAAATTTAAAGCAACTTATTTATTATGTATTGAAATTATTAGAAAAAAATTTCATTACATTGACTTGCCAAGAACGATTAACGTAAATCTTTTTATTTAAAATTTGGTTGCTATGAAAAAATTACAAAATTAATTTTGACTTTTTTATTCAACGCTATGAATCAGAATAATTTAGAATAATTTGCAGAGCAATTTTTAAGCTATGAATTTAAAGCACAATTTAAGGAATATTTTAAATATACCCTGCAAACAGTTTTACTCGCCTGATATTCTCCAGCGAATAACTTGGAAGTTGATAAAATCGCCGGCGAGCCCTTTTGAGAGTCATCCCTACATCGACAAAAGTAAGCAGTTGAGACAATAAAGGCGATTCTCGGGAAAATTCACACACGAATCTGTTAAAAATCACGAATGATCGCCAATGATAACACTATGAGTCAAAATAAAAAAAAAATTGTTGAACACTGTATTCCATTATATTTTTCTGATCGATTAAGAATCTCTTGACATGAAAATTACAAAAAAAAATTTTTAGTGTACGTTTTTGCAAATAAAGTCGCATATTTCAAATAAACTCCTATCGTCTGTGGTCGAAATTCGAACAATTTTTTGTTTGTCTATTCATAATAATATGCAGGAAAAGCGACATGGTTAAAACAAGTTCGAGCTGCAACTTTTATTTGATTTGATTGGAGATATAAAGCTATTTCCTTCAAAGAAATTTTTCTTGAATTTTATTATTTTTTTTAGAAAAACAACATTTTAAAAAACTGTTATTTTGTTAAAAAAAATCATAGGAGCAGCTTAAATTTAGTGTCCAGACAAAATATATTCACCTGAAATGTGTTACACACTTTGAAAGAAAATAAAAAATGTAAATTTGAGTGTTTTTGTTTTACAACAAAAATAATTTGTAAACCATATTTTGGGATAATATCAAGTTTTATGGCGTCTTTTGAAAAGGCATTATTTATATATAAACAAAAAAGTAATATTTTTACAAAAATTGTTTAAGCTCACTGATAAGACTTAAATACAAAAAAGAAATAAATGAAATCTATTCAAGGCTGACTGAGATATTGACTTCCCTATTTATAACATTCAGTTTGAGACAGCTTTTTTCTCTCTCTTGGCATTTGGTTGAAGTATACGCTAAATAACTTACGATAATATTAAGAAAATTCATTAAAAAAACTTTTGATAAGAGCTTCGCAATGATTGTTATTGCATTTGAAAAAAAAATTAACAAACTTTTTGAAATAATGAAAAAAATTTAAAAACCGTTAAATTTCGACCAAGTTATTGACATGAAAAGTCGAATTTATGAATTCCATACACTTTTTTTACAAATTTGACAGTTGATGAATGCATGAAACAATGTTTTTTTTGTTTTTGAGACCCTTTCAATGAATTTGTCCATTATATTGGACGCATCAGAAAATAATTTCTGTTTATATTTAACAACGTCTTTGTCAAAATAAAATAGGTTGGTACTATAAAATTATATTATACCAACATAACAAACATAAATTAAGAGAGATATATAACGTTTAACTTATTATTAGTTGGATTTTCGATTTTGTACGCAACTGAAGCTTTAAATTTTTTTGTTTCGCGTGTTAATAAATATTGCAAAAACAAAAGGTTTTCTTTATAATAACATTATTAACAACAAAACATATTTGCATTGGTCTCCGGTTGTTTAAGTTAAACCTTGATGTATTAATATAAACTTTTAATGGTTTTGTCCATTATATTAGACAGCCTGGCAAAAGGTAGCGCGTGTAAAAATCAGAGTGTTGTTTTTTTTTATCTTTTTATGACCTAAATGCTGAGAATATTACCTCAAAAAAATTGTCGACGATTTTTCTAGCCAAGCCACTGAAAGGCTTAAAACTCTCTCCCATCCAATCGATCGAAGTGCGGAATTTTTTTTTCCATAAATCGTATTTGTCACTTAGAAGGTTTGGAATACCCTCCATTAGATATATAATTTATATATATATACATTCTGCTCATCTGTGTAATAATTCCTCTCAAATGATATAAATTTCATTCGTCTTGAATTCTAATTAATACCAAAAAAGCTTACTATAAAGTTTAAGGTATTAATTTATAAGATCACTAATAATAGTTATTCGATATATAAACAAACTAATCAAATTTAGCCCAATAAAATAATCTATATGGTTGTTGAACAAATTTTTACATTTGAATCAGCAGTTTGTGCGCCTTTTTATTCTTTCGTTAACCTTGTCCATTGTAATGGACATGCATTTGAAATGTTTGTAACGGAGTGCAAAGCTTTATTTTTGATGAAGCATGCATTATAAACAGTGCATTCAACTATTCTGTCCTCTATTTTTACCTTTCATTCCGAGATTTGTGTTCATAAGAAAAGCACGTGTTGTCGTGCATGTTGAGCTGAAAAGAAAACAAACAAAGTGAGTGAACATTTTGGTGACCGTGGCATGCAGGTTAAGTGTGTGGCTTAGCTTGCTCGGAGCCCGGGTTCGATCCCCAGCCGCGGCGAAAAGTTTTTTCAATAAAAATTTTTCTGATCGGTCACCACCTCTCTGCAGACAATGGCAAACCTCAGAGAGTAAATAATGCCATGTAAAGCTTCTTGAGAACATGAGCCGTTAGGAGTTGGCATAAAACATGTAGGTCCAGTTCTCGGTCAATTGTGTGCAAACATTTAATAACACACACAACACAATTGATCATAAGAAGCTCGGTCAAAGTCCTTTCAAGGGCTGAAATGGCCAATTTGTTTTTGTTTTGTTTTTTGAGTGAACATTTTGGTTGTCTTATTATCTTTATGGATGAACTTATTTGCCGTTTTTTTTGTTTGATGTTAAAGAAAATAAATGCAAAATAGTAGTGAATGTCTATAATAAAACCATATTTGTTGTTTTACTTGGAAAAAAATTCTTTAAGAGCAATGTCCATTATAAAGGACATGCTCAAAAACATAGTTCCTCTTTATTTATTAACTTTTTTTTTCTTTTAATTACTTTATTAAGAATGTATTTATCATAAATTAAGTCTTTTTTAATTTTTTTCATTATTATTTCTTAAGGGGTAAAAAAAAAAAAAATATTTTGACAAAATTATTCATTCACACAAACAAGCAAGTCAAACGTGTCTTTAAAAATTCATAAAAAGTCGAAAACTCAAAAAATTTAATTTTAATCTTGAAGGATCAAGGAACCTTTTGATCTTGAAAGTACATTTCTAATAGAGAAAATCAAAACTTCAATATAATTTTGCTATTTTTTAAAGTTTGTACAAGTTAAAATAAATGTTGTTCGAAACGCTGCAAAAAATTTACGAATTTAATTTTTCCTACAAAGCTGCAGGCAAGAAACTCATATTTTGCACGCATCGAAAAAAAACAAGCAGCTTTTAGTGTCAGAAATCTTTCGATCTTGTTGTGCGTGAAACGACCGCAGTACAGAAAACGCTGTACAGATTAAGTTGCTGTGACTGGCTTGTTGTTTGCTCAAAGCTATATTTTATCCACAATTGTTTATTGTGCTGGCTTGTTTTTGTTTTGTTTTGTTTTGTATTTTTATGTTTATTCAACGCTTGTAGTTATGACTGCTTTTTATAGCGGGCAATACGTGACATAACATGGCCCACAGCATGCACGTGATCAGCTTTCATACAAAATACAAATAAAGCAAACATCAGCAACAACAATGTCGCTTGCAACAATTGTTGCTTGTTGCTGCTGCATAAATTGTGAAAAATCCTTGCAATGCAATAGCCAACAATGATAATTTATGTGAGTGTCAGTGTGCGTGATTGCGTTATTTGTCTGACTATGTATGTGTGTGTGTTCATGTGTATTTTTAAACCTTTCCACTAGTATTTTATTGTTATTTCGCATATTTGATGTGATGTTTTCTATTTCGTTCTCGTTGCCAAAAATGCAGCAAAACATAAATATTCATAATCATGTTTGCGCAATATTTTAGTTTAAAGTATTTTCGTCTGCATGTTAGCTTTCTAAACAACTCGATTTGTTCAAAAATAGCAGCAAAATTGATGAATATGCAATGGGAAATGTATGAAAGCTTGAACTTTTGTTGAAAAGATAAACTAATATTTTTTGCATAAATATTTGAAAAAGTTCTTAAAAATTTCATTTAAATAATTTTTGTATATAAGCTTTTTTTAAGAAATTTCGACAACAATAAATTATTTGAAAATGACAGTAATTAAGTGTGTCATTGAGTTAGTAAAACAATATCAAAAGTTACAAAACACAAAAAACAGAAAAAAAAATATTACCAATGAACACTATAAAAGCTTCAATAGCACTTATCCGGCTTTAGAAGCGCAATGCTAGCAAAACTTCTAATAAAAGAATATTAATGGAAGATCATAAAGAAAACAGAGGAAAACTAAGAAAATAAAAACTTAAAAATTCAGCATAAATTGTGCATTTTTTTAGCTCCAATTCTATACCCTGCATTACCCACCAAAGCGCTGCTTACTTAATGGAAACTTCATAGACTGCTAAAATAAAGATAGTTGGCAAAAAAACAAAAACCAAAAACACAATCACAGCAACAAAAACGTAATACAACAAGGTAATAACATGCAAAGCAGCAAGGACCACACAAGGATGCAACAAGATTTTGCAGCAAAAAATGGAAGGAAGGAAAGGCATAGCAGCAGCAACAGCAGTAGCAGCGAAGAAAATGCAACAAGAAAATTGTACTTAAAGAGCGTGCTCACTTTGCTCGTTGAAATAAAAAGGAGAACGACAAAAGTAGCAACAACAACAAAAACAATAATAAAAAATACAACAATAACAACAAGTACATAAAAAACAAAATCTAGGGATGTGCTTAAATGTCACAAGAAACCAAACAAAATCAGTCTCTCAGCAAGATTTTCACTTTGCAGCTAGTTTTTTTTTATGTTGCTACTTTTATACTAGCTGATTGTGCTGCTGCTAATATTTTCATTTTTACTTAGGTTTTTGTGTTTTTTTTTTTTTTTTTTTTTTGTATCTATGCCAACTTTAATGTATTTGCCTCATTTTGCATAAACTAACATAATCGCTTTCCTACGCGGCAAAGAAAGCAATCCAAATCCTTAGCGAATAAGGACAAGCCGTAAAAACGTCAGCACAACGTTGAAACGGAATCAGGGTTGCCGTCAGGATAAAGCTTATTCTTACATTTGGAGCGCACCGAAACGAAACGAAGTCACAACGACGTAGCAACCTTATGATTTATGTTCGCACAAAATTAGAGTAACACAAGAAATAAGCTAAGCTGAGTAGTGAAACGTTAAAAGAGGCAGGGCAGAAGGAAGAAAGAATACAAAAAAAAAAAAGCAAGATGGATTCCAAAGAAAATGTGTCACTGCGAGCAGAATTGTATTAAAAACTTTAAGCAATTTTATGCCATGACAACTATGATGAGGGGCAGAGCAGACAACTTAAGCACTAGGAAGCAACAAAGAAAAAAAAAAAGAAACTAACAACTAGCAAAAAAATGAAAAAAATATGAAAAGCCAGCAACAACTGTAATTGAAACAGTAAAAACTAGGTTGACATTTATTCATGACAATGCTGCTGAATTAATATGAAGATGGGTGGATCCAACAAAAAAAAAACTACTTAAGAATAATGGCGTTTTCGTTTCTACCAAAAAATGTTGCCTTTTCATTGCCCTTGCCTTTTTTCGTGTTCGATTCTAAAATAAGTGCAAACGGGTGAGTAAATTCTGTGTTCGTTTCTTAAAATGTCACACTCACAGAGGGCAAAAAAGGCGCATTTTCTGCCTTGCAAACTTTCTCAGGGTAGATGATTGCCCTGCATATCAGCTGTTTTTAAAACGATAATATTATGACATGCGTGCGTTAGACAAGGATGGTTATATTCGTTTATTTAAGTTGACATTTTTCGAGTAGGTAAAAACATGCACTTTTACAGGGTTGCGGGCAACATTGAAAACATTTTGCACTGCGACAGGGCAACATTTTTTGGTAGAAACGAAAACGCCATAAGACTAAGCAATGCAATGAAATGATTTGATGACTGCAACGCATGCTGTTAAAAAGTTCAGCGACAAAATATTGCATCTAGCAATTCAGCAATATTATTGAAAGTTTTTACAGAAAACCCAAATGCTGACGAGCCAGAAGCAAACTTCTGGAGAAGACTGAAAAATTAACTTTTGTTCATTAAGTCAACTCCATTTTTTCTCATGTGAGCAAGATAAAATAACAAAGATAGTGACAGTAACGATGACGATGACGATGACGATGACGATGAAAACGAAAAAAAAAATAAAAATAAAAATAAAAATAAAAATAAAAATAAAAATAAAAATAAAAATAAAAATAAAAATAAAAATAAAAATAAAAATAAAAATAAAAATAAAAATAAAAATAAAAATAAAAATAAAAATAAAAATAAAAATAAAAATAAAAATAAAAATAAAAATAAAAATATAGATAAAAATAAAAATAAAAATAAAAATAAAAATAAAAATAAAAATAAAAATAAAAATAACAATAAAAATAAAAATAAAAATAAAAATAAAAATTAAAATAAAAATAAAAATAAAAATAAAAATAAAAATATAGATAAAAATAAAAATAAAAATAAAAATAAAAATAAAAATTAAAATAAAAATAAAAATAAAAATAAAAATAAAAATAAAAACAAAAATAAAAATAAAAATAAAAATAAAAATAAAAATAAAAATAAAAATAAAAATAAAAATAAAAATAAAAATAAAAATAATAATAAAAATAAAAATAAAAATAAAAATAAAAATAAAAATAAAAATAAAAATAAAAATAATAATAAAAATAAAAAAAAAATAAAAATAAAAATATAAATAAAAATAAAAATAAAAATTAAAATTAAAATTAAAATAATAATAAAAATAAAAATAAAATGAAAATAAAAATAAAAATAAAATAAAAATAAAAATAAAAATAAAATAAATATAAAAATAAAATAAAAATAAAAATAAAAATAAAAATAAAAATAAAAATAAAAATAAAAATAAAAATAAAAATAAAAATAAAAATAAAAATAAAAATAAAAATAAAAATAATAATAAAAATAAAAATAAAAATAAAAATAAAAATAAAAATAAAAATAAAAATAAAAATAAAAATAAATATAAAAATAAAAATAAAAATAAAAATAAAAATAAAAATAAAAATAAAAATAAAAATAAAAATAAAAATAAAAATAAAAATAAAAATAAAAATAAAAATAAAAATAAAAATAAAAATAAAAATAAAAATAAAAATAAAAATAAAAATAAAAATAAAAATAAAAATAAAAATAAAAATAAAAATAAAAATAAAAATAAAAATAAAAATAAAAATAAAAATAAAAATAAAAATAAAAATAAAAATAAAAATAAAAATAAAAATAAAAATAAAAATAAAAATAAAAATAAAAATAAAAATAAAAATAAAAATAAAAATAAAAATTAAATAAAAATCAAAATAAAAATAAAAAAATAAATGAAAATAAAATATGAATATGAATATTAATATGAATATGAATATGAATATGAATATGAATATGAATATGAATATGAATATGAATATGAATATGAATATGAATATGAATATGAATATGAATATGAATATGAATATGAATATGAATATGAATATGAATATGAATATGAATATGAATATGAATATGAATATGAATATGAATATGAATATGAATATGAATATGAATATGAATATGAATATGAATATGAATATGAATATGAATATGAATATGAATATGAATATGAATATGAATATGAATATGAATATGAATATGAATATGAATATGAATATGAATATGAATATGAATATGAGTATGAATATGAATATGAATATGAATATGAATATGAATATGAATATGAATATGAATATGAATATGAATATGAATATGAATATGAATATGAATATGAATATGAATATGAATATGAATATGAATATGAATATGAATATGAATATGAATATGAATATGAATATGAATATGAATATGAATATGAATATGAATATGAATATGAATATGAATATGAATATGAATATGAATATGAATATGAATATGAATATGAATATGAATATGAATATGAATATGAATATGAATATGAATATGAATATGAATATGAATATGAATATGAATATGAATATGAATATGAATATGAATATGAATATGAATATGAATATGAATATGAATATGAATATGAATATGAATATGAATATGAATATGAATATGAATATGAATACAAATAAATATGAACAAGTGCATGTTCCGAATCAAACTTTTTCTTTTTCCATGCAAATTGCAACTTAAAGTAGCAGTATAAAGCGATGAAAAATCGGAGTTTCCATTGCGCCCAAAACTTTTTGAGCTTTTTTAAAAGCCTCTTTAATCATGAAAAAACTTTTTAGCACTGCTGCACTTTTCAAAGTCTTTTTAGTCCACAATACTTGCAAAGAAAATGTATTCCTTTCCTAATGGCAAAAAGTGAAATACTTATAAATTACAACAACAACAACAATAACAAAAAAAAAATAAAATCAACTACTCGTACCAACTGGGTTAAGTGAAATGCAGTCGTTCGCCTAAATAACAACATAACCCAAAAACGCAGATGGAAAAACTAAAAAAAAAATAACAATACTACATAACATAGGGTGAGTAGGCATAAATATGCTTACACTAACACAGTCACACAAGAAACAGCCACACATTTCTACATTTACAGTCACAACTCATGGAAACATACAGACACACACGCATACACAAGTAGTCATACACATGAAAGCATATAAAAAATTATATTTTACGTGTAGCTAAAACTGCAGCATATAAATTTACATACAGCTAAATTTGAGCGCGCTACTAAAAAGTTTGCCAGCTCCTAAAAAGCTCTTTACTCTTTTTTATCGTCTTACAATAGTATGTAACGGAAGTATAGCAGGGCTAAGGATCCATCGTTACTTTACGCTTATTTGCGAAAATTTCATTGGTTTTTCACACGCAAAGCACATCAGCGGCAAACAAAATAAAACTAGTGAAAACTTAAAAAAAAGGTTCTCGTTTTATGGTAAGTTCAAATAAAAAACTAACAGAAAAAACAAAAACTCAAAAAAATCTTCAACTGTAACTTTTAAATTATGCCGTTGTGCATTGAACTCAACTACTTTTTTAAGTCATCGACTTTATTGCGCTGCCTGGAAAATGGAGCAAGAAAAACTTGCCTGCAAGTTGCCACATAGAGTTCAGCAAGATTTTCGACAAAAACAAAAACAAGCAAAAATCTAATTTTTTTTTTTCAACAACACTGTGGTTATGGCGGCAATTGCTGAATCTCGCCGGGCTCAACTCAAATGTTGTCATCTTCGTTTGGCGGAAACAATAAATGTTGCACGATGTAAGCTAGTGAAATTTTTACTGTTGCTGCTGGGGTTGCCATCGGTGTAATTTTCTTTATTGCTACACTTGCGGGCATCTTCAAGTTTTTTAAGCACCGCCAGCTTAAAATTTATATGAAGATAAAAAGTGTGAGGTGTGAGGCGGTTTTTTTTCTTTGTTTTTATAGTTTTGCACAAACTTTAAGCATTTTAAATGCCATTTAGTTAAGTTGTTGGAAATTTTTTTGATTAACTTACTTAAGATAATCGTTGTGAATGCTTGCAAGCTACTTTTTTGAAGAGCGCTTTTTAGTGGATAAAACTTGATAATGGTTTAAATGAGGCGTGCTGTGCACTTAACTAGCTTGAAGTATTTAAAAAATTGTAAAAAAAATTTATGTCTTGCAAATTATTTTGTTTATTAACACAAAAAAAAAATACTAAAGATTGCAACACAACTTAAATATAAAACCACAAGCAAACTCGAAAGCAAAAACTGTAAAGCGCTTTAATAAGATTTGTTCAGAAACTTATAATATGTCAGAGTCATACGAATTGATATATATTATTGTTAAAGTAGTGATAAAAGTGTTGGTGTTGATCTTGATGATGCTGTTGATGTTGATGTTGATGTCGATGTAGATGTCGATGTCGATGTCGATGTCGATGTTGATGTTGATGTCGATGTCGATGTCGATGTCGATGTCGATGTCGATGTCGTGTCGATGTCGGTGTCGATGTCGATGTCGATGTCGATGTCGATGTCGATGTCGATGTCGATGTCGATGTCGATGTCGATGTCGATGTCGATGTCGATGTCGATGTCGATGTCGATGTCGATGTCGATGTCGATGTCGATGTCGATGTCGATGTCGATGTCGATGTCGATGTCGATGTCGATGTCGATGTCGATGTCGATGTCGATGTCGATGTCGATGTCGATGTCGATGTATCGATATGGATTGTGATATTGAAGTCGATATCTATGTGGTTTTCGATGTCGATGTTAATATCGATGTCGGTGATGATGTGGTTAAGAATTTTGACATCAAACTCACACTCAAATTCAAACTTAATTGAGAGTGAATTAATATCAAACTCAAATTCACATTCAAATTCTCATTTAAATTCACAATCAATGTGAACGACTTGCTCTCAAACTCAAATTCAAACTCAAACCTTAACTCAACATCAAACTCAAACTCACCTTATAATTCAAACTCCAACTCAAATCAAACTCATTCACAAGCTCAAACTCCAACTTAAACACAAAGCCAAATTCATTCCCATTCAAACTCTTACTTAAACTGAAATTTAAAATCAAACTCAAACTCAAACACAATCTCAAACTCAAACTCAAACTCAAACTCAAACTCAAACTAAAACTCAAACTCAAACTCAAACTCAAACTCAAATTCAAACTCCAACTCCAACTCCAACTCCAACTCCAACTCCAACTCAAACTCAAACTCAAACTCAAACTCAAACTCAAACTCAAACTCAAACTCAAACTCAAACTCAAACTCAAACTCAAACTCAAACTCAAACTCAAACTCAAACTCAAACTCAAACTCAAACTCAACCTCAAATTCAAACTCAAACTCAAACTCAAACTTAAGCTCAAACTCAAACTCAAACTCAAACTCAAACTCAAACTCAAACTCAAACTCAAACTCAAACTGAAACTCAAACTCAAACTCAAACTCAAACTCAAACTCAAACTCAAACTCAAACTCAAACTCAAACTCAAACTCAAACTCAAACTCAAACTCAAACTCAAACTCAAACTCAAACTCAAACTCAAACTCAAACTCAAACTCAAACTCAAACTCAAACTCAAACTCAAACTCAAACTCAAACTCAAACTCAAACTCAAACTCAAACTCAAACTCAAACTCAAACTCAAACTCAAACTCAAACTCAAACTCAAACTCAAACTCAAACTCAAACTCAAACTCTAACTTAAACTCAAACTCAAACTCAAACTCAAACTCAAACTCAAACTCAAACTCAAACTCAAACTCAAACTCAAACTCAAACTCAAACTCAAACTCAAACTCAAACTCAAACTCAAACTCAAACTCAAACTCCAACTCAAACTCCAACTCAAACTCCAACTCCAACTCCAACTCCAACTCCAACTTCAACTCCAACTTAAACTCCAACTCAAACTCAAACTCTAACTCGAACTCGAACTCCAACTCGAATTCTAACTCCAACTTCAACTCCAACTACAACTCAAACTCCAACACAAACTCAATCAGAAACTCAAACTCAAATTTGAATTCAAGCTCAAATTCAATCCCAAATTCAAACTCACACTTAAACTCAAACTAACGAGTTTTACATCTACGCTAATGTTTGGGTTTATGTTTTTTTAAATATTGTAAGTAATTTAATTAAATACTTTTAACCACTGTTAAAAAAACAGCTTTTTCAAAAAGTTACTTAAATTGTTTTGACAACCAGCATCAAAGCAAGTAATTTGATGCTTTTGTGATTATTATTCTAACCATTTTAATTTTTTCTATCCAGCATTTTTTTACATACAAACAAACATGTTAAAATAAGCGACATCCTAGAAGCATGCTGCAACATTTCAACGACAAGTAAGCTACACAAAAGGCAGCTGTTTGTTGTTATTGCTGTTGATATTGTTATGCTGCTTCCTTGTAGACTTGTAGTTGTTGTTGTTGTTGTTGTTGTTGTTGTTGTTGTTGTTGTTGTTGTTGTTTCTTTTAATCTTGTTGCTGTCACTCACAGGACATGCCAACACAATGTTGCATGCATCTCCTCTGCAATATATAGTACAATTATATCAAATATCCTTTATAATGAAAAACTAAACAAACATAATGTGTGTCAAGGCGAAGGCTGTTGGCTGTTGTTTTCTTCGTACTTGTTGTGAGAGTGTTGGTGTGGGTGTGTGTTTGTGCTCAGGCTGCTGCAAAGACAATAGCAACATATGACAGGAAAATGAGCAAAACAATGACGTTAATGTGAGAAAAGCAAGCGTCAGTTGCTTGGTTTTTATGGCTGTGTGTGTAGGTTATTGTTTACTTGTGTGTGTGTATGTGTGTGTGGTGAAAAGTGAAATTGTAAATGCTTGCTATAGAACAACAACAACTTTGCTTAAGAGCTTTAGCTGCTGTTGCTGTTGTGCTTGCAATTTCTTTTGTAAGCTTGTTTTGCAACAACTTTTAATTCCACACTGTTCTTTTTTTCTGCGCTTCTGCTCTTTCAACAACCACACAAACAACAAAAAAAAAAAACAATTAAAGCTCCTTTCATTGTTTACTGCAGCATTTTTGCTACACACACACGCCCACATATCGTATGCATCAAGCAACCAACGATTATCTCATTACAAATGGCAACTGTTACGAGTTGTATAACAACAACAATTTGCCAACAGATGACAGCAACAAATCTATCGTTTGTAACTTGTTGCAAGTTTTCGTTTGCAATGCTGTTTGTTGTTTGTTGAAATTTTGTGCATTTTGTTGTTGTGCTGCAACAAAAAACCACGTAAGTGTCGGACCGCAATCATGTCGTAAGATACAACAGACACTCAAGAGTAGTGGCGGAGAGAGAGCAACATGTTTCTTTATTTGGTTTTATTGCTCCTTTTAACAGCTCAACAGCAGCAATAGCTGCACTAGCTATGGCTGTTGTGGTTGTTGCATTAGCAACAATGCAGGCGGCATCATTGTCGACATTTAGTGGATCTTAATGCGCGCTTCCTGCTTCCTTCTTAATGTCTAAGGATGCTGCTGTTGTGATAGTTTTGTTGCTGTTTTGATGCTTGTGATTGTTGTTAGCCTGCATTTGCTGATTGCTTTGCTTGTTGTTACATTTGAGGTTTATGTTGATGAAGCTTTTCTACAGCTGCAGCCTCAAATTGAGTTATACAAAAAATTTAGATGCTGGAAATTTAGCTCGGTATGTAATGAATATTTATAAACTTTACACAAAATTAATTTATATAAAAATCTCTTAAAAAATGCAAAATTTCTTAGCAAAATTCAAAACTTGAATGCTTTAACTAACTTGCTTTATTGTTTTTTAAATGTTTTTTTTTTTATAAATTCTGCTGCTGTGTCATAATGCTGCTAAAATATTCCATTCTAAAATTAAATATTAGAAAATTGTGCGTGCAGCTTACTTGCTTTATCATATCACGATTTTATCTATTTTGCTCTCATAACTTCTTTGAATTTTGTTATAAATTTTGTTTTTTTTTTTTGTTTTTTCTTTAACATCTGCAGATTTATTAAATTTATTGCCACAGCAATATGTTCTTGAATGCATATAAATTTTAGAATTACACATTCATAAATAACATATTCACACAAACATACGCAGCATATATAGTACATAAAGAAAAAAAAACCAGCTTTTTACGCACACAAAGTAAGATTTGAAAATATGTGGCATTTTCATAAATATTTAACAAAATTTACATAAAATAAACATGAAGTTTATTTAAAAAAACTCACACACAAACACACGCACAATTTACTTGGAATGATGTGCAGAAGTCTTAAGACGCAGTCATTCAAGGTTGCCAAGTGGCACATATTTTCAAAATTTCACATTTAAATTCATAAAATACTCTAATGGCAATCAAGATAAAAGAGCACAAAAGAGTCGCAAAGCAAAGAGCTATAAAATAAAAGATACAAGTTTAAAAATACAAAAAAAAAAAAACTAAAAAAAAAACACCAGCTACACAGGCAAAACTTAAAATCTTGTGGGAACTGTTACACAAGACTTCAAAAGAGATTCATCAACATGTATAACGCAAATTTAGTTAAGTTTAGCGTAGGTGGGCAGGATGGTTGGGAAGTAAGTCAAAACTGAAAGCTTTTATAGTGCAGCTTGAGTAGACTTTAAAGCAACTGTCAAGCTGTTTTGTCTCTTAAGCTGTTACTTAAGTTAATTTCTTGCCAAGATATTCACAACATATGCGACCAACACACACTCAAACTTGGACGCACTCATAGTCATGCCAGTGGCAGCACACAAGATTGTCAAAAACTTTGCATTTCTCTGGCAAGCGTCTTGCGGTCAACTAAAAACAGTTGCTGGCAATTAAAACTTTTAGCTGCATCAACACTGCATCAATATATATTTTACATATTAATATCAAAGCTAACAAAGCTTTGTTTTTAGTTGTTTAAAGTTCTAGAAAACAGTGCTACAAATCCATTGAGTCGAAAAAATACATTAACTCACATACATCTTGCATTTGCTGCGTGCATAAATCTAGATGCTAATGAATGCCACAGCAGCTGTATCACCAGCAGCTACAGCAATAAATGATGCAAACAAGCATTAACCTCATCAATCGTCTACTTTAAACGTTGCAACATTATTGGCAGTGCCCATGTGTAGAGTGCATTACCACACATGGTAATCGCAACGAAACACTCGCTAAGAAAAGTTAAGAAATTTGCATATGATATAAAGTCACACAGGATAGAAGTAAAACTAGCAAGCAAAAGCAAAGATGTTTAACGACTTCTAACGTATTAAAGTTTTTTTTTTATTACATAGACATAATGTTTTTTTAATAATTTCAAAAAAATATCATGTGCCTTATACATATATTTAAAAAAGTTCAGAATTGTTCAGCAAAATTATTTAAATTTAAATGTAACGCAACTTTATTTAACGGAAAGAAAAGTAACAAACAAATACATTTTCCATAACAAAATCATATTCTTTTTCAATATCAATACCCATTTCTTACTCATGACATCATATTCATCAACATTTCATACTCATGACATCATATTCATCATGTAATTTTTATCATATAAAATTCATCACATGATATCTTTTACAAGAAACTTATATATTACCCATACCACCGCAACTATCATACTATAATACCCTTACCATAACATACCCCTATACCATATTATACCATATGGTACTGTATATATACCATACTATCATACTGTAGCATTCATATCATATAAATGATATTTAACTAACAATTCAATGTCCATCAAACTTTTTCGAGAAACATTTCAACTCGCTCTTAAGCATTAGTGCAAAGCTTCTTAGACGATCGTTAAATGCAATGACGTTCGCTGATATATATCTGATGATATAGCCTGAATATTGCTGCTTTCATAAGCACTATTGGAGGTATTTGAAAACTGGTTAAGTTTGTGAATAATGTTTTTTGTTTGATTTAAATTCAATTAAATCTGAAATCATAATGAACGTATGGGGATTCGAAAACAAATTTCTTGGAACTCCAATCAAATACAAGATCCGCTAAACCAATATATTCTATACTCAGTGTAGAGTGAGTGTTTGAGACTTGCTTTCACAAAACAATTGAAATTTTCGTTAAAGCATATGCTTTTTGAAGCATTATTTTAAAATTGCTTGTCAGATGTAATACCGTCATGAAAACATATAAAAATCTAGGAAGTTGAACCTAGAACTTCAACTGTTAGTCAGAAAGCACATTCTATATCATAGTAAGTATACTACAGCCAATATGCAAAAACATCATTATAAACCCATAGCAACATCTTATATGTGAACATGAAAGTTTGTCGCACGCTTTTTTGGTATTAGTTTAAACTCAAAATAAATGAAACTTATATCATTCGGAGGTCATGTTGCCTAGATGTGCAGAATGTAAATATAAATGATATATCTGATAGAGGGGGGTTCCCAACTTTCTAAGAGAGAAATTAAATTTTTGAGAAAAAATCTGCTCTTTGATTAATATGAAATTTGGTTGGGAGAGAGTTCTTGAGTTGGTCGAATTTGAGTTTTTTAAAGTAACAATTTCTGAAAAAAATATAGTTTTATCCATTTGTCAATTGTAAAATTTGTAAAAAAATGTGTTTTGAATTCAAAACATTTCACTTTCCATGTAAATATCTTGGTTGAATTTTAACGGTTTTTCAATTTTTTCTAATTTTTTCAAAAAGTTTGTTAAATTTTCTTTTAAATGTGATAAAAATTACAGCAAAGTTCTAACCAAAAGTATTTTTAATGAATTTTCTTAATATTGTCGTTAGTTATTTCGCTTGTGTTTCAACCAAAAGCCAAGAGAGAGAAAAAAAATGTCTCAAATTTAATGTTCTAAATTGGGAAGCCAATATTTCCGCCATCTGTGAATATATTTTATTTATTTCTTTTTTGTATTTAAGTCTTATCAGTTAACTTGAAAAAACTTTTGAAAATATTACCGTTTTTTGTGTGTTTGTATTTAAATTATGCCTTTTCAAAAAAGACCACAGAATTTGATTTATTCTTAAAATATGGGGTAAAAATGATTTTTGTTGTAAAAAAACAAAAACTCAAATTTGCATTTTTGATTTTCTTTCAAAATCTTCACCGGATTTTAGATGAATTTATTTTGCCTTTACACTAAATTAATAAACTGTCCGCGCCATCAGAAAATCAATGTTACTCCCTATGATTTCTTTGACAAAATTACATTTTTTTAAAATTTTGTTTTTCTGTTTTTGAAAAAAATAGTTAAAAAAAAAATTTTTTTTTTTAAAGAAAATAGCTTCATACCTCCAATCAATTTAAAGTTATGGCCTCGAACTTATTTTAACCATCTCGCATATAATTATAAATAAGCAGTCATCCACAGGCGATGCTTGTATTCATAAAACGTCATCATAGGAAAATCTTTTCTAAGAGTAATCGTGTCAAGTAATCGTGTAATCGTAGTAATCACAGTAATCGTGTTTCTGCTGAAAACGTTTATCCAAAAACTTTAAATATGAAATCAATAGCTGAAGGAACTCATACAAAAACAAAATGATATCCTCTTCATAAGGTACACCCACTTGTGTATGAATAGATGTGTCACAATAAGTTTCAACAGGATCTTTGGTTTAAATATTTTAAGCCAAGGTACAAATTTTATTCAATAACTAGTTCTCTCCCGTCAAAAATGCCGGCCCGCTTTTAATAAGGAAAAGACATGAAATATTGATTTTCTTGACTAACAATTTTTAGTTCAAAATATATATAAAATACCTTAAAGTAAAACTGAACACCATAGTAGGGACGAAGAAAAAAAATTTAAAAATTTTTTTGTAAAACTGAAAATTTCAAAAAGAAAAAAAATTTTGTGAAGTTTCAATAAATCACAAAACAAAAAATGCCTAAAACTATGCTATGAAATTTTCAAAAAAAAATCAAGCATTCCGCACTCACATTTTACGGAATTATGTTACAGTAATAATGAAAGAAACGTTTTTTCAGAAAAAATATAAAGGAAGTCTTTAAGCTAATATTGCAACTTTCATTTCTTAATATTGAAATCACTATTTTTAAAGTTTTTCTAAGCTTGAATTCAATATTTTGTTAAAGATCTATCTAATCACGAGCAGTTCTGTTTAATTTATCTTAGACTTAAGTTTAAAATTTCTTCTAAATCACAAAACCAGGACGGTTTTTATTTGTTCTCTTATAACTATGTGGGTATATTTGAAAATTCTTTTTAGGTAAAGTTAAAATTTTTTGAAGCGACGCGTATGCATGTGTTGGAGTTTAAACCTAAAATCGGAGAGTTTTTAAAAGTGACATTATTTTGCTGCTGCTGGTCGTTGCTTATTTTTTGCATATCTCCCCACTGTCACGACAATTTTTAGCTCATGTTCACTTTTTAAGGTGGGTTTATCAATTTCCTTTTCATCACAAATTCTTGTAGGAATAATTTAAGCCAAAACTATTTAACTTTGCATATTCATACTCATACATAAGACGTTACTAAGTTTCCAGATGGGCACAGTGCGTTTTTTTCATTTATAGCGTGCCAAAAGTCCCAATGATAGAATTTGATAAAAAAATATTATAACGGAAAGAAAAATATTATATTCATGCTATAAAAAAACGATCATAAAGTTCTAAAATAAAGTTTGTCATTTTTTTAAAAATTCGCCATAGTGGGTATTTTAAGCAAACACTAAAAAATTTAATTTAATAGCACTTTTTGTATGCCTACTTCCAACAAAGATAACACAGGGCCTAGCAAATATTTTGCAATTAATTTTTTTTCTGTAGCTTAGTACTCTGTTAAGTTTCATGTGAAACTTCACTCAAATTTCCATACATAAAACGATACAAAAATCATAAAAAAATCATGTTCGTCAAGGTAGAACTATATTCCGCTGCAAAATATACTCGCAACATTTCTCTTGCAACATTTGCTTAAAAAAATTAAATTGAACCATGATTCATTAATTATAAGGTCATGGCTATACATAACATACCCTTATTTTTTGTAAACAAAACATGTTCTCTTTCAAAAACGAATGACAAGCAAGGTTTTTATTTTATCACAATATAATCTGTGTTTCAAATTTCATCATTCTTTCATAAATACATTTAAGAAAATAACATTATTTATCTGAGGATAATTTTATTGCTCTTAAATTTTTAAAAACAACAAATTTACATATGGTAGAGGACTTAAGCAATTAAGTAATTAAGCAAAGTAAAGTCGGCTCTTCGTGATTCCTTGAACCTCAACTTTGACTTATTAAAAATTTTAAATCTTTAAATCTAACGTTAAAGTCTAATTTTTAATTCCTTTTCGTTGCAACAAAAATTAACTTATAGAATTTAATTGTCATATCATTCAATGCTCCAGTCATTTGGAAGGTAAGCGTGGCCTACTTATAAGGCTATGAGCAAAATTTCAAGTCTCTACACTAGTCCGGATCATTCTTATATGGATAAAAAAAATGTCAACCGGTCGGGGTCTCAAAAGTTAGAGGAACTCATTAAAATGATTTCTGCATACTTTTTTTTTCAAATCGGATAAAAACCGCCGAAGCAATTTTGATTCTCCTGAAGGTCCTTTTTGGTAAGAAAAAACATGTTTTTTGCTAGTAACTTTTTATTTTTCACAGAACGCATACCCACATCTTCTTAAATGTTAAATTTCTTACTCATACTAACATTTTGACATAAAAAAATTTTTAAAATTTTGTTTTATTAAACTCTTATTGACCACCAAAAATTGAAAATTTTGCTATTTTGGATAAGGCATTTTTTTTAAAACCGCTGTAAAAGACACATTTTTTATTAGATTTACGTGGAATTGTTATTGTTGCAAAGGTATTAAGTTCTTCTTTTGTTCTGTTTATCGCTTTAATCAAAGTAAAGTAACTAAAAAAAAAAAAATTTATCGAAAACTGAACGATAAAGCAGTGAACAAATGAAACTAATTGTTTGATGAATAAGAAATGTTTCATTTTATCAGATTTCTAAAGAATATTTCTCACATTCTGTCAGTTTTCGCACACAGCTTTCATGAAGGTGATACACAGAAAGAAAAAAGAACTTAATACCTTTTTAACAATAACACTTTCACGTAAATCTAGGAGAAAAATGTGTCTTTTAAAGTGGTTTTGAAAAAATGTCTTTTTAAATATATCAAAAAATTCAGTTTTTGGTGGTCAATAAGAGTTATAATGAAACATAATTTTTAAAGTATTGTCTATCAGAATACTGGTATAAGTAAGAAATTTTATATTTTAGCAGATGTGGGTATGCGTTTTGTGAAAAATAAAAAGTTACAAGCAAAAAACATGTTTTTTTACCAAAAAGGACCTTCAAGAGAATCAAAATTGCTTCGGCGGTTTTTCTCCGATTTGTAAAAAAAGTATGCAGAAATCATTTTAATGAGTTCCTCTAACTTTTGAGACCCCGACCAGCAGAATCTTAATTTCGATCCGGTCTACTCTACACTCAGAAAAAATAAAACTTAAATCCAAAGATTTAAGACGTATATTTAATAAGTTTTAGCCTTTAAATTGTGTTCAAAATTGAGCTATTGATTTTAAAAATGCGAGACTTTGAAATAAACAAGAACTTTTTGCTTAAATATAAAGGCTTTTGGTGAAATGACAAAAGCTTCCACACTTTTAAAACCAAAGACCAATAAATAAAATCAAATATATTTTTTTTTTTTTGAGAAATCATAGCCTCTGAACTTCATAACAAAGGTAAATTATTCAATTTAAAGGCACCTGTTTTTGAGATATTTAAGTTTAAGTTGTACTACTCAAAGTTCGGTTTCTGATAAAAAAGTCAAAACTTTTCTAAAAACAGTTAAAAATCTTTGTGTTAAAATTTTTAGATTTTGGTTTGAATTCTAGTCTTCTATTTTAATTTCATATAATTGGTGTTGCAAAATAATCCAAACATATTTTCCCGTTTGTGTCTATTAAAGATTGAAAACAAAACATAACTCATGTAAAATTCCATTGAAGTACACATAAAACTCTTTAAGAGTTTCCACAGATAAACCTACCACCAACACCTTGGGCTGTGTTGGACGTTTCTCACGTGATGAACCTGCTTTTACTTCAAGATGTTAATGTTGTGAATATGAATAATTTTTTTTTTTTAAAACAACTTTAAATCCTACAATTCTAGCCTTTCTTACAAATTTCTTTCGACATTTGATGAAATAAAAGCTTACGGTATTTGAATCAAGCACAATATTGTTGCTTTAAGTGCCAGAAAACTTTTAATTCAAAAGCAATTACTTTGCTCGAAAGAAGTTTTATTAAGTCCAAAGGTCTGAGTGCTACAACTTTTCAAAAGCCAAAAACTGTTAGACTTACAGTTTTTTTTTACCTGAGTGTACCTTTGATACCAACCTTTGAGTGGTGACCGTGGCATGCAGGTTAAGTGTGTGGCTTGGCATGTTCAGAGCCCAGGTTCGATCCCCAGCTGCGGCGAAAAGTTTTTTTCGATAAAAAATTTTTCTGATCGGTCACCACCTCACTGCAGACAATGGCAAACCTCAGAGAGTAAATAATGCCATGTAAAGCTCCTTGAGAACATGAACTTAAACCGTTTGGAGTCGGCATAAAACATGTAGGTCCAGTTCTCGGTCAATGGTGTGCAAACATTTAATAACACACACAACACTATTTGATCATGAGAAGCTCGGTCAAAGTCCTTTCAAGGGCTGAAATGACCAATTTGTTTTTTTTTTTTTTTGTACCTTTGATACTTCTTGAGATATTACTTTTGACACGTTAGAATTAAAAATACCGCACTTAGCGCTGCGTCCATTTCATTTCATCGGGCCAAAAATATTGAAATTGGCTTCGTTCGTCAAAGTGACGATCTCACAGACATTGTAATAGTTATGGTTGTGCTCCTTAGCAAAGGCATGGCCTCGTTAGTTAGTTGTTTTTTTTTTTATATAAAATACTTCTTTCGAGAGTTTTGCTTTATAAACCAGGCTTCTGTTACATTAGATGAATCGTTATAGCATTGCGTTACTTTCCTAGATCACATTTAACCTCAATAGCAATATTATAGCCGATAACCTTAGATTCACTTTTACTTCTCGAAGAATAAATTGCTCAGCTGCATTAAAAATTTTGTTGTAGTCGTTTTCCTTGTCATGTTTTTCTTTAACGTAGCACTTAATTATACCCTGAATCGTGGAAAAGTTTAGTCTGACCATTTTTGTAGTTTTTCGTTTTGATTGTTTTGAAAGAATAATCCATCCAAGTTTATCAAATCCAAATAAAAGTTCTGCCATTGTCTCATGTTTAATTTACATATCAAGATCATTCATCATGCTTTCACTACATACTTGGCTATAAATATTACTTTGATTTTATATCTTTACAAATAATTCTCAGCGAGTGTAAAGCATTAGTCATTCATTTTAATCCAGCAAAAAAACAAACTAGTTTGGGGGAAAAAAAATCTCATCAACTAAACAAAAAAAAATAAAACGAAAAATCTACAAAAACAACATCACACAAATAAGCATCAATTTGTGTGTTTTTGTAGTTGTTGCCAGCAATGTTGTACGTGTGTGCATTTGATAATATCAGTTTATGTGGCACTGTGTTGCATATATCTTGTGCAACTTTGCAATGTTGCAGCAAGTAACGCCACGTCTGCTCTGCATGTGCGATTGTTTATGTGTCTATGCATGCACATCATCGGCATCATCATCATTATCATCAACAACAGTAATATGCATGTGTTGTGTTGTAGGTACATGTGTGGGCTCTGCTGCATTTCAGTCATCTATTTGTGGGCAATTCTTAGTTACTAGAGCTGCTGTTGTGCGGTCTTCATGCTGCCTTGATGCGCTCTGATGCAGAAAATATATGCAGATCGTTCTGTGCCATAGAAAATCTGTGCATTGGAAATAATCTTAATGGCTTTAAAAAGCAGCTCAAGATACAGAACGACGAGACGTTAACAGCACAAGAAGACTTAACTTTGTTTAAGAAACAACAACAACAACAACAACAACAACAACAACAACAACAACAACAACAACAAAAACAACAACAACAACAACAACAACAACAACAACAACAACAAGAAAAAAACAGAAACAAATGGATAAAAGTTGCTACAAAAATTAAGCAGCATGCTGTTGGGGCTGCCAGTAAATTGGCAATTTGTTGGGCATTGTTTACAGGATAGATGTTGTTTTTTGATTTTTTTGCTTTTCAGCAACTATTTACAGCATTTTACACAAAATTTGCAATGTAAATAAAGTGCAAATATTACGAAATGCTTGCAGCCTGTTTGAAAGGATTTTACATGCAGCGCACAGTGCCACAGGGATTAGGTGCAACAAAAGCTTCACAGAAGCTTACAAAATCATTTAAGACATTTATAATTCCAACACATAGAGATGCAAATTTTAGAAAATTTAAGTCTTTTTATGTGAAAGTCTTTTAATGTGAACTAGTTTCGCCTAGTTTCGAAATTCGACCAATTTATTGATTGCCTATTTATAATTACTAGTATCGTCTGAGGTCCAAATTCGACCAATTTATTGATTGCCTCTTTATAATTATATGCGAGATGGTTCAAATAAGTTCGAGGCTAGAACTCTTAATTGATTAGAGATACAAAGCTATTTTCTTCAGAAAAATAATTTTTTTATTTTATTATTTT
The DNA here is from genome assembly GCA_958299015.1 of Tetanocera ferruginea. Classification (NCBI taxonomy): domain Eukaryota; kingdom Metazoa; phylum Arthropoda; class Insecta; order Diptera; family Sciomyzidae; genus Tetanocera; species Tetanocera ferruginea. The sequence continues at coordinate 140,288,256 of OY282641.1, forward strand.
GTTCAGAAACAGAAAAACAACATTCTAAAAAAATTTAATTTTGTCAAAGAAATCACAGGGGGTAGCCTTGATTTTTAGATGGCACGGATAGTTTATTAATTTAGTGTCAAGACAAAATAAATTCACCTAAAATTCGGTAAAGATTTTGAAAGAAAATCATAAATGCAATTTTGAGCTTATGTTTTTTTACAACAAAAATCATTTCTAACCCCATATTTTAAGAATAAATCAAATTTTATGGTCTTTTATTAAAAGGAATAATTTAAATATAAACAAACAAAAAACGGTATTATTTTCAAAAGTTTTTTTAAAAGTTAACTGATAAGACTTAAATACAAAAAAGAAATAAATAAAATTTATTCACAGATGGTGGAGATATTGGCTTCCCAATTCAAAACATTCAATTTGAGACAGTTTTTTTCTCTCTCTTGGCAATTGGTTGAAACACACGCTAAATAACTAACGACAATATTAAGAAAATTCATTAAAAATACTTTTGGTTGGAACTTTGCTGTAATTTCTATCACAGTTGAAAGAAAATATAATAAACTTTTAGAAAAAACTAGAAAAATTAAAAAACCGTTAAAATTTAATCAAGATATTGACATGGAAAGTCAAATTTTTGAGTTCAAAACACATTTTTTTACAAATTTAACAATTGATGAATGCATAAAACTACATTTTTTTAAGAAGCTGTTACTTTAAAAAAAAATTCAAATTCGAGCGACTTAAGAACTCTCCTCCAACCAAATTTCATATCAATCAAAGAGCAGATTTTTTCTCAAAAATTTAATTTCTCTCTTAGAAGGTTGGGAACCCCCTCTATCAGATATATCATTTATCTTTATCATTTATCTGGGCAACATAACCTTTCGAATGATATAAGTTTCATTTATTTTGAGTTTAAATAAATACCAAAAAAGCGTACGACAAACTTTAATGTTCACGTATTAATATATAAGGATATGTCAAATTTAAAGCAATATAAAGAAAATATATAAAAAAAAAATAAAATATTTGTTATGCTAATCTTTACTATTATATAAAATTGAAGTGGAAATATTAAGTGTAAAGTAGACTCCAAAACTACTGGACCAATTTTTAGGAAAAAAATTTTAAAATATCATATTTATGCTACAGAATTACATAGGCGGACTTTCTTTAAGAAAATTTAACAATAAATATATTTAATTAAAGTGTTAAGTATTTTAGAAAATTACCAACCATGCTTCGCATTACTTGGTCGTTTGCTTTTCACGCGTTTGTGTTACGTGAGTTTCAAGTTCATGTTGCTATCAATGCTTCTCTTTGTGCTCAGCTAAGAACTGCAACACATTCTCTTACACTCTTACTTTAATATAACTTTTTTTGCTAGCATAGAGCAAAACAAACAGTTGATAAACTGTGTCAGCGTCGGGCAACGTAAAAAAAAATCAAACTAGAGGAGAAATTTTGTTATTGATTCTTTTATATAAAGTTTTTTTTCGCTCTCGCTCTCCACACTCATTCAAAGAGTAACCAAAAGGTGTTGACGCTCTTTGACGTGATTGGGAATACAAGTAGAAAAAAGCTTGCTGAAAGTAGTCGGTGAATCCCCCATAAATGTGTGCTGTTGTTGCTGCAGAATAATGAGCTGCAAACCAATGTGTGCATATTTGTTTTGCGGCATGCAACTTCTTTACGCATGTTTCTATTGTAGTTTTCCAATTATTAATTGTTATAATCAATAGAGATGAAACGGATATCCGACAAAAATTTACTATTCGGCCGGATACCGGTGAGTAACTAAGTATTTACACTCATTTATATATACCAATAAATAACATTAAAACAGCTAGGTACTTATTACAGCGGTCTTATATATATATATATATATATATATATGAGTATGTGTTCGTACAAAGTGTCTTCCTAAAATCACGAAAAACATTCTGAAATACCCACTTAAATTATAAATAAATGACAAATGGAAAATGAAACAATTCAAAAATTATTTTCGAATTGCCCGACGTCAAAATACTCCGGTTGAAATTTAATCGAATTTATTTAGGTTATATGAATTTGATGACGTCACTTTGCATGGAGAATAGGCGTATTTTTTCCAGTTTTTCATATTTCAAACTCAGAGTACATTTTATATATCAAGAAAACAAGAATAATGTATGAACTTTCAATACAAAACATTATTTTTTGTGTAAATTTTGAAGGTTTTGATATATTGATGACGTCACTTTCTATGGAAAGTATTCACAAAATTTTATTGAATTTCAACTTCAGGGTACTTGTTTCAAATTAAAGCGTTATGACAAATCTCAAATCAGGAAAATTATTTCATTATGGACTTTAAAGAGATTTGCAGTAGAGCTTCAGCTTAAACACGTGTTCGAACTCCGAGTAATTCGTGTTTAGAAATACGAACATTTACAACAAGTGTATTTTATTCACGGACAAGACGTGGTTTTCGTATTCACGTGAATAGTATTCACGTACTTTAAGCAGAGCCGAACTTTTAATAGTTTTTTTTTTTTTGAGATTCTGAGAACGAGATAGACCGAAAATAAATAAAATTTAAAAAAAAAAAACAGAAAAAGCGGGATATCTCGAAAACGAAGGGAGATAGGCCAAAAATAAACACTTTTTATATGTTTCGAAGGGAGATGATATTATCGAGCTGCGTATATAGAGGGGTCGCACTATACCAAAATATTGCATCAAAAATATTAAAAAAAAAAATTAAAAAACGGATAACACGTGTTTACGTGAAACTGGAAGCTCTAATTTGCAGTTGTTTTGTCTTGATTTTAATTTTTAAAAAAAAAAAAAACAGTTTCGATAATATCGTAAGTGTAGACATAAAATTTCGTTTAAATAGTAACCTTTTCTACTTTGTCTCATTAGTCCGATTGTTTTGACTATTTTGTACATATTTTGTATTTATCTTTCGAAAATTAATAAATCTTTATATATAAAAGACAAGCGTCCTGCTCCGTGCTCTATATCGCTCAAACTGTTGTAGTTGTTATTGCTCTGTAAAGTCTGAAAATGTAAGCCTGGACCAGAACCCATTTTCGCTATTACAGTGCTTTTTATATGAAAAAATTGTGGGTAAGGTAAGGTGTCATCAGTAAGAAAACATTGACGACGACTGGAACAAAATAAAATTGAGGTGAATGAAAAATGTCATATCATCTGCTACTTAATTATTTTGAATACGACCCGTCGTATGACAGGCTTCTATGCAAGTAAATTAATTACACTCAAGCGATGGACTTCTTATCGAGACCAGAACACAGAAAAAGTTCAAAGTAAGCGTGATAAATAGAGCAAGCAAAAGAAACAGGCAAAATGTCAAATTCTTTCAATCATTTTGCATAGTTTGTTAAGTTGAGTTCATTGACTTTGTTGAAAAGAAGGCTAAGCGAATGTTCTTCTGATTGGTGTCACTGTCGTCTCTGTCTGATGTATAGTTTGTCAGCTGCACTCAATTTTACTTCAATTTAATTTGAAATAAAGTGAATGTCCCGATTTTTCACGAAACCTGGTTACTTCCTTAAATTAATAATAGATTATTCATTTCACATATTTAATTCTGATCATTTCTACTAGACGCAATAACCAACGATGATACATACATCATGTCAGCCGAACAGATAGCGCCATCTATTGGGTAATAGCACAAAACAAAATATGATGCAAGTCATTTTTTTCATAAGAGCTAAATCTAATCGGGTCACTGATCGGGTCATGGAACAGCTGATGATTGAGTTTCTTATATAAACACATACATTTTTCTGCTTATATTTTACTATATGGTGACTTTAATGTAATAGTAACAAAATCCAAAATTAAATATTCATTCAGTGCAAGATATATTTGATATTTTAGTAAATATATGATATTTGAACGATGAGTATAAAAGGCTGTAGGTATACCCTAAAGTATTCGTCAAAAAAGTTTCATGGCCTTGAAAAAAACCTGTTAAAACGACCCCATACCAACCGCGCTGTACGTCGTAATTCTACGTCAAAAATAGAATGAAATATCACATTTCATTACGATAGCGTAGCAAAATAACGGCTGTAATCGTATCGACAGACGAATGAGCAGATCGACAGATCGACAGACGGACATGGCTTAATAGACTCATGGTTGTGAAACAAATGTTGTGACAAAATTAATGTACCCGCTTCGCTTTACGCATGGTGTATAATAAATATTTAATAAAAATATACGCATTGATTTGGAAGATTTTTAATAAAACCATATTTTTGAAACAAAATTTAATGATGTTTTCTTAACAACAATGGAATAATAAGTTATGTTTTAATGTTAAAATTATCAAATATTTTTTTTCTTAAATAATTGTAACTTTGTTGTGTGTGCTAAGTTGAGTTATAAATTTAGGATGTATTTACAAAAAAATTGTCAAATTTTACGCAAGACAAAATTTTTGTCAAAACTAATGACTGTTCTGAACCGCTTAAAAGCTTTCTTGTGTCTTTGAAAAAAGAAAAAAAAATACTAAAATAACAACGTTGGTCAAATCCTTAAAATTACACCGCCATCAAAAAGCATTGTCTTATTCAATATTTCATGACAAAGCTAGGGCAGAAGGAAACGTAAAACTTTGCTTACGCTTATTTTTTTTATTGTAGTTTTTAAGCACTTTTTGTGAAACGGTAACCGGAAACGGAAAGAGCAAAAGTTAAAATGAATGAAATACGCAACAATGAAATAGAGAGCTAACTTTTTAGACTAACATGACAATCAAACATACACTCATACCAAAAAACACAGTTAAACAGTTTTGATATACATTAAATATAACAGACTGCTGGCTGCTGGCTGCTTTCATGTCTAAAAATACTAGTGCTGACTTGTGATATTAAGGATTCCTAGAATTTGTAATGTTAGAATTTCAAATTTTTATTTTACAGTGAAACTCTAAGCAAAAAACAAAAAAATAAAAAAACAACAGAGTGAAAATTTTATTTAATGTAATGCGATAAAACATAAAACAAAAAAAAAAAATTCCCGGAATCTAATGTGCAAAAAAAGTTTTCTCATCAATTATTAAGCAGAGTAGCTTTTAGCAACCGCAGCGGTACCAGCCAAGCAACAGCCGCATGACCAATGGCAAAAAGGTGAGTATGGCAACTAAAACACACACACACACATACATGCTACATACATATATATATATATATATATAAACATACACTGAAAGCCACTCAAAAACACGCTCAACACATACACGCTGACTTTTCACACTTAGCCACTAATACAACCACGCAAAAGTTTGACTTGATTTTGAGTTTAATGTATAAATTAGAAAAAAAAGAAGAACAACGAAAATGAATCAAAAACATAAAACAAGCAAAAAAAAAAACCTAAAAAGCAAATTAATCATGTTTTTCACTCAATCTTAGTCTGTTGCCAAACATACTCACACCAGCAAAAACAACGAGATGGACGACAGCTCAATATAAACACACACTTAATCATGGCTAGTGGTCTACAGCGTATTAATAGTTTTTTTTCTCTACTTTTTTCCCCTAAGTATTTGCCTGATTTTATGACATTTCTTCAGTTTAATTAAAAATCAGGCAAAAAAAGTCCTGTTTTCTCTTATAGATTAATTTAGTTTGTGCAAATCTAATCATTGCAATGCAACAAAAATAAATATAGCAAACAAAAAAAAAATTTAGGCTTTTAAAAGTTTCTTGTTTTATCTTCACGGATTTATTGAAAGTTGGCAAAGAGCTAATTTTAGATGCCATGAAGTTGTAATGAGATTCCAAGCAGTAAGAAAAAAAAACTATTAATGTTTTCTTAATGTTACAAGTTTCTTGTTGCATCTCACTTTTGGACGCCACTCATCAACGCCAAATAACTTTTTGTCAAACACTCTTTGCTATTAACCAAAGTTAAATGAAATAGTTGTAGTTGATTAAGCTTCAGCATCAAGTCGAATCCAATAGATCATATAGATATTTTTTTTATATTTTTGAGATACAAACTATATGGAGAGAAAAATAGATGAGTAGATAAAAATGGTTGAATATATCGGTTTTAGTTAAGCATCAAAATAAATTGAACTTTTTCCTGAAAACGTTCTGTGTTGCATACGTTATCTTAACATAATCCAAAATCCATCTACTTCTACATTATGAATGCTGTATGACCACGTAAGACGAACAAAATTCCAAAAATTATCAAAATGGCTTAATCTGTTCTGTCAAAATTGTGATTCTCTTACAAGTTGATTCTGCATGTCATAAAACATTATCAAAAGTATTTTTCCTACACCATCACGTAGAAGGGCATCAGTGGAATAAAACAGTAAAAAAAAAACAAAAATCATAAGATCATAATTAAACATTTGCTGTAAACGTAGCTTTATACACAAATTAATTTCTATTATATTAATGAAGAAAATTATAGATTTTTCAATTTTCAATTAGTTTATTAGCATTTCAAAGTAAGTGGACTGCATAGACCACACAGGCTCAGTAGCGTCCAACGAAACCATGGTCTAGTCTGCACGGTTGATCTGCAAAGAACATTGTTGTTGTAGAAACTGTAATGCGTGGTTGTGATTTTGTCAGGTTCTATAAGCAAAACCGGAAAGATCTTCTGGAACGAAAAATTGTGTCCCTAATTTATAGGTGAAAATCCAAAAAAAAAAATGTACTGATAAAAACGTAAGTTAGCAAAAGCAATTAATCTCAAAACATACTTAAGTTATTGTTTTGATGACAGTCACAATACCTCATCTTTAACCACCTTTGACCCATTCTAAACTCTAAAATATGTCCCAATATCATGATTATTGCACCCCTCAACCATCCCAAAGATAAAGCAGGTTAATTTATAGATGCATGTTTATATTAACAATTTTGTTTAATTTTATTAAATTGAAAAATATTAATAAAGAATTTAGTTAGAAATATATTTTTTTAGTATTCATTATAAAAAATAAAAAAGTTTATTAATAAAAAACAATAAAAGAATGTCTAAAGTTGGTCTGGGCCAACTATGAAATACCCTAAACCTACTTAAAAAAAATAATAATAATAAAAATTTAAAATGGGCGTGTCCGAGGTTTACCAAGGCATACCAAGTTTTATTGCCGTGGTAGCACCTTTATTGTGCTTTTGCTATGGGAGGTGGGCGAGTCCATGGACGAATTACTCCCAATTTTTGAGCACACCTTAGTTTTGACATACAATACATACATACCAAATTTGATCTCTCTATGACAAACATTATCTTATATATCATAAAAAACATGCGTGCATTATTTTATCTCTGTTGGCTAAACAGAGGCTTATTTATTGCGTTTTCAATTTTTGGGTTGTATGGAAGGTGAGCGTGTCTGTGATGGGATGACACCCAGTTTTTGAAGACATCTTTTTGTTGACACAAAACAAATACACACCAAATTTTATTGTTGTAGGTTAATTATGAGCTTTTTTATGCAGTTTTCAATTTTTACTTTGATGGGAGGTGGGCGTATCCGTAAGCGGATGATGTCCATTCTTCGAAGAAATCTTTGTGTTGGTACAGAACACATCGATGGCTAAGCGCACAAAAGTGAGAAGTGAAAAATTTTAAATTTTCAGAAACGTCGATTTTGTTTTTAAATTTCAATAGATTTAAAAGCTATTTTAAGAGTGCGTTTTTATAGCGAAATTTAGTTTTTTTTTATTGTTGTTAATATTTATATTTTAAATCAATATTAATTGATTTCAGAAGAAAATCAGAAGAAATTAATATAATAATATTTATATTAATATTATTTTGTTGTTAGTGAATGTGCGTGATGAAAAAATATTTTTTTATATAATCATGTAATTAATAGGCTAAGGTTTTTTGTAACTTCAACTCCTCCCAGACCAATGGACCGATTTTATCGATTCAGATGTCTTTAAATTAGGTTTAGGCTGTAGATGTGCAAACCTCTTAAAAATTTTGATTTCGCTTCAAGGGGTTCCCAACCTTTTAAAACAGAAATAAAATTTTTGTGCAAAAATCCGCTATTTAATCGATTTGAAATTTAGTTTAAGAAGAGCTTATAAATTGATCGAATTTTAGTTTTTTTCAAAACTAAAAATTTTTAACCAAAATTATCTTTTATGCATTCCTCAAATGTCAATTATCCGAAAAATTCAGTTCCAAAATCAAAAATTCCACTTTTCGAGCAAACAACTCAGTCAAATTTTAACGAAAATGTATTATAAATCGATGTTGTAGGTTAGACCGGATCATTCTTATATGGATAAAAAAAAGTTTCAACCGGTTGGGGTCTCGAAAGTTAGAAGAACTCATTAAAATGATTTTTGCATACTTTTTTTTCAAATCGGAGAAAAACCGCCGAAGCAATTTTGATTCTCCTGAAGGTCCTTTTTGATAAAAAAAACATGTTTTTTGCTTGTAACTTTTAATTTTTCAAAGAACGCATCTTCTTAAATGTTAAATTTCTTACTCATACTTACATTTTGACATAAAAAAATTGTTAAAATTTTGTTTCATTATAACTCTTATTGACCACCAAAAATTTAAGTTTTTGCTATTTTTAAAAAGGCATTTTTTGTGAAACCGCTGTAAAAGGCACATTTTTTATAAAATCTACGTGAAATTTTTATTGTTGGAAAGGTATTAAGTTTTTCTTTCGTTCTGTGTATCACTTTAATCAAAGCTATCTGATTTGAAAAAAAAATTATCGAAAACTGAACGATAAAGCAGTGAACAAAAGAAATTAATTGTTTGTATGAATAAGGAATGTTTCATTTTATCAGATTTCTAAAGTCGATTTCTCACATTCTGTCAGCTTTCGCACACAGCTTTGATTTAAGCGATACACAGAAAGAGAGAAGAACTTAATACCTTTCCAACCATAACGCTTTCACGTAAATCTAGAATAAAATGTGTCTTTTAAAGTGGTTTTGAAAAAATGTTTTTTTAAAAATATCAAAAAATTCAGTTTTTGGTGGTCAATAAGAGTTAGAATGAAACATCATTTTTAAAGTTTTTGTATATCAGAATACTGGTATAAGTAAGAAATTTTATATTTTAGCAGATGTGGGTATGCGTTTTGTGAAAAATAAAAAATTACAAGCAACAAATATGTTTTTTTTACCAAAAAGGACCTTCAGGAGAATCAAAATTGCTTTGGCGGTTTTTCTCCGATTTGAAAAAAAGTATGCAGAAATCATTTTAATGAGTTGCTCTAACTTTTGAGATCCCAACCGGCGAAATCTAACTTTCGATCCGGTCTATTGTAGGTGTTCTGTAAGTATTTGTTATTAATTTCTTAATTATATCTTAGTATTTTTTATTTTTCTTAAATCTATTTTTTGACTTCATTTTTATTAAAATTAGTTTTTTTTATAGCTTGAAAAGAAGTAATATTAGTATAAGTCAGTCTTCGTTTTTTGACAGTTGCATTTAAAAATTTAGTGTCTTACGTTTTGAGTCAAAGATAGTCATTCAGATAGTGATCTTTTATATCACTGTTGAGACTGAATATATCGTTATTGAGGAAAAAAAAGGTTATTGAACAGAATATCATATATTAAACGTTTATAATGTTTCTAATATTTAAATTTTATTGAATTGCTCGAATTCGGGCAAGCGGTTTACTAGTTTGTATATAAGTCATAAATTTAAAGCGAGTACGCAGTTTCAGCAATAAAATGTAGAATAAAAATACAAAAATGAATATTAAAAGAAAATAATTCCAGACATACATATATAACTATGTGCACCATTCCAAATCTATTCCAACTCCAAAAGTTTAAAATCTTAATTTATATCTTAAGCCTGGTTTTTACTACGTCAATTTCAATGGTCAGTTGTTGTCAGTCACATGAAACATGCCAACACGTTGTAATTTTATTTGTGTTTGACAATGACGATTTTTTGTGGTGACCGTGGCATGCAGGTTAAGTGTGTGGCTTAGCATGCTCGGAGCCCGGGTTCGATCCCCAGCCGCGGCGAAAAGTTTTTTCAATAAAAAATTTTTCTGATCGGTCACCACCTCTCTGCAGACAATGGCAAACCTCAGAGAGTAAATAATGCCATGTAAAGCTTCTTGAGAACATGAACTTTAGCCGTTCGGAGTCGGCATAAAACATGTAGGTCCAGTTCTCGGTCAATTGTGTGCAAACATTTAATAACACACACAACACAATTGGTCATAAGAAGCTCGGTCAAAGTCCTTTCAAGGGCTGAAATGGCCAATTTGTTTTTTTTTTTTGACAATGACGAAAAAAAGGAAAACCGGATCTCTTCACATGTTTATAGCAAAAATTGCAAAAAAAAATTTATTTATGTGATTTTTAAACTTTTAAATTTCATGTCAAACAAAAAATGACTAAGTGAAAACCAAGCATTAGGCATTATGAAAAAAAATTTACACATCTGGTTCAGGATCGAGGTCAAAGGAGTTAAAGAAATCATTTAAAGTACCTGTGCAACCGAGCTTTCCTCAGTGTCTGCCAAATAACAGAAAATATGTAGAATTTGCCAATTGTGGTCTATGAGTGACACTAAAACCCAAAAGAAATACAGCAATGTTGTTTTTGAAAACCATTCAAGTTTGCCATAAATTTAACTTTTCTTATCCAAGCATCAAATTTACAATTAATCTAATTTTTGAACAATTATTTTCAAAAATTTATCTAACTTCAAGAACTTGCTTTTTTTTATTTAGCTTCACTTACTCGATTAAACATAATATTTTACTTAATCTAAGTATGATAGTACTTCTCCATTCTATGACTTGAGAGTTCATCTTTTGACTCAGTGTATAAAGTTTTAATGCAAGGCTGCGAGGTTATCAAAAATTTCAACATGGCAATAGGTAATTAAGTTTTTTATTTTTGATTATTATAAAAATTAATTTTTTTTGCAGACTATTCACCTAAGGAAGCATAAGAAGCAGCTCATAAAAATATTAGGTATGTTTAAGATATACTCGAAAAATTTCGAGAAAAAAAAACAAATGCCTACATAATGGTAGGTCATGATAACTACGTCAGATCCCCATTTATGTTCAAAAAGAAAAATAACAAAAATAATTAATGTTGGTATGGAGATGACTCAGATGTAGAATTTTATTTAGAAAAAGAAATCATTAAGAAGAAAATTTTTTCAACTTAAGGAGAAACATAACATTCGCAGCAGAGAAAACAGACCTTTTTTTACAAAAAATTCATAACTCAGTCAACAACAAACATTTTTCAAAAATTTATTTTTATAAGTGTAGAGAATTAAACAAATTACAAGAAAAAAATTCAAAAAAAAATATTTTTCACTCCAACATGTTTTATAAAGCTTCAAACTGGTGGCAGAGAAAAAAAACGCAGCCTCGTGGTTGCAGCGCTGAAAAAAAATGACTTTTTTAAATCTTAACAAAATTGGTTCTTGTATGACAGGAGTTTTTTTTTTCACTTTTTGGTAATGTTCCAAATTTGAGAGTGCTTTTTTTTTGAAAAAAAATTAATTCATAAAAAATCAAAAAAAAAATTTAAAAAAAGCTCGTGTCATACCATAGTGAATCAAGTTTAAAAAATTAAAAAAAAAATTTCGTCAAAAAATTAAAAAAACAAATTGCCCGCTAGTGCCGCAACCAGTACGAAAAGCATTGTTTCGAGATAAACGTGTTCAAAGTTTGTGAACAAACACAAACGCAAGCAAAAATACAAATGCGCTCTCACTAATCCGGTTGTAATTTTTAAACCCATAGGAATTAGTCCATTTCCATTTTTTCTTAAAATTTTTAAAATATTTACTAAAATACAAAATTATAAAAAGGTCAATTTAAAATAACGACCAATGTCAGGTCCCCCGTTATTTGTCAAACACAACAGATAGTGTGTAATTTGTGTCATATAACATTGTCTAGGCTGAAAAGTATGTTCACTAAAAAAATAAATAACTTGAAAACTAAAAATACTTTAAAGAAATGTAAACAGTTTTGAAAAGAATAATACAATTTCGAACATTAAACAATAATTATTTTTTTTGCGCAATCTTTACTGTCATTTACAGCATTTTCACTTATCAGTGTGGCTTAAGACTTAGAAATTCTACCATCGATGTGAGATATTTACGCTCAGATAAATCTTGGGAGAAACGCTTTAGAAGCCAAATTGGCACACCAATTTGCAGTCCAATAAGGACTCTCCGAAACTATCTACCTTGTCTGAATTTGGTACTTCTGCAAAGCCAATTCATCTCTGCAAGATGATACTGAACAACACCAGCAGCGCAGTGAAAATCGGCAAGAACCTTCGAATGGTTTTATCTAGTGTCCGACCGATTATTCGGCTTCGGCTTCGGTTATTGGCATAATCGGCCAATATTTTGACCTTCGGCTTCGGCTTCTGCTTCGGCCGAAATAGCCGATTATTTTTGCCGAATGTTTTTGCTTTTTTTAAACATTTTTTTTTCATAAGTTTTTAGAATTTTTTTAATTATTCAGTGAACTCCGTTAAAAATTCCACATTTGAAACATTTTCTTTGCTTGTTTTGTGTTTCTCTCCTTTTCTGTTATTTCATGAGTTGGTGTTCACTCGTTGAAAATTTTATTTATAATGATAAATGATAAATGCAGCGAGTCCGACTAAAACGTTTTTGCTTTTGTTATGGACTGAAATATAGCAGCTGAGTTAACGCTAGAAATTTTCTGCCAGATTTCGGTTAGTATTACATTTCTGTAGCTTTTCTCAACTGGATCGGAAATATATTCAATTTTTTTTCTTCTTTATCCAGACGTCAATAAATCAATTGCAGAAAAGTCCGAATTTTGCAGAAAAACTCTTGCGTTTAACCCGAATTTAATGATTTCACTTCCTTTTTTTGTACTGAAATGAATATAAACGGTTTTAAGGGCCGATGTTGAATGTGAACCACACCTAAACCAAGTTTTTTTCGAGCAAGGCCATAAAGTTATTCACGCTTATTATGAAAATGGGCGTTCAAATCAAAATGCATATCGTGCACTTGATAATTTTTTCGGTCAATTTAATCTTCTAGATGTGCGTACAATCGGAAAAATCGTGCAAAAATTTGAGCAAACCGGGTCTGTAGGAGATATGAAAACACCAGTGCATGCTCGTACAGCTCGCACTGTAAAAAATATCACTGGGGCCGTATTTTTTCCAAAATGAGGCCGGTCAGGCAGTTACTGTGAATGATGTTCGCTATCGTGAGATAATAACGAACTTTTTATGGCCCGAATTGGTAGATATAGATGTGGACAATATATGGTTTCACCAGGACGGTGTCACTTGAAAAACAGATAACGAAACAATGGCCGTGTTATCTCAAGTGGTGGCGATGTCGATAGGCCGACAAGATCATGTGATTTGACACCGTTGGACTTTTTTCTTTGGGGTTATTTGAAAGAAAAGGTTTACGCCTATAAGACAGCAAAAATTCAAGAGCTAAAGGATGAGATAATTCGGCACATTAACGGCATAGAACCTCAATTATGCCTCAGCGTCATGGAAAATTTGGACCATCGGATGGAGGTGAGCCGCTGAGGTCACGGCGGCCATTTGGCCGATATTTTGTTTCATACATAATTGAACCATACCAGTATTATCATAATAACTAGTAAGGTATATCTTCGACTTAGCCGAAGTTAAAATACCCCCACGGCCGATTCTTATGGGTAGAAGAATCTTAAATTGGAGAGCTTTTTGTAAGAGATTTTGAAAGATTTTATTATTTTTATGTGTCTAAAATACATACATATCAAATTGTTTTCTTGCAGCTTAAATATAAGCCTTTTTATAAAGTTTTAAATTTTGAGGTTGTATGGGAGGTGGGCGTCTTAGATTGTGTATGACGCCCATTTTTCTAACATACCTCAGTTTTTACATAGAATACACAAATACCGAGTTTCTGTCTTGTAACTTTATTATTAGCCTCTTTATAGATTTTTAAATTTTGGGGTTGTATGGGAGGTGGGCGTGTTAATGGGTGGATGACGCCCAATTTTATAACACACCTCAGTTTTGACATTAAATACACAAATACCGAGTTTCCATCTTGTAACTTTAATATTAGCCTCTTTATAGATTTTTCAATTTTGGGGTTGTATGGGAGGTGGGCGTGTTAATAGGTGGATGACGCTCAGTTTTCTAACACACCTTAGTTTTGACATTGAATACACAAATACCGAGTTTCCGTCTTTTAACTTTAATATTAGCCTCTTTATAGATTTTTCAATTTTGGGGTTGTATGGGAAGTGGGCGTGTTAGTAGGTGGATGACGCCCATTTTTCTAACACATCTCAGTTTTGACATAGAACACACATGTGCCAAATTTCAGTATTGTAGCTTTAATATTAGCTTCTTTGTAGAGTTTTCAATTTTGGGGTTGTATGGGAGGTAGGCGTGGTTTTCATCCGATTTAGCCCATTCTCGAACTTGACCTTAGTTTTTTTAAAAAAAGCTTAAATATCGAATTTCATTATGATAGCTTCAAAATTACGGCTGTAATCGTGTCGACAGACAGACGGACAGACGGACAGACGGACAGACGGACAGACGGACAGACGGACAGACGGACAGACAGACGGACATGGCTAAATCAACTCAGGTGGTGATGCTGAGCAAGAATATATATACTTTTCCATACCTACCACGCCTCCTTCTGGGTGTTACACACATCGTGACAAAATTAATATACCCCTTACGCAGTACGCGTGGGGGTATAAAAAAAGAAATGACAATAATTTCCTAAATAATTTGTATTTTATTCCAAATCAACCTGGGTACTTAAAATGTAACCATCCTTTATAACAATAGCAAAGAATAAATTTTATCATTATTTTTACTTGAAAACATTTGTCTATTATTCGGCTTCGGTTTCAGCTTCGGCTTCGGCTTCGCCCTTCGGCCGATTATTTATTTTTTGCCGAAGAATCGGCTTCGGCTTCGTCGGACACTAGTTTTATCCATTACTATATTACAAATGTCGCAATTTCATGTCGATAGAATCGACGACGACGCTCTAGCCACAGAAATAATTCGATTCGGTGTCGAGCGGCGATCAACGCAGGTATTGGATAACCTAAAGATACTTAGAATTTCGTCCTGGTGCCAGCTACCGAAAGGCCAAAGAAGCTGGCGCAAATTTTTAGACGAAGCCAAAATGTTTGGGTTTTGTAGACCTATGAAGCAGCATCACAGGAAGGCATAAAGTATCAGATAGATTCGTCAAAAAATATAAAGATATAATCTTAAAACTCACAATGGCCTTATTAAGTCTCAATTGCTCATCCTTGAGTTAAGACATGCGCAAGACTTTTTATGGCATTTAAAAGTTTAGCCAGGTTTGAACCGACAATAATGAATAAAAACACATTTTATGTATCTGCTCTTTTTAATATATGAAATTTGACTTTACTCTGTTTTAAGAGTAAACTAATCAGTGATTTTAAAAAAATTTAAACAAGAAATCGAAAAACTTTTAAATAAAATATCATCACTTTTTAAATAAACACAACTCTTCATTTGTTTTAAAAAATTAATACATTACAAAATTTGTAATTTATAACTAAAAAAGGCAACTAGCTTACAGTTTACATGTGTATTGGTCATTATGTTATCGTGAGAGAGCACATTAATAAATACTGCAGAGTTGCTTAAAAATTTAAATTGATTACAGCGGCAGGAAGTTAATTTCATATTGCAAATGCACTCAAAACACTACGATACCGGATGTTAAACTTTAGGCAGTGAATAGCTATCGTTGCAGAACTTGCCATAAATACAGGCAAATAACAAAAATAACAAAAAGAGAGAAAAAAGTAAAGTTTGACCGCAGTTTAAAAAATATACACAAAACTCTGCTTAGCGCAAATTATCTAAAATTTACTGCGACAGGACAACTTAAAGCATACAAACACAGCGTTATTGAACTTTAAAATGCTTAATGAATTAAAGAAAAAAAGAAAGCAGCATCAAGGAAAATAAATACAGCCAACATAATAACAACAAAAGAGTACTAGTTGCTGAAGAGGAAACAAATCAATATTAGCATGACTTTTGAACTGTAAAATGACAACGTGGGATGTTGGCCAGCAGACAACAACACCAACAAAACAATGGTTAGGTAATTGACATGCACTCAGCTTACTCCAAACTAAACACTGATTGACGCAATAATATGTATGCTTACTTGCTTGGCATACACATAATAATCATCATCTTCAGCAGCAGCAGCATCATCATCATCATCATCATCATCATCATCATCATCATCATCATCATCATCATCATCATCATCATCATCATCATCATCATCATCATCATCATCATCATCATCATCATCATCATCATCATCATCACCATCATCATCATCAGCATCAACCTCAACATAATCATAGTCATCCTCAAGTGCCAGCATCATAAGTTTATTGCAGAGAAATTATTTTCAGAAATTGATGTCCAAGGATTAACTTTTGTCCTCTTACCACTGCTGTTGCTGCTGCTGTTGCTGCTTTTTCCAATGTTGCTTACACTGCATCCGACAGCAATAACTTTTCCTTGTACATGACATCAAGTAAGCAGACAGCAGACGGCTGACGGCAGCAAGCAGCCAGCTAACAACAAGAAAGTAAAAGCATCACCGATCTTCCAAGAATATGAAGCAACTAAAAGCTTTTCTAAGCATAAAAAGCACATCATTGTTGAAGATGTTGATGAATTTTTGTGGCAACAATAGATAAAATTTCTGTTAAATGTTTTGTTTGAGTTCTGTTACCACTTTTGAACTTAAGGTTTCGCCAGAGCTAAAACACAGTAACAAAAACAACAGCATCAGTTTGCCAATCAGCAGCAGCAAAGCTAGCTCAGGCCATCCAGCCATAGAGTCAACTTGGCCAAGTTTTGAGTGCTCAAACAACTATACAACTTTTAGCTAGCGCTGAAGTATGGCGAAGCAGTCAGCATTTATTTCATTGACGTACTTCGTCAAGCAAGTTTTAAGAAAGTTTACAGCTTGTCTCAGACTGGCGTCTCACATACATACATACATACATGCTGCTTGTGGGATGTGTTGTTTGTGTGTCATGTTGCTAGTGACAGCAACTGACTGTTTAAGTGGGCTATTCTTGTGCTGTGTTTTGTCTTATCATAAGTGTGGCTGAGTGGAGCAATGTTTGTTTAATTAAAGTTTTGTTGCTTAATTTTATGTTTTACTTTGAGAGTTACATTAAAGCAAAACACAAATTTGAAATTCTTACTTTTTACACATAAAGCTGCACTAGCGACATTATTTTCATTATAGATATAGGTATACCGGTGTACAAATATACCGAATACTGGGTACCGAATCCAATATTTTTTTCGCTGGAGCTTCGTCGTTTATTCTCTCGAGATGACCTAGCCAGCGAAGCCGCTCTATTTTAATACGCTTGACTATATTGATGTCGGCATATAGCTCATACAACTCGTGGTTCCATCGTATTCGGTACTCGCCATTGACGCAAATTGGACCATAGATCTTGCGAAGGATTTTTCTCTCGAACGCTTCCAAAGTCTTTTCATCAGAGCTGCTCAACGTCCAGGTTTGTGATGCGTATAGTAGGACGGGCATGATTATTGACTTATAGAGCGTCAGTTTTGTTCGTCGAGAGAGAGCTCTGCTTCTCAATTGCCTACTGAGCCCAAAATAACACCTGTTGGCAAAAGTTATCCTTCGTTTAATCTCAATACTGATATCGTTGGAGGAGTTAAGATTGGATCCCAGGAAAACAAAGTCCTTCACTACCTCAAAGTAGATGTTGTCAACAGTGACGTGGTTTTCAAGACGCTGGCAGTGCTTGTTTGTTGACACAATATACTTAGTTTTATCTGTGTTCATTACAAGACCCATTCGACTCGACTCTTTTTCTAGCCTGGAGAATGCTGCACTGACTTCGCGCGTATTTTGACCAATGATGTCAATATCATCAGCATACGCCAGCAGCATAACGCTCTTATAAAAAATTGTGCCGCTGCGTCTCAGGTCAGCAGCTCGGATGATCTTCTCCATGACTATATTAAAGAAGTCGCACGATAAGGAATCACCTTGTCTGAAACTTCGCTTTGTATTGAATGGAAGGGAAAGGTCCTTTCCCATTTTCACTGCGCTGCTGGTGTTGTTCAGTGTCATCCTGCAAAGACGTATTAGCTTCGCAGGAATACCAAATTCAGATATGATGGAGTTTAGTTGACTCCTTATTGGACTGTCGAAGGTGGCTTTGAAATCGACAAAGAGATGGTGTGTGTAGATTTGTTTTTCGAGGGGGGTCTTTTTCAAGATTTGTCGGAGCGTGAAGATCTGGTCGATAGTGGACTTTCCAGGTCTGAAGCCACAGTGATAAGGTCCAATCAGTTGGTTGACGATGGGCTTCAGTCTTTCACACAATACGCTCGACAGGACCTTATATGCGATATTTAAAAGGCTAATCCCACGGTAGTTGGCGCAAATGGTGGGATTGCCTTTTTTGTGGATTGGGCAGAGCACACTGAGGTTGCAATCATCTGGAATGCATTCTTCCGACCATATTCTGCATAGAAGTCTGTGAATGCACTTAAACAGAGCTTCGCCACCGGTCTTTAACAGCTCAGCCGGTAGGCCATCGGCTCCTGCGGCTTTGTTGTTTTTAAGCCGGGTTCAAAAGTTACATCCGAATTTGTGAGAGCGCATTTTTATTTATCTTTGCATTTTTCTTATTTCACAAACTTTGAACCCGTTTATCTCGAAACCATGTTTTTCGTAGTGGTGAAGCACTAGCGGGTTCATTTTTGACGAAAATTTTTTTTTTTATTTTTTTAAGCTTGATTCGATATCGTATGACATGAGCTTTTTTTTAAAATTTTTTTTCGATTTTTTTATGAATTTTTAAAGTCAATTTTTTTTCAAAAAACACACTTTCAAATTTGGAACATCACCAAAAATTGAAAAAAGTTTAAAAAAAGCTCGTATCATACGATTATAAATTTTGTTAAGATTTAAAAACGTCATTTATTTTCTAGAGCGGACAAATTGTGCGACTCCCAGCGCTGCAACCACGGGGTCCCGTTTTTTGCTCTGAAAACCAAATATATGAACCAAATATATTTTTTTGGAAAAATGTTTGTTTTTGACCTCCTTAATTTGAATGACCTTTTTTGAAACATAATTGAACCGAACTTCTATCATTTTAATGTGATGAAAGTGCAATGTTCTGTTTGCTACCTGGGTCATACTGATCTTTTGCATACTTTCAGGCTGATATTTTATCAAATGTTTGAAAAATACTGTATAAGCAAAAAATTTCAAAAAGTTTGAACGACATAAAGTGCGGAGCGTGACGCTAAATAAATATTGTGTGACAAGTTAACAAACTCATAATTTTGACTGATTTTAAGTTATTTGCTGAAAAAATCAGTAAACATGTAAACTGCGACTCAAGCTTCAACTCTTAATAAAACAAAACAAACAAATTGGCCATTTCAGCGCTTGAAAGGACTTTGACCAAGCATCTTATGATCAATTGTGTTGTGTGTGTTATTAAATGTTTGCACACAATTGACCGAGAACTGCACTAACATATTTTATGCCGACTCCGAACGGCTAAAGTTCATGCTTTCAAGAAGCTTTACATGGCATTATTTACTCTCTGAGGTTTGCCATTGTCTGCAGAGAGGTGGTGACCGATCAGAAAAATGTTTTATTGAACAAAACTTTTCGCCGCGGCTGGGGATTGAACTCGGGCTCCAAGCATGCTAAGCCACACAATTAACCTGCATGCCACGGTCACCACTCTTTAAACATGACTTAAATTTCTAAAAAATTTAAAATTTTATGTCTTTTGAAATACTTAAAAAAAAACTTAAAATCGCCTTTGCTACACTGAGCAAAAAACACATACCTTGCTCCGGTTAAAAAATTTCTCTATTTTTGATAATAGCAATTTTTCTCTTTTTCAAATAAAATGTTCTTCAATTAGACTAAATTTTCACATTTTCGAAGAAATATTTCTTTACTTCTAGGAAATGGAAATATTTCAATGTCTCTAATAATGATAAATATTTTTCTCGCACAAAAAATTTCTCATTTAAAGAGAAATTTTATTGAAAATGAAAAACTTTTCTTATGTTTTGATAAAAAATTCACTATGAGAAGTATTTTCTTCAATAAAAACGAATATTTTCAATATTTTCTCAAAAAAAAAAGTATTTTTCTCTAAAAACGATATATTTTTCTATTTCATGGAAGCTTTTTATCATTTTTAAAGAATTTTTAGTATCGCACTTAGAGAATAGCATTCTCTGGAGCAAAGTCTAAACCATTTTTCTCTAAATATGTTGCTTTTTTTATCATATTCCGAGATACTTTTTTCTGAGTGTAATTTCAAAAAAATTAAATGATTTTAAAATTTTGACTTAATTCTCACGAAACTTTGACGTTATGTCAAAAAAGTCATCAACACAATCATGGCTTTAACCATAAAATACTGATAGGCTAACCACATTTTTTATTTTTTTTTACACTGTTTCCAGTCTTAGATTGTGTTGTGCTACTGTTTACAAAAGCAAAAAAAAAAAACAATATATAAAGAAAGTACTTATTTAATTATGTATCCAACCGCTAAATTGTAGTCTATAAAATTTTAATCATTATTCCGTTTGAGCCATTGAAGTACACTCAGTTTGATTTGATGTCATTAACGTGCTCTCTTTGCTTGTTCAACAACAAGCTCTAGAGCCCAAACAAGTAAAACACTTAATATTAACGCAACAAATAAAATTCTAATTTTTCGCTGATTTTCGACAGTTAAGCGCGTTAGCCAGGATGAATGGATGGCTGAAAGAGCAGCGTTGGTAGCGCATTAAATTTGGCCGCAATAGAGTAAAGCTTGTAACAAAGCTGCCACAACTTGTTTGGCATCAAATTGTTGGCAGTTTTTGTTGGTATTTTTGTCTACACTCGCACATAAACTTGATTTAGCACCTAATAAAAATACGTTGGGAACGATTTTTATTTATTTTTTTTTTTGTGCGCTGAAAATAATGTCATAAAAAAGAACACGCCTTTTTATATGCTGCATCAGAGCAAAAGAAGAAAGACTTAAAAAAAGTTTAAGAAAAACTGTAAAACAGCGCTGTTAAAAAGCGTGGGCAGATATATAAAATACCGGAGAAAAAAAGAACAAACTAAGTAGCTAGCATTTGCTTAAGTGCCGAAAATTTGACTTTGAATTAAAATAAAATAGAAAAGCAGAAAAAATGTGAAATAATGCTAGACAAAGAAAACGTTTGCCGCTTTTGAATGAGTTCTTTATAGCCTGAGCGGTAGGTAAAGTTAAAGGCCAAGACATTATTTTTTAACACAGCCTTCTGGCTTTCATCGCTGCTGCCTTGCGGCTCTGGCCTTTATGTCAAAAGCTCTAGCGTTTTGCTTAGAATTATTTGCTTTTTTTTAATGTCTTTATTAAAAGCATTAAAAAAGTTGTGCCTGCAAAGCTAGCTAGCTAGATATTCTCTTTTGCTCTCAGCGGGCGTTTTTAATGTTTACGAGCTTGAACTGTATGTGTTTGTGTGTGCATTAGTCAGCCAGCCATTAATTATAGAAAAAACATTTAATTGGCGCACACATTTATTTCAAGTCTTTGTTTATTTTTGACTTAAGTTTTGCCTCGTTTTGGCATTTTTGTTGTTTTATAATTTTATAAAAGTTTTTAACTGATAAACTGCATGCACTGACTTAAACACTAGCAATAACAACAATTTGAAATGTTGCAAGCAAAACATAAACAAAAAACAAACAAAAAAACAAAAAAACATAAACTAGTGCAGCAACAGCAACTTTTTCGATCAATCATTTCAGCTTAGCTGCTACCGGAAATGTAAAGCGCATCTAGCAGCAACTGCCAACTGCTAGCACTCTAGCCAATTTTTATTGTTTTTGTTGTTTTGTTGTTGCTGTTGATTTGCTGGCCAAACTATTGTTGCTGCCAGCGCTGCAACTGATTATTAAACAACTTCATGCTCAGCATTCAAACTATTTTTGTTTTCTACTCATTAATTATAATTTTGTGTTTTTTGTCTACACATAACTTCAAGTATATTTGTGGTTTTTTTTTAATTTTCTACATCATTTATTGCTGACAACTGCACGCACACGTTTATTTCTTGACTGCCATTAAAATCGTATTTAACTATATATTACGCTTTGTTTTTTGCTTTTTGTTTTTTTGTCTTGTTGTTATGCATGAAAAATGACTGTCTGCAGAAATTGTGCGGTTGAGTATTACGTTTTTTGCTTATGACTTTTTAATATTTCTCCATTTTTATGGCAATATTAAATGGAAATTTTTCAACAACCGCAACATGTTTTGTTTGATTTTTTTTTTAGTATTTTCGATTTCATGTTTTTATGCTTTTCCTACTTTTACCTGCAGCATTCAGCAGTTTTTTTGATTCATACTCTCTCTCTCTCGCTCTGCTCTACCAATACTAATTAATAAATATATTTTTTTCAATATGTCGCACACATTGCTGTTGATTGCGCATAAAAACACTTCACAAAAACCGTGAATTGAATTACTTTGCATCTAAGAGAAATGTACAGCCGAACTGACTTTTGTACAAAAATATATTTTTCATAGTTTTGCATTGATGACATGTGTCACAAAAAGTTTATTTTGTAGAGTTGAAGTTAAATAAAATGAGCTTTGTTGATTTTAAAACATATTTTTTTTGAAAAATTTTCACCAACGAAAATATCATCGTTACGTATGAGTAACATTAATTCATAGAACAAGCTTAAAAATCTTTAGGAACAATTTTATTTTATCGAAATGCAAGGCTATCATGCCAAAGCTTATACAATATATAATGTTCCTGTTAATAAATGATACATAACAGAGCGTAGGAAGTGATTTTTAAGCATACAAAGTATTATTAAATTTCAAGTTTACACGTGGCGTATGAGTAACATTTAATTCATATACTTGGCACTTGAAATTGTATGAAGTTCTAAAGTTAAAAAAAAATTTAGATTTTTGTCGTATAGGCTTTTTAAAAACATGCTGTTCAATTTAAAAATATATTTTGAAAGCATCGCAGAGGGCCAATTTCAAGTATAGAAATAATTTCTACCATGGCGTATGAGTAACATCTAATTCATATCAGATTCAATTAATTTTTTATAAATACTTAAGAATGATTTCTGTTCGTTTTTATCAAATAATTAAGACTATTTTATACAAAATTTCAGATCTTATTTTTTACTTTCATTATCACGAGATATCACTGAACCAATTTTGACGATTAAGGTTGGACATAACATTCGCGGCAGAGAAAATAGACCTTTTTTTAAAAATTCATAACTCAGTCAAAAACAAACATTTTTCCAAAATTTATTGTAGAGATTGAACAAGTTACAAGAAAACAAAATTCAAAAATATATATTTTTCACTCTAACATGGACTCTAACTATAACATTTTATAGAGCTCCAAACTGGCGGCAGAGTAAAAAACGGGGCCTCCTGGTTGCAGCGCTGGGAGTCGCAAAAACTGTCCGATCTGGAAAAAAAATTGCTTTTAAATCCAAACAACAAAATTGGTTATCGTATGAAACGAGCTTTTTTCAAAATTTTTTTCAAATTTTGGTGATGTTCCAAATTTGAAAGTGTGTTTTTTCGAAAAAAATATTGACTTTAAGTATTCAAAAAAAATCGAAAAAAAATTAAAAAAAGCTCCTCTCATACGATGACTAATTTTGCTAAGTTTGTGAACAAAGAAAAACAAAAATGCGCTCTCACTAATCCGGCTTTAACTTTAAAACCCGTAGGAATTTTGTAATATAATTAATGGAATGAATAAATTCTTAGAATCTTTAGAATATTTACTAAAATACACAATTATAAAAAAGTCGATTTAAAAAAACGGCCAATGTCATGTCCCCTCTTCCTTGGATGAAGTAGAAATTTAGAAAATTTCATGTTAATAATTTTAAAAAAAAAACTTAGCTTTGAAAATAATTTATAGGTTTCTTTTCAGCCTAAGATCTAGATCTGGATTTTATTTTGTATTGAAAACTCAAACAAAAAATTACCCAGAATTAAAAATTGGATCATTTCTTAAATCTTAATTGTAAGAGTTAAGAACTTATAATCTTAGTTCAGCCACTTTCTAACAGTTTTTTGGCAACAATATTTTATTTGAAATTTGCTTAAAATATAAATAAATATTGTATAAAAAAACATAATAAATCAGATCAACAAGCATAAAAATATATTTTTAAATCTTAAAAAAAAAAAAGTTTTACAAATACTAACAGAAAACAAACGACTATTATTATGATCTTGTTGTGAAGAGAAACGTACGTACACATAGTCTCCAAAAAATGATTTTCGTGCAACGTTCACTTTCAACTCAGAAACTTTCCTCGGCAGCTAAACTTTTGGATTAAATAAAAATACGCTCTTTAAAAGAATTCAAAATTTAATTTTATGAATTTAATAAATATGAATATATGAATTTTTTTAAATTTTTATGAATTATTGATTCAAATGATGGCTGCGTCAGAGTTCCCGAAGGCCATAAGAGGGTCATATATGTTTAAAGTTTGAAAATTTCTTTTAAATTTAAAAAAATTTAGTACAACATTTATACATATATTTGCATATTATTTTTTATTTCTTGTCTTTTTGTTTTTTTATGTTTTTTTTTTTTTTTTTTGTATTGTAGGTTGTGTCACAAAAATATGGTTGCCATTTGATATTCTTCAAATTTGTGTTCAAAATTCTTATATTTCAATCCAAAAGCATTTTATTTTTGCTCATAAAATATTCAAATAATGTATGCTCAATTGATTTTTAAACATAACTATTTTAAAAATAGAGTTTTACGTAAATCAACATAATAATATATGCTCAATTCACATAGGCACACAAGTGTGTGAGTGTGTGTGTCATACAAAGCAAACACTCTGCCAATTAAGTGCATTTTGAAAATCATGCATGTGAAATACTTGCGTAGGAGATGCAAAAGCGACAACATGCAGCAACAGCAACAACAACAACAACAATCAACTACAACAACAACAGCCACAGTAACAACAACAACAGCAGCAACAGCAACAGTAACAAAAACTGAAACAACATCAAGTTTATCAAAGTGTGAAATTTGGCAAAATGCAAATTTAGACGAAGCTATCAATATGCAACAGCAACAACAACAACAACAACAACAATAACAACAACAATAACAACAACAACGAGAACAGCAACAACAACAATAACAACAACAACGAGAACAGCAACAACAACAACATGAGCTGCTGCACTACTTTCAGCTGACAACATCGACAAAATGTTGACACTTTAGAGCGCCAAAGGATTGATTGACCAGCGATGCATCATCATAGATGGTTTAGTTTAGCAGCAACAGCTGCCGATACAGAATTTTATGCAAATCCAGGCAATGTTGAGCTCATCATCATCATCATCAACATCAACAACAACAACAGCATCATTCAGCATTGCATAAAAATGGCAGTTTTAGTTCATCACTTAAGAACTGAAAAAAAAACAAAAACAACAAAATGTTAGTGCATAAGAGACAAAATGATTTGTGTTTGTTTAACCGCTATACAAAAAATAGCATTTGAGTTTAAAATAATTTCTACTTGACAAAATATTTTGGCAAAAAAATAAAAAAAAAATACAACTGCAGACCTTTTTTTAATTAAAATTTATTGAACTTTATTGTTTTTGTTTAACATATAAAATAAAAAAAAAAAGGTAACTCAAGTTGAAGCAGGGCCACAATTTAACTAAAACATAATCAAAATTGATTGATTTTCTGCAGCTACGCACCTTTTGCCATTTTTTTTTTGTTTTTTTATTCCATTTTTCGATATATATTTCTTTTTACTGACCCCAACCCCCACCTCTGCCTCTCTGTAATGTTTACCTATACATCAGCTAATTTGTTAGTATGTACTGCGTGTTCATCTTCCATTGCTGCCTGCTGGCTGGCTGTGAGCTCATCAAGTAGTGCAGACAAGCATACTTAAACCATATCGTGACCTAGGCAACACACCAAGCCATCAGCAAAACAAGCCTTGAAGTACCATAGCGCCAATGGCTGCCCTGCATTAGTTTTTGCTCTCCATGGGCCAAGCTCAATCAAAAAGTTTTTGCCTTTTTTTTGTTTTTCTTAGCTTTGCCTTTATTTTTGTTTTAAGTTTTTCTTCTATTCTTTTTTTTTTTTGCTCTATTCTTTGTATAGCTCCATTGGGCACGCATGGCTTTGGGTTTGATTTGTTGGTTTTTTCAACAAGTTTTGCGAATCGATTTAAAGTTTTTGCACACGCCATAAGTTGAAGTTTTCGTTTAAGTTGCCGGTGTCTTGAGTAAGATAGCTAAAATATGTCAACATTTTAGTCAAACTTTGGAGTCAAAGTAAACACAATCAATGATGGCTGGAATTTTTTGGTTTTTTTTTTCTTTTCTTCTACTTTTTGTTTTGTTACACTTAGCCATAAACCACAACAGCAGCTTGGGTTTAAAGGTAACATATAGCCTGGAGTGGTTCTTGGCATATTTGATGAAAAGTTTTAATTGACTGTGAAGTGCTTTTGTTTTAAGAATTAAGATTTTAGAAAACCTGCAGATAACAGTCGAAGAAATGGATATTAAATATTCAATAAAAGCTTTATTGATAACTTTTTATTTGCGTTTTAGAAACATCTAAAGTTCTCTTAGTTCATCAATTTTGCAGCAGTTACTTTATTGCTAATTGAACAAAAACTTGTAATTGTTAGTTACAACCGACATTTAGAATAGTTTGAATTTGTTTGTTATTTTATTTGCGTTAATTAAATTTTATTTTATTTATTTTATTATTTTTTTTTATTGTAATTTTCAATACGGTTTATAAAAGACTGTTAAAGAAAATAATTTCAACAAAAAATTTTTTTATTATTTCTAAAGCGTTCGAGACAACGACATTATTAAATTAAAACATGCAATTTTTAAAAATTTTTACTGTCTATTATCTATTTTCTCCTACTTTTGTTCCTTTCTCTAGTTTGTTCCTTTTCACATATGTTTCTTTTTTATATTTATTTAATATAGAATATTAACAATATTCTATATGTTAATATTCTTTAACATATAGAATATTTTCCATACCATAAAAAGAAGGAAAATTCTATAAAAAACAACTAAGAAATAATTTTTGCAAATGAAAACTTATCAAAACTGACTTGAGAAACATATAGAAATCATGATTTGAAAAATTATTAATACTTAAAGGATCCGACAAAAGAAGTTGTGTGCTGCATTGCGGATAATTAACGATAGGTATTTTTCTATGAAATTTATACAAATATTTAAATATGCAAAAAGTGATAAAACATTTACAAGGACAGTTTGATAAATCAGTAACTTTTTTAATAATAGAATATTTTTCAGCCGAACTTCTTTTTATTTCTCAACATTTACATATGGATAGTACATTTAGTCCAGCATTTTCCCAAGTATTGTTTTCTTTTCATTTATAAGAATTTTTCAAAGTCCTCAAAAATTAGTTTTTTTTTCAGTGTTTACCATTTTATTTGATCTAAATCTCTTACCGATGAGCCAAATTATTTAAATATGGAATCAGAGAATAGTCTCTCGGGACTAGATCTGTAGAACATGCCGGATGGGGTAATAGTTCGCAGCCATATTTATGGATATTTGCCATAATGACTAAACACGTGTTTACCGGTGCGTTTTCATGGTAGAAGAGCACTTTTTCTTCACCCAATGCGCTCGTTTTCGGTTTAATTTCATGTCAAATCAGTCCAAAAGCTGTGCATAATATTCACTTTTACCGTTTTTTTAGGAAATCTATACAGTGTTTTAAACAAACCAGCTATAACAACATTTTACAGAGAGGTGTCGAATATAAACCGTTCTCCAGTTATACCCTTGAAGGGGTAATGTTTTTTCCACTTTTCACAGTGTAATTTTAAAAATTTCTAAAGTAATTTATTTTTTAACCCAAATATGTCGACCGTACTACATGTAGTACAACTGTTTTTTTCAATGTGCTGCATTAACAGTGCTTTAAATATGCTAACTAATTTGTTGTTGTGCTTCAAAACATAGCGGTCAACAAAGCGTGCATCTTCAGCGTGTGAAGATATCACGTGACCGGTGAAAAAAAGTTCTATAAGCTGTTTTTATTGTTGTTGCGTTGCTGTGTTTTTATATTGTAAATTGTTGTAAAAATTAATACGTAGCAAAAATAGATGTGGAAAATTAAATTATATGTGATTTTTGTGGTTGTGTTTGTTGGCGTACTACATGTAGTACCTTCGGCATATATGTGCAAAATATGGCCAAAACAAAAATGTTTTTTATAGCTCTCTTACGTTAAATGAGATAATATTCGCCTTATGAGAAAGTGATGAATAGGAAAAAGCTTCTACAAATTGAACAACTAAACCTTATAAATTAATATAATCGTTATATGGGGGAGCGTTGATAGAGAAGCTTGAAAATATCAGCTTGTACCGTGTCTCTATTCGGGGAAAAAGTGGTATTTTCCCATATTCACACACTGCAGTGACCTTGCACTTAACTTTTCGATGGCGCATTGCCACATTGCTAATATCAACTTATGGGAAACCTTTAGCAACATTTCCAACTGGATCATCTTCTGACATCAGATTTGATCGAAAGGATCATTTGCTAACTGAAATCTCACGTCAAACAGAAAGCAAATGTGAACAGCTTCGTTGCAATTATTCCCATAAAAAGACCACTACATCCTGTATTAAATGTCATGTGCCACTTCACGTTAAGTGTAATGTGGATTACCATAAAAACAAATAATTTTTATATTTTTTATGTAATACTTTTTATTTTATAGTTTTTCATTAATTAAGTAGGTTCATAAAAAGTATTGAATAATAAAAGATTTGAATTAAATTACAAGTTACTACTCCTTTTTGCATCCATATGTGCCGAGCGTACTACATGTAGTACGGCTTCAAAATCCAAGTAAAAATGTACTTTTTTTTTTTCTTGAGTTGTGCAATACTTTCTGCCAGAATAATGGTATTTAAAAAAACTACGCTAATTGCTCCACCAGCGAGCCCTTCGGCATATCTGGGTTAAAGTAATCTTGATGATTATTACAAGAAAATAATTAAGTTCAAAGTTGAGCGAAATCGAACGAAATATACCACTACTTGCTGTACAAAATGGAGTCATAAAACAAAAACTCACTGATAACGCGACAAATATGATGTTAACTTTTTTATTCAACCCCAGTTTCAATTTTTTTTTGTAATGATTTTCAAATTTTTTTCATTTATTTTGTTGTAAGATATCTTTAGAATGTGTAAAAAAATTTCAGAAAAAAAATTCAAAGCCATTTAAGAGATATTTAAGTGTAGTAAATGCTCTATGAATGGGAACGCGTCGATATTAAAACGTGTTTTTCTCCAAATGACATTTTTTTGAAACGTCTTGCGCTCTAATTCAATAATAATTTGTCCCATTAACTTAAATTACGCAGTGGGCAATCAAAAAAAAACATATCGAAAACATTTTATTTAATATTTTTTTAATTTATAAGGTCCAATTTCAAGCCTGAAAACTTGAGTGTTTTTTAATTTATGCGGATGCTGAAATAATTTTTCAAAAAACTCATGTTAGTTCATTTTTAAACAGGTACCTGCATATTTTATTTATTTAAATCTGCATTCAAATCTACGAGCAAAAAAAACCAAAAGCACGTGAACATTGAACCACTGAGCATACAATGCTCAATTGCATTTAGCATATGCTCAGTGATTGAACTTTGTCGTACGCTTTTTTGGTATTAATTAAAATTCGATACAAAAAAAACTTATATCATTCGAAAAGTGCTGTTACTCAGATGTTAAGAATCCATATATAAATGATATATCTGATGGAGAGGGTTCCTAACCTTCTAAGAAAGAAATTGAATTTTTGAGAAAATACCCGATCCTTGATCAATATGAAATTAAGTTGAGAGAGAGTATGAGTTTTTTTTTATATAAAAATATCTCAAAAAATAAATTTAATTTTATTCATTCATCAATTGTCAAATTTGTAAAGAAATGTGTTTTGAATTAAAAAAAATCAACTTTTCAAGTCAATATCTTGGCCGAATTCCAACGGTTTTTTAATTTTTTCTTTTATTTCTGAAAGTTTGTTAAATTTTCATTCTAATGTTAAAATAATCGCTGTGAAGTTTCAACCAAAAGTATTTTTAAAGAATTTTCTTAATATGGCCGTTAGTTATTAAGCGTGCATTTCAACCAAATGCCAAGAAAGAGAAAAAACTGTCGCGAATTGAATGTTCTAAATTAGGAAGCCAATATCTCCGCCATCTTTGAATAGAGAATGCGCCAGAGTGAAGGCATATGAAGCTTCAAAAGATGCCCAAATTGCTAAACGATTGCAAAAATCTATAAGAAACAGCACAATAAAAGATAACGAAGGCATACAGTACGAAGCAGACATGGCAGATTGAAGCTAACTTTTTGTTTTTTTTGTTCACAAACTTTGAACGCGTTTATCTCGAAACCATGTTTTTCGTACTGGTTGCGGCACTAGCGGGTTCATTTTTTGACGAAAGTTTTTATTTTTGTGTATTTTTTTAAACTTGATTCGCTATCGTATGACACGATCCTTTTTTTAATTTTTTTCGATTTTTTATGAATTTTTAATGTCAATATTTTTTTTGAAAAAACACACTTTCAAATTTAGAACATCACCAAAAATTGAAAAAAGATTTTAAAAAAAAGTTCCTGTCATACGATAACCAATTTTGTTAAAATATAAAATATTCATTTTTTTTCCAGATCGGACAATTTTTGCGACTCCCAGCGCTGCAACCAAGAGGCCCCGTTTTTTTTCTCTAACGCCAGTTTGGAGCTCTATTAAACCATGTTGGAGTGTAAAATAATTTTTTTTTAATTTGTTTTTTTTTGTAATTTGTTCAATTCTTTACAATAATAAAAAAAATTTTGGAAAAATATTAGTTTTTGACTGAGTTATGAATTTTTAAAAAAAGGTCTGTTTTCTCTGCCGCGAATGTAATGTCCCCCCCTTAAAAAAACAAATAAAGAAAGTCTAAAGTCGGTCTAGACCGACTTTGAAATGCCCTAAGCCTACTTTATCAAAACAAAAATAATATTATTGACAATGGGCGCGGCGCGGCCGTGGGCGGATGTTTCCGCTGATTTTCGAAAAAATCAATTTTTTGATTGCAACCAGAGGCATACTTATGT
Source organism: Tetanocera ferruginea (assembly GCA_958299015.1). Lineage (NCBI taxonomy): Eukaryota > Metazoa > Arthropoda > Insecta > Diptera > Sciomyzidae > Tetanocera > Tetanocera ferruginea. The sequence goes on from OY282641.1 coordinate 140,319,576, forward strand.
TTTTTTTTTGTTTGTTGGTCTTCGTTGACATGACATACAAAAGCAACAACAACTTACATTAGAATATTTCTAAATTAACATTGAAATTTTTCCTGTTCAACTTAAATTTAACTTTAACTTTAAGCGGGGTATTACATTTTGTGACGCCAAAGTAAAAAGTGGTCTGAAGTCCCGATTAGTGTGTCTGCTCCAACATGTTTTTAATAAGAACAAAATTCCCAAGTCCATAAACCAATAAAAAAGGCAAATTAAAAAAAAAATTATTGTGTGTTTCATCTTTCCTTTCGTCGACAAAATTTTAGCATTTCAAATTAATGTCAAAATTCTGGTTTGTGGCGCTTTATAAGTTCATTAATAAAACTTAACAAGATTTGAGTCAAAAACTTGTTTTCCTCTGTCATACTATTTAAATTATATTGTTATGTTCTAGTATTAAATATATTTTTCTCTTCTTTACAGATAAAAACTGCAAACATCCAATTGAAGTTAACCTAATTTCAGCAAAAAAAGGGTAAGTTAGCAACTACTTAAGCTGTGTTACCAAACTTATTCAATTTTTAATTAAAAGTGTTTCTTATATGAATGCAAACAAGCATAAAATAAATATTTTATAATTATTTTGTTACCGAAACAATTTGTAAAAATAAGCTGCAAACTTTTTTTGGCGGCTAGCCAAAAACTCAAATATGATGAAATTGAAAATAAAAAAAAAAAAAAACAAACCAAAAAAAAACATCAAAATAGTTTTAATGGCCTCAACAAAAGTGCAAACTCTGCACGTCCGAAGCAAATCTTTCTCGCTTCATGTGCTCACATGTCCGCAACAATTCCAATTCATGCAGGCAAAACTTTTGTAGGTCTCCAATTTAAATGTTTTTTTTTGTTTTTTATAACTACTTTTTCACTTTTTAGCTAGTGGGTTTTTTTATTTTGTTGCCATTTTGTTTTCTTCTTTTTGTTTTTTGTTTTTTTGCTTTTATTTGTAATTCACTTTATTTAGCATTTATTGTTGCCCGTTGCAACGTGCTGAGCTCTAAGAACAGGAAGTGGGCGTATAACTGTGTCGTCCCATGGTGAGCCAGCTGCACGCTTTTCAGCCACACTTGACAGAAGAAGTTTTTTTTAGAAAAAAAAAAAAAAACACTCTTGCTTTAGAAAAGAGAAAAATAAAACCTGAAAACCGTCTGAACTTCATTTGCATAATTATACGATAAATAAAATTTTCCAAACAAAACAACATGCAAATGAAAAGCGGCGATTGAGTGAAAAATTTATGCAAATATTCCAGCGCATTAAAATGGGTCGAGCTGATCGAGCCCGAAAGGTGGAGTTGGTGTGGAAATCAATGTTGAAAATTAAAGCAAGTGTGACGGGGAGGCTCATAGAAGTAGCCAAGACAGTACTAATATACTTTAGTCCTGTTTAGAAGAGGCCAGCTTATGACTTTCGCCAAACAAAATTTGCTGAATTTTTAGTTTTCACCCACATTAAAAACCGAAAAAATAATTTAAAGTATAGGCAGAGAGGCAGCAGATAGTCAGCAGAGCAGGAGCTAAGCATGAGTGAAGCGGTTAAAAGCTTTGTTTGATGTCAATTGCTGTCGAATGTAACGAAGTGTGGCATTAGAAATACAGAAAATTTATTTGGCTCGGTATAGAAATTTTGAGAAATCAATTGACAGCATAAAATATGTATATTTTTTTAAGGGATTTCTAGGAAATTTATTATTTTCTTTTTGCCAAATTGAAGTAAAGCACGAGCAAGAAAACAACAACAACAATAGCTATAATATTCTTTGAAATTTATTGCAAAATCGTTACTCATGACAACAACATTAGCATTATCACCAGCAGCGCTGCTGCCATGCCACCTCCTCACAAAGAAATACACTGATGGGTCAAAACATGCTGACTGTGTCAGTTTCGCTGTCACATCTGACTCAAACATCATTCACTTATCGTTGCACTTCTTCCATCATACAGCTCTGTTTTTTCTGCGGAAATTATAGCGATTTTCGAAGCAACAAAGTTCGCACAGGCAAAAATAGGAAAATGTGCAATATGCAGTGACTCTCTATCATCCATACAAGCAATATCAAACATCGACAATAGTCAATATTATCCCACCCTTAGAAGAAATATTCTTTTAGAAACACAGCCTAGAATCTTATTAATTATGGATTCCCAGCCATGTAAACATAGCAGGTAACGAATTTGCAGATGAAGTGGCAAAATCGGCAGTCCGAGCACCAATTTTTTCATTTATTAATTTAAACACCAACGACATTAAACTCTATCTTAAATCTCATTTCTTAAATAAACAAGCCAACCAATGGGACCATACATCCATATGGTACCGAGAAATTAACAACTCTAAGCTTACAATAGAAAACTATCTTAAGCCAAGACTCGACATCGAACTGTCTAGATTTGACATGATAAAATATTTTCGTCTCAGATTGGGCCATACAAGGTTAACGCATGGGTATCTAATCGAGCATACTGAATCTAACTTATGCCAATTCTGCAGCTACGAAGAAAATTTAACTATCGAACATGTTTTAGCTACGTGCCCACGCAAATCATCAACGCAAACAATCATTTAGCTTTTCCAGTTCCCTTTACCACGTCATCAAACCCCTTGCAAAAACAATATTTAAAGCATCATTCGGTTCCTAAAAATTTCCAATCTTTTTCAACATATCTGAGACTTATCTCACTTTACAAAAAAAAAAAAAAAAATAAAAACCATTTTTATTCCATATTTGTACATAAATTTATATAAATATCTATAAAAAAAATTTATATACATAAATATATTATGTATATATTACATCCCTGCAAGCATTTGGAAGACAATTAGAAGATTAAATCATATGGCGACGCGCTAGCGATTCGCCGAAGGGATCTTTGGAAGATGGATCGCTTTTCGATCGCCGAAGCGATGAATGCGCGATTCTCGAAAAATTTCAAAATCTTCCTTCGCTCAATCCGGCGATCGTTGGAAGATGGATGAATGCGCGATTGACAAAAAAATGTTTAAAATCTTCCTACGCTCGTTCCGGCGATCGTTGGAAGATGGATCGCTTTTCCATCGCCCAAGGGATGAATGCGCGATTCAAAAAATTTTCAAAATCTTCCTTCGCTCATTCTGGCGATCGTTGGAAGATGGCTTTTTTAAAATCTTTCTAAATCTATCATTGCAATATGAAGCAGGCTCTGAAAAATCGTTTAAATAAATCAAAAAATTAACTTTTAAGGAACTTCATGGAACTGCTAGTTCAAACTTGCAAAATTTGAAACGTACAACAACTTTGCTAAAAGTGATGCAATTTGTCATTTCATTTCTTTGCCACTTGAAATGACATGTCTTGTCAGCAAATCACTCTAGACCCCTTCTGCCGATTCGTGAGCGTATTCCTGGCGAATCGCTTAATACTCTTCTCGGCGATTCGTTGGCGAATCTTCCCGTCGAATCGCTTAAGACTCCTCTTTGCGAATCGTTCGTGACTCTTCCTAGCGAATCGCCTAAGCCTCATCTCGGCGATTCGTCGGTGAATCTTCCAGGGGAATCGCTTAAGACTCCTCTTGGCAATTCGTCGGCGAATCTTCCCGGCGAATCGCTTTTATGGCCTCAGCTGCTTACATTCGGTGAAACCCGGAAGACTCTCAGAAGAGCTCGCCAGCGATTGTTTCATCTTCTAAGCGATTCGCTGGAGATTCTCAGGCGATTGGAAATGTTTGCAGGGATATACATAAGATCAACAAATACCTATCTACTTAAAACTTTTGAAATCAAAATTAATTTCACATATGTGAAATCAAAAAAAAAAAAATACAAATCGTATAGTTTGTAATCAGCTGAAAGCCATTGCTGCTATTGCTGTAAGAAATAAAAAAAAATAAATAAATACTGTAGGGTTAAAAGCCAAAACACGATGTATTTGAAGTGTTTTACCATCCAAAAATGAAAACACGTCACAGCGTGTTTTATTATTAAGCACCATAAAACACTGTAAAGTTCAAAACACACTATGGAAAATGAAAGGAAAATGAAGGGTGGCAACACCAAATACATAATTTTTCAACATGAGCAAAAAAGACGAGAAGATTGGAAGTAAAAATTAAAAAAAAAATTATTGAAGTTAAAGTAAAAATGTCAATCTAAAACAGTGGTCGGCACCCATGAAGCACATGCTTTGCCAAAACTCTCACGTATTTTCATGCTCTTTCTCAGTCACTCGACAAACAACTATTGCCGAAGCAGCATTGTTTTGAATGATATGCAATTTTTTTGTCTCACTTTTACTTACAGTCTCATTTTTAATTTTGCCGACCACTGATCTAAAACCTGATACAGGCGGTGTAAACAGTCGTGTTTTGTAATAAAACACAATAGCTATAAAACATGTTTAAGCTTCGGTGTAAACATACTAATGGTATTCACAGCGAACTCGTTAGTTTTGTAAAATAATCGAACTACCGAGTAAAAAAGTTACAACTAGGCAACCCTAATAAAGTGTTCGTTAGTTGGTAAAATATGAGCTGTTTCATAATTGTAAGCATTTTATCTATTTGCATGCAATTTCAATAACGATTACCAGGCTAACGAAATTAAACATAAGGATGTGTTCTCAATTAACAAATTTAACGAAGTAACAACTAACCAAATAACAAACTAACGAGTTCAGTGTGAATACCCCTACTATTACCTTAAATTAATAAAACATAACTCATTATTGTCTTTTTTTTCCTAACGGTGTTAGGAGTGACCACGGGTAAATACCTTAAATTTTTGTTATTGATCATTATTCTATTTAATCTTAATCCTTTTCTGGTTCTTATGGTTATAATTCGTGTATAAATGAATTTTAGCCAGCTTTTTAAAATTTTGGACCAGTGTGCTTCGTCCGTTCACGGACACGCCAACTTCTCATACAACCTACAATACTGAAAATTCTTTACCATTTTAAATTAATACATGTTTTGAAAAGAAATAAGAAAGGATTTTATTTAAGAAGAATTATTATAAAATGCTAGACAGACTCAGTGAGTTTCTTACATGTTATTTGTTTAATTTGAGGTTAAAATTCAAATTTGTATGATGGAAGCCTGAATTCAGCTTAGATTTCCACCCTCAAATCACAACTGCAGCTGAAAAATTTCCTGATTGTTTTTAGAATTTCAAGTCTGAGTTTGTGATTTGAGTTGAGTTTTCTGCTGAATACTTTAAGATCACTTTTGAATAGCCTCTTTTGAAACATTCTGCAATATAAAACACTCAAATATATATACTATATATACTAAATATATGTTGTTGATATTTATTTTAATAAGTAATTTTGTTTTACAAATGCGTATCTTATAAATAAATAAGTTTGACTAATGTTATTTATTTAAGGAGATTTTTTATGTGTCCACCTACAAAGAAACTTCAACTTTTCATAATTTTTTTTTTTTTTATTTTTCTTTTTAGATATTTTTTTATTTTTAAAATAATTTGAACCATGCTTATTTCTAAGCTATGAATTACTTAGTTTTTCAAAAAAAAATTTTTTTGAATGTCTTATACTGTAGCCAGTGTTAAGTTCAAACCAGTGGCCAGTGTTAAGTTTTCATTTTAATTCAAAAGCAAAAAAGGTAGTTATACATGGGGCTGAATTCTGCATGTTTCTATTACATGCATACTTGAATAATATATCTAGTCTTGCATGGGTTTCGATACATCTTGATCACCTTCAAACCATTTGGTTATTTAAAAAAAAACCTGTTTTTTGAGCATTTGCTGGTAGGAATAACTTAGTTAAGAGATTTCACACGCTATCTTTTGGAACACGTTTTGCTTTTAATGTGTTCATATTCAGCCAATTTGTTCGTTATCCATGGCAAGTGCGCCGCAACTTTTGTAAAAAGCGTAGGATAACTTTTCTCAGGTCCACACGCTGGTACACCGAATGAAACAACACCGAACTGCACCATGCGTTGTATATTATCATAGGGTGCGAGGAAGAATAGTGGGCCGCCCGAATCGCCTTTGCATGAGTCCATACGATTTCTACCGCCAGCACATAAGTGATTATCAGAGATGTCCTCGGCGTATTTCCTATAGGTTTTAATACAGGTAGCGAGAGGCTGATGTGGAAGTTTAGCCTTCAACAGGATATTAGATCTTACATCTGATGATTGGAAATACAATTTTAAATTTTCATAGTCAAAAATAAAATAAATATCAGACTTACTATTCTCTGTTAAGCCCCAGCCTGCAATGAAATATTCCTGGTCCTCTTGCACTTCTCTGGGCATACTGTTTATCGGTAGGCAAACGGGTTGTACGTAAACTTTAAGAAAAGTAATGAACATTAAAATTGAATAAAATAGTTCACTTAAACTCAGAGACTTACGTGAGCATTCAACATTACGATCGAGACGAATAAGAGCAATATCGTTTTTAAAACCCTTGTACGATTCATGCGTTATTATTTTGTCTATGCCAAAGTCCTGCACTGGAGGGGCACATTTTTCAGTCGCACCACGCATTTGGCAATCTCTTGGCTTTGAAATGTCGTATTCACCTAGACGCACACCAATGCTATAAAATAAATAGAGTTTTTCTTCAAATTTCTAAAGCTCCAGCAAATGGGTGTACCATATAACTTACACATTAAATCTTTGACCAATAATACAGTGCCCTGCCGTCAAAACATATCGTTCCGTGATAAGAGATCCACCGCATTGAAATTCTTCTGTAGAATCGTAGCGTATTAATGCCATCCAGGGAAATTCTCCCAAGGCGGTTGGTATGGCATTGGAAACCCGATTAATAGGTGGCATACCACACCTCATGGACATCAGAACATTGAGTCCTGCTGAGTTCATGCCATCATTTGAGTTTCCGTATCGATCTGCGATTACTGATTGGATAGGTTGCTTTGCTGTCTCTGGCGCAGTCTCCAGGTCACGAAGTTCACAGCATATATAAATCTATTTTAGGAATAGAAACAAATAAGAAAAGGAAAACGGTTTAAATTCACATAATTTTTTTTTAGTCAGTTTCAAGAAAAAATTTATGGATTCTACAATTGAGGCTGAGTATGCGAAAAATTTCCTCAAATTTTTGCATGAGAAAATAAATGATTGAAATCGATTGATTTTTGATTCATTATTAAAACGCCTAACTTCACTTTCTTTTGAATTGTCAATTACACAGTACATAAATATATTTTACATAAATTTTTTTATGAAAAATGATTTTATAGTACTGTAGTTATGCAACAATGTTTGCCTTTCTCTTTGATTGTGAGCTGTTTTCTTGTAGCAAAAACTTAATTTTTTTTTATGCGATCGTAGTTTTTAGGTTATCGTTGGAAAGATATTGAAGTTCTATATATTCTAGTGTCCGACCGATTATTCGGCTTCGGTAATCGGCATAATTGGCCAATATTTTTACCATCGGCTTCGGCTTCGTCTTCGGCTGTAATAGCCGATTATTTTTGACGAATGTTTTTGCTTCGCTAAAAATTGTTGTTTTATAAATATTTTGAATTATTCAGTGAATTCCGTTGAAAATTCCATAGTTTAACAACTGTTCAAAGTTGTGATGCTCTCATATATACATTAGACCGTACCTCAAAAAAAAAGTGCGCCGTAAACCAGCGAATATGACGCATTTGTGCAAGACAATTACGAAAAAAAATGTTTTTTTTTTTTTGACCGAACGTAGGGGTCGCGCATTGACATATTTCTTCATATCTCTGGTGTGTACAGTCAGATTTTAAAGTTTGGTACAACAATGTTTTTGTCTCAAGAAGATCAATATGACCTCTTTAGAAGTCATTGACTTCAGATGTACCGTTCTAGTACTTACCCTCCAGATCTCAGTTTCTACCATCCACCAATGTGCCATCCTTATATCAAAAAAATAAAGCTCTTAAAATATCATTAATCTTTTTCCCAGGAAGTATATCGAAATTTCTAGCAGAACTATTTTTAAAAAATTTTTGAAAATTTTTTTGCCGAACGTAGGGCTCCCTTTTTTCATTTTCATCATATCTTCGGTATTAATAGTCTGATCATATTGAATGACATATCGATGTTTTTGTTTAAAAGAGACCAATTATTTTTATTCCAAAATAAAAACAATATTCCTACAAGTCCTTGGAAGGTCTTAAATTGATTTTGAGGAACTTTAAATAACCAGTGGCTGACCAACTGAAATACGGAATAAAAATTTTTCGCGAGTGCTAATTGATTTGTTGAATGTAGCACACTTGGAAAAAGCTTATTAAAACACTTATATCCAATTGTAAAAACAACACTTGGATTAAGCTTGAAGTAAGGAATATTATTCCAAGGGTTCACTTTCGTTTATCCTACAATTACATGTAAGCGTTCTACAATAGTAAATGAAAGCGTTATCCAAGCTTGAGGCTTACGTTTGTAAGCTTGATTAAAGCTTATTCCAAGCTTTTTTTTCTGATTGGGTTAAAATTAAAAAGATACCAATGAATAAAAAAAAAAAAAAAAAAAAAAATTAATAAATGAAATAATATAAATAGAATAAAAAAAAATAATAAAAACGTCGCTATTTATAGCGACGTTGCATTGTGTCACTTGCTAGCATGATAACAACACTATGATTCACATGCAGTTAGCAGCGAGCATTAAATAAGTAGTGCGCAAAATGTTGGTTTAGGCATGTTGAGTTCGCTTGACATCTCAATTGATGCGATTAATGTTTTTAATTGTAAGTCAACTTTCGGGTGGTGATAAAGTCAGGGAATTAAAAATTGATTACAGAATTCGGTAATCAAGCCACCTAACCCCAAGCTCCGGCTTTTCGACTCCGGTCCAGTGTGTCCAGATTGGGCGATAAAGCGCCAATTGGGCGATCTTTTTTATAATTTTGCGCTTATATTTATTTAAAAAGCGCCTCGCGCTTTTTTGGGCTACTTTTGTCAGAAGATTCATGAAAAAATTACACATATTCAGTCATTCCATTCATTTCAGAAATGTTTAAACCACTTTAGAAAACCGTTTTCTGAACTTCTTCTTCATTATTTAAGTCAGTTGGAGAGACGTGCAGCAGAGTTAGAATACGATTCGCTATTGGTAATTCCATGGAAAAATATTTTTGAAAAAAAAAATTCTGTCAGATACCGAAGAATTTTGGTTGAAAGCGAACGATTAAAGAAATGCTGGTGGAGGCAAAATTCTGGAAACTATTTCTAAGTTAGCACTTATTTTACTATCGCTGCCTCACTCAAACACTTTTGTTGAAAGAGTATTTTCTGTGATGAATGCTCCTAAAACGAACATGAGAAATCGTATGATGTTAGAATCCCTTTCGTCTATTATACGAATAAAATGTCACATGAAAGCCTTAAACGTTTGCTGCAAGACTCTTCCGACAACAGAAAATATGATTTTTAAGTGCAAAAGCTCTATATATGAAAAAAAGAAATAGATGAAGTGGAAGTTGATGAAAGCGATATTGAATATATTCTTCAGGAAACTTTTGATATGTTTTAATTATTTGTGTTTAAAAGAAAAATTTATTTATTTTATGTAAATTTCTTTAAATTTTTTTTTGTTAAATAAATGTTTAATTTATGTTATATCTTCTTAACACATTGCAAATTTTCAATACATACAAATATTAACAATTTGTTTTAAAAATGAGCTTAAGAGAAAATTTTTGGGACTTTCTATTGTAAATGTCCCCAATTTGCGCTTTTTGGGCTACAAAATATTAAAAACTGAAAAATTGGGCAATTTTTGGGCGATAAAAATTTTGTAGTTCGCGCTTTTTCTAAAAACTATCTGGTCACACTGCTCCGGTCACACTCAAGCTCCGGCTTTTCGACTCCGGTCACACTCAAGCTCCGGCTTTTCGATTCCGGTCACAACTTAAGCTTCGGCTTACCGGGTTCAGCAACCCACCGTATTCTAAGTAGGTCTACGTTGTGAAGGCCTGCTTTGCCGTCTGCCGCCTGAATCCGTTTGGCTCTCTGCCCCCGTGCACACTTTGCCACTAATGTTTATATCGTATATGAACTAAATTTTAAGTATATACTAAGTCCGCCTAATGTTTATAATAATGTTTATAATATATATGCACTAAGTTTTAGTATACACTAAGTTTGTAATAAATATTTTATATAAAAAAAGAAATAATAAAATGAAAAAAAAAGGGAACAAAACAGATTATTAATCGTGCCGAGCTAAAACCTTTGAGGTTTAGTGATTGTGTTGTCTTTAATGTCAACCGTGACTATTAATTCATGTATTCAATTTCTGATTAAGAAAAATATACTTTTGGACGGACCCTGGACCGGCTGAGCATACCTCAGCCTTCGAAATAAAACACTCGTTACAACACTGCCACTTTACCAAATGTCAACGACAGACGCTGATATTTGGCAGCCTTGTCATAGACACATGTGGCAACTTACAAAAAAAAAAATGTTCGAATCGGACAGTTAAGTCCGGTTCTCAGTATGAATTAACCTTTCTTTTTAAACAAGGTGGTATTACCATTCTGTAGTTTTTTTCGATTGAATCGAAAATCGATTAAATTTTTTTTTAACGTTATCCTGACGTCAATAAATCAATTATAGAAAAATACAAATTTTGCAAAAATAATTGTTTTTTTGTTTTGTACTGAAATGAATTTATAGCAAAAGCAAAGAATACATTTAATCATATTTTTACTTAATAACATTTGTTTGTTATTCAGCTTCGGCTTCGGCAAAAATATATTCGGTCGGACACTAATATATTCCTTAACAAAATTTCTTAAATTTCATACTATTAAAACAATAATATATACAAAAAGAATCACATATTTAATAAAACATGCAAATTAAGAAATTTTGTTAGAAATAAAAAAAATGATAAAGTTATTTGAATTTTAGTTAAAATGATATAAAAGAACGTCAAAAATTTTCATTAAAATTCGCAATATCTTTGGTCAGGCGGCAAAGATTTGAAATTTTTTTGCAACAGATTGGAAGATATTTATCAGTACTACTATTTCCGTTCATTCGTTTATTTGTAACTTTTACACCATCTAATATTTTTATGACAAACATTGTTTTTGTAGATTTTTTCAAAATGGTTTAGCTCACTGGCGGCTATTGTTAAAGCCAGGGCCGGATTAACCTGGAGAAAAGTGAGGCAAGCCCTGTAAGAAGTGGGAAAAAATTAAAAAAAATCTATGTCGAATCGAGTACTCAATAGAATTATTATTATAATTATAGAAAGAAGCCCCGATTATTGTGTGGATTATTGATGTATGTAAATTGTACAATTTAGTTATTTCATCTAAATTGTCACAAAATAAATTTCAATAATTCTTAACTCTTGTGCATATACTTGTCCATGATGGTAACCAATTGCAGTGGAAAGAGATCGTTCTCCAAAATGAAACTGCTCAAAAATAGATTGCGTAAGAGTATGCGTTAGAAACATTTTCCAACCTCATGATTCTGAGCACAGAAATTGACTTAATTCGTGATTTATCTTTCGAAAATATTATCGAAGTGTTCGATTTGATTAAATTTTGAAAAACTTGTAAATAATAACCACTCATAATTATTCTGTTGATTGTCATAAACGATATTTATATAACAAATTAGGATAATAAAAATTATCTAATTAAAGGTATAATAATGATTCTGTATACCTTTTTGTGCAACAAACTTTTTATATTCATAGTTAAGGGCCTCCACGAATAACTGGCCTCAGGGCCCTAACAACCTTAATCTGGCCCTTGTCACAGCCTTAAAATGTTGTGCATTCGTCTTAGAATCGCTCAAGGTTAATTTTAAGTTCGTGGAAATGACAACTTTTTTGACACTGTTTTCATGGGTTTAAAACAGTGATGCACAGCGTTGGCAGAGCTGCCAATACAAGCACATCATTTTTGTCTTAGTATGTGTGTATAATACAAAAATTCAACATAACAATTTGCGCATAAGATGCTTACACGACTTTTCTGTGAAAGCCGAGTGGCTCCCCGAAGCTCTTGTGTGCACCTCTGGTTTAAAATTTAAACTCTTATCGGTTTAGTTTTAAAATTGCGTAAACATTGAAGTGCATAATTAACAAGCTCAAAAAATTTTATTCCGTGGCTCAGGTGGTTAAGCGTATGTCAATTTGATTTGATGAATCGAGTGACCCTGGTTCGATCCTCAGCCAGATCGTTTATTTTTTTTTTGTTATTTTTTTATTATAATATCTTTTTTACGCGTCTGCGTAAGGGGTATATTAATTTTGTCACGACGTGTGTAATGCCCAAACGGAGGCGTGGTAGGTATAGAAAAGTATATATATTCTTGCTCAGCATCACCACCTGAGTTGATTAAGCCATAATTTTGAAGCCATCGTACTGAAATTCGATATTTAAGCTTTTTTCTAAAAAACTAAGATCAAGTTCGAGAATGGGCTAAATCGCATGAAAACCACGCCTACCTCCCATACAACCCCTATATTGAAAACTCCATAAAGAAGCAAATATTTAAGGTACAAATCTTAAATTCGGTATTTGTATAATCTACAACAACACTTAGGTATGTTTGAATAATGGGCATCATCCACTCATTAACACGCCCACCTCCCATACAACCCCAAAATTGAAAACTATATAAAGAGGCTTGTGTCAAAGCTACATAAATAAAATTTAGTATTTGTTCATTTCATATCAAAACTAAAGCGTGTTCGAAAAATGGTTGTCATACACCAACGAACACGCCCACCTCCCATACAACCCCAAAATTGAAAACTATATAAATAGGCTTCTGTCAAAGCTACAAAGTAAAATTAGATATTTATTCATTAAATATCAAAATTAAGACGTGTTAGAGAAATTGGCGTCATCCACCCAGGAACACGCCCACCTCCCATATAACCCCACAATTTAAAATTCTATAAATAGGCTTCTCTTTAAGCTACAGGAACAAAATTTGATACGTTTTTATTTTATATCAAAACTAAATTGTGGAAGAAAAGTGGGTGTCATCCGTCTACGAACACACCCACCTTCCATACAACCCATAAGAGTGAAAACTGTATAAATAGGCTAATATTTACTTTATAAAGAGGCTTGCATATACTTTGCAGGAAAATAATTTGATATGAATATATTTTAGACGTCAAGAAAATAGTAAATTTTTTTAAATCTCATACAAAAAGAGCTGCAATTTAAAATTTTGAACCATTACGAATCGGCCGTGGGCGTATTTTAACTTCGGCCAAGTCGAAGATATACCTTACTAGTCATTATTAATTTTTAATGTTAAAATTGCTTTGAGCATCATTTTCATTTTTTTTCACATTCTAGGAACAAACCGCGGACTGGGGTCCGCATTATCGCATTAGAGTAACGAGTTCTAAATTCGGGCTCATTTGTTGCTTGCTAGATCATGAAATTGTAAAAAAAATACAGCTTGTATTACCATTAGTCCAACGATTGGTTTCAAAATTACTCAACGATTTTTTACCGTTTAGTTATCTATATAATTAATAGGCTAAGGTTTTTTTTGTGACTTCAACTCCTCCCAGACCAATAGACCGATTCTATCGAGTTAGATGTCATTAAATCAGGTTTAGGCTGTATATGTGCAAACCACTTTTAAAAATTGTGATTTCACGTCAGGGGGTTCCCAACCTTTTAAAACAGAAATAAAATTTTTGTACAAAAATCCGTTATTTTATCGATTTGAAATTTAGTTTGAGAAGAGCTTATAAATTGATCGAATTTGAATTTTTTTCAAAACTAAAAATTTTTAACCAAATTTATCTTTTATGCATTCCTCAAATGTCAATTGTCCGAAAAATGCAGTTCCAAAATCAAAAAATTCCACTTTCCGAGCAAACAAGTCAGTCAAATTTTAACAGTTTTCAAATTTATTTTATTTTTCTAAATTTTTGCTTATTTTGCTTTGAAATGTGTTGGCAATTACGGTAATTATCTTGCCAAATGTATTTTTAATGAATTTTCTTAATATTTTCTTTAGTTGTTTAACGTGTATTTTTATCAAACGCCAAGACAGAGAAAAAAACTCTCTGAAATTTAAAGTTCTGTATTTGGAAGCGAATATCTCTGCCACTTTTTAAAAAATTTCATTTATTTCTTTTTTGTATTTAATTGCAATTAATTGACTTTAAAATAATAACAAAGTTTTTACCGTTACTTTTTTATTTATATTTTAATCATTGCCTTTAAAAAGAGTCCAATAAAATGAATGTTTCCTCAAAAAATGTATTAAAAATTGTTTTTGTTGTAAAAATAAAAAAAATTTCAAATTTGCATTTTTGATTTTCTTTCATTGTATGTAGTTTATTTAAGACGAATTTGTTTTTGTTTGACAGAAAAATTAATAAATACTTTGTGTCATCGAAAAAACAAGGCTACCCCCCATGGTTTTTTGCTCGAAATTTTTTTTTTTTTAAATGTTGTTCTTATAATTTTTTAATCTTCAATAAGCTTCAAAAACAATATATTTGAAAAAAATTTCATTATAGCTACAACCAATTAAAAGTTATAGCCACAAATCTGTTTTAATCATCCTTCTTATCTATCTATATAATTAATAGGCTAAGGTTTTTTTTGTGACTTCAACTCCTCCCAGACCAATAGACCGATTCTATCGATTTAGATGTCATTAAATCAGGTTTAGGCTGTATATGTGCAAACCACTTTTAAAAATTGTGATTTCACGTCAGGGGGTTCCCAACCTTTTAAAACAGAAATAAAATTTTTGTACAAAAATCCGTTATTTTATCGATTTGAAATTTAGTTTGAGAAGAGCTTATAAATTGATCGAATTTGAATTTTTTTCAAAACTAAAAATTTTTAACCAAATTTATCTTTTATGCATTCCTCAAATGTCAATTGTCCGAAAAATGCAGTTCCAAAATCAAAAAATTCCACTTTCCGAGCAAACAAGTCAGTCAAATTTTAACAGTTTTAAAAAAAAAATTTTTTTTGGGTTTTTTGTCGTTTTTTCATCTAAATGTGTCATAAATCGATGTTGTAGGTGTTTTGTAAGTACCTTTTATTAATTTCTGAAATATATATTAGTATTGTTTCTTAAATCTATTTTTTAATGCGTTTTTTTTAAAATAAGTTATTTTTTTAGAGCTATAATAGTTAAGCTGCGATGTTTTCGAATAGTAATAATGTTTTTCTCAGTTTTTATATAAGTGTAACTCCGTCTTCGTATTTTGACAGTAACATTAAAAAATTTTGTGTCAGATCAAACGTTTCAAGTCAAACCATTCAGATAATGATATTTTATATCATTATTAAAACTCAATATATCGTTATTCGTTATAACTTATTGAATAGAATATCATATATTAAACGTCTATAATGTTTCTAACAATTTATTTTTATTGAATTGCTCGAATTCGGGCAACAGGTTTACTAGTTTAGTATTAAATTTTAAACCTTAAGTAGGCACTTAAATTCAACTTTTATTACCAATTTACTAAACTTTAGTAGAGCTTGAACTAAAAAAATTTATAGCATTTTGAAAAGTATCAATTTAAAAAAAAAAGATTTTAATAATGCATTTTTCCAACGATTGGCTTAATAATTTGGTTTGATTTTTAACCGTGTACTTTATTTCGAAAAAACTATATTTAAATGCGGTGTCACTCACGTTTCCGGACGATTTGCATTATTCGAGTTCTTCTTACAAATTCCTTTAAATCTACGTATTGTTTAAGTTAACATAAAGTATAAAGTATTTTTTTTACATATATTTTTTAATTTATAGCTTTAGCGAAAACAATTTTAGTGAATGCTATACACTCAAAATTGTCATTTATTTAAACTATTGTAATATTTGTTGGCTTAGACCAGTAATCAGTAGTGGACACGCATACTAGAGCGATTTTTGACTTTTGTGCTTATGTTTTTTAGTAACTATCCCCTGCAAACATTTTTTGAGGCTCTCCAAAATCTACTGTAAAAATAGTGTTTTTATGCATGTTTTATGATGACTCATTGAATGGACTCATGAAAGAGTCTTAAATATGACTGCTAAATGATTGTTCAAAAATAAGACATAAAAAAGAGAACTCATAAAAAATACTCATAAAAGAGTCTTAAACATGATGGTAATATGATTGTTCATAAAAAAGAATCATAAAAGGATCATATATTGATTTAAATATGCGTAATAATAAAGAAAAGTCATAAAAGAGTCTTATATACGAGTATCTTATGAGTGAATAGAAAAGATTCGGATTATTGCTTATAATAAATAAGAAATCAATTTTATAAAACTTTTTAAATGTCCGTTATTGACACATGCTATCCTGGCGTCGGTTTTCGGAGAATTGTTTGTTTGTGGCGATATACATGGATTAAAATTGAACTACAACAAATGGTCGTTGCAAAAATACTTCTTATACGAGTCTTAAAAGAGTATTAAATATGAGTCTTAAATGAGTATTAAATATGAGCCTTAAAACCGTCATTACTATGAGTCCAAAAAGACTCATAAAACAGTCATTATTATGAATCATATTTTGGGGTCAACAACATATGAAAATGTACTAATAGAATAGTCTTTTTTGAGCGCAATATGACGATAAAACCTCATTTATATGAGTCTTGAAAGAGTCTTTTAAGAGTCATAATGTTTGCTGGGTCTCTTTCTCTGAGCGAAGACAACAATTGTTAGGCTCAAATAATTGCTTTGACTTGGCTTTTAATCATTTGTCGCCAAAAAGTATTTTCTAACATATTAAGAATTTTCGAAGTCATCCAAAAAAGTATGCAAGCAAAAAAGAATGCAAGGATAGAAAAGAAAATATCAATCAACAGAGCAGCGTAACCCTTACCCTTGAATCAAAGAACTTCGTGCGTGTGAATGTTTCGGTGATAAGTTCGAATACGAACTCGAATACGACGAAGAAATGACGTGCTAAACATAAACACGTTGCATTTTTTATAAAATTATATTAAAAAATATAAAAAAATCGAAAAAGTTATTTCGAAATCCTCTCATAAGTAACACTGAATTTTTTTAAATGGATGTAATTCCCCCTTAATAGTTGTGGAATTTGAATAACGAACTATTTTGTGTGTAGTTGTACGAGTAGCACTCGGTTAAATACTAGCCGATATGAGTATCATATAAGCTATGCGCGTGGCAGAAAATCTATAAATCACTATCATTACTGTTATTACATAAAATCTTGTTGTTTTCTTCGAATTGAAATGTCAGAATTGTAAATAGCAACAACAACAGCAGCAACAACTATGTAGTGGGAATTTCATATTCAATTGCAATTTAATTACTGATGTTGAAATAATTAATGGTGCTTGAATGTAAATCTCTTAAAGCTCAAAACAAATGTTTGTTTGTTTGTTTGTTTTTCTGAATATGAATAAGATTGTAATAAATAAATCTTCTAAACAAAACTGGAAAAAAGATTGAATTTTTTGCTTGTTCGTATGAAAGATTTCTCAAAAGCTTATATAATTTTACATAACAAACTTTTAAAAGCATTATTTTAAAACTTATACAGACAGTAAGCTTGCTTGCTTTAAACTTTGGTATTTCATGATGAAGTGAAATAAGTACGTTTCGTGTGAAATTTTAAGATATATGTTTTGTACTTGCTAAACTTTGAGCTTTATTTAAAAAAAAAACCTAAAAAAATTAGACCGCTGCTATAACTGTCATAAAATATGACATTTTTGCATTACAGTAGGTGGTCAAGCTAAAAGAACGCTAATGTTGTAAAACAATATGTGTTCCATTCAGAGTATATGTTTTTTCAACCAGTGGATGAATTGAGAACATTTTTCAACGAACATTTTTTTTAGAATTCCAGTAAAACATAACGGGTTTCTTCTCATTAGCGGGGGTTTTTATATCCTAAACCTGAAAGGTCAGGGTATATTAACTTTGTGCAAACGTTTGTAACGCATAGAACGAAGCGAGTCCGGTATAGAAAAGTATATATATATTCTTGATCAGCGTCACCTCGCGAGTCGAGCTATTCATGTCCGTTTGTCCGTCCGTCCGTCCGTTCGTCTGTGTGTTGTCCGTAAACACAGGATAAGAAGAAGGAGTTGAGGTAATTGAATGAAACTTGGTACACATGATCACATGAACCCAAGGATCTGCACTATTGACTATTTTTGGAATCCGCTCACGAACACGCCTACCTCCCATACAACGCAAAAATTTAAAACAGCATAACTCATGTGTTTTGTATCAACACAAAGATGTTTTCAAAAAATGGGTGTCATCCGCTCACGGACACGTCCACCTCCCATACAACCCAAACATTAAAAACGGAATAAATAAGCCTCTGTTTAATCTTCAGAGATAAAACTTGGCAGGTATGTTTTTTATGACAAACAAAATATGGTTTTGAAAAATGGACGTCATTCGCACACGGACACGCCTACCTCTCATATAACCCAAAAAGTTTAAAACTCAATAATTAAGGTTATGTTTGTCATAGAGTGATCAAATTTGGTATGTATGTACCGAAATTAAGGTGTGTTCAAAAATTGGGAGTAATCCATCCATGAACACGCCCACCTCCCATAGCGAAAGCATAATAAAGGCATTAACTGTGAGCTACAGGAATAAAACTTGGTATGTGTAAATCATCGTTTTTTGCGGTTTTGCCCCCTCCTTCCGTCGAAAGTGTTTAGTCAAATTTCCGTAAAACTGTACCTGCCAGACATGATTAAAACAAAAAATGACATCTTCAACGTCTCGATCTGACGTCTGGTTTCTGAGTAAAATGGAGTCCCACACACAGAAAAAAAACTCATATCTTCCTCCGGTAAAAAATTTCTCTGTTTTCGATAATAGTAATTTTCTCTTTTCAAATAAAATTTTCTTAGAATTAGTTAGTTTTAGTTTAATTAGAATAAATTTTCACATTTTCGAAGAAATATTTCTTCACTTCTAGGAAATGGAAATATTTCAATTTCTCTTATAATGACAAATATTTTTCTAGCACAAAAAAATTCTCATTTATACCGAAAAATTTTTTGAAAATTAAAATATTTTCCTATATTTTGATAAAAAGTTCACTCTGAGAAGTAATTTCTTCAATAAAAACAAATGTTTTCTCAAAAATAAAGAGTCTTTTTCTCTAAAACCGAATTATTTTTATGTATTTCTCTTTTTCAAAGAAGGTTTTTATCATTTTTAGAGAATTTTTAGGATCGCATTTAGAGAAAAGCATTCTCTGGTGCAAGGTCAATACTATTTTTCAGTAAATAAGATGCCATTCCGAGAAACTTTTCATATTCCGAGAAACTTTTTTCTGTTTCTTCTGTTTCTTCTGTTTCTTTTTTCTGCAGTTTGAAAAGTCATTTCGACAAAAACGAGTTTAAAGTTCAATTTTTGGATTGTCTTCGTTCAACTTCGGTTTTGGTCGACACTGTTTGGTTAATTTTTTTTTCATCTTTATGTAGCTTCTGCTGGTATTCGTTAAACTTATTTTTTTCGTTCGTCTTTGGTTCTTGACTTCGTTTGCCTTCGGCTCATTCCTTGATTTTTGTGGAAAGAACTTTCAAAAGCATAGGATCTATTTCAGTAACAGATACATATGCTTGCCAAGTTTCATCAAAATCGGTTCATCCGTTTTGACGTGAATGAGCCGAACATAGTTGATTCAATAAAGTGCCCTCTAACGGAAGTTTTCTGAAATTTCAATAGCCTCAATTCTGTTGCAGAGTCAAGGTATTTCACGTACCACATTTTAGTAAAATCGATCAAGTCATTTAGGAGTTATTGAGTCTTAACAATGCACTACTTAAAGCGCCCTCTTTCGGAAGTTTTTGGAATTTTTTATATTTTAGGTTTAATCTTGTGTGCAGTTGAACGTTTATTCCAAATTTCATTGAAATCGGTTCAGGCGTTTGGGAGTTATTGAGTCTTAAAATTGCAGTACTGAAAGCGCCCTCTGGCGTAAGTCTTTGGAATTTTTTATGGCTTATGTTTTATTTTAGGAGCAGTTGAACCTTCATACCAAATTTCATTGAAATCGGACCTGCCGTTTAGAAGTTATTAACGAGTGCCACGCCCACATATTTTCTCCCACTTTTTTACCTATGCTTTTTATTGGATGCAGTTGAACCTTCATACCAAATTTCATTGAAATAGGTCTAGGCGTTTAGGAGTTATTGAGTCTTAAAAATGCACTACTTAAAGCGCCCTCTTGCGTAAGTCTTTGGAATTTTTTATGGCTTGTGTTTTATTTTGGGAGCAGTTGAACCTTTATACCAAATTTCATTGAAATCGGTGCAGCCGTTTAGAAGTTATTATAGAGTGCCACGCCCAAATACGTCCGCCCACTTTTGTACAGCCCCTATGTTCTTTCTCACTATGAAGGGTACTCGGTGTCCAAATTTCAGCTCAATCGGATAAACAGTGCGTGAGCCTATACGGAACAAACAGACAGACAGACAGACAAACATTTGATTAATATATTAGATATGCCAAAGAGTTGCCAGACTTAACTTACATAATTTTTGAACTGCGGACAGTGCCTTCTTTTGATCTCTTGGACAAACGACTGTGGTAGAGAATTTCCATACCTTTCGTACTGTGCGTTAATAATTCCGCATTTTTTATATGGCACACACATACCACTTTCTCCACGAGGTGTATTATTACACGAGGACTCTGGAAGCAAATCGAGGTTGGGATAATTTTCAAAATCGCACTTTACGGGTTTGTTTTTATTTTTCCTTTAACTTACGGGCTTTCACTGATATAACCGCTAAGGCAAACACTAGCAACATGTTGCACCATGAAAATCTGGCATCATTCATTAACATTGCCATATTTGTGAATATAATTTATCTAGTAAATATCTATATTAATTTTTTATGTTTTTTATTTTTTCAACTGTTTATACTTTTAATACACTTATAAACTGTTAACAATTTGAGCTTAAGTCACACGCCAATTAATATAGATTTTTTATTTATTTTATTTTCTTAGGCTGCACTTCGCTGCTTTATGTTCTATTCAAGACTGATATTTTTGCCGTACGGTCTGTTGATTTTGTTGCTACAGCAGCATCAGATCAAAGTGTGCTAAACAACAAGTTTAACTGGTACTCAGAACATGTTTGAAAAATATTCAAAGAAAAAATTAATTTATTATGAGATTATAAAAAAGGGTAGTGTTGGTCAACGATAGAAGTTTTAAGAAATTGCATCACTCGATAGTTATCACAATTAGTAGAAGAAAACGTTGCGTATTGTAGCCGTACGACTTTCTTGGCAACTCTTTTAAAATAACTGCAGTTTAATTGTTATATTCAGTGTTATCATTAAATAAAACTTCCCGAATAATATTCGTGTATATTCCCAAAACAAACAAACAAACAAAAGAAACAAATCAATGAAATTTTATATATGATATTTAAGAACATTTTTCATGTTAGGTGCCAAGACATTTCAAGACATTTTTTGTATCTGCTCTGTGAAATAAGGCCCCAATATGAAAACGAAATAAGGTCCCAAAAATGGGTGCTATAGACCCCACGAAATAATGCCTCAATGCAATGAAATAACACCCCAAATAAAATGAAATAAGGCCCTTAATATTGTAAAGAAGCAATTAAAAAAAACGAAATGAGACCACAAATGACAAATGAACGTCTCGACAGAGGCTGAGCTCTAAGAACAGGAAGTGGGCGTATAACTGTGTTGTCCCATGGTGAGCCATAGAAGCTTTGCTGGCAGCTGCACGCTTTACAGCCACACTTGACAGAAGAAGTTTTTTAGAAAAAAAAAAATACGCGCGGTCTTATAAAAGAGCAAAATAAAACCTGAGAACCGTCTGAACTTCATTTGCATAATTATAAGATAAATAAAATTTTCCAAACAAAACAACATGCAAATGAAAAGCGGCGATTGAGTGAAAAATTTATGCAAATATTCCAGCGCATTAAAATGGGTCGAGCTGATCGAGCTCGAAAAGTGGAGTTGGTGTGCAAATCAATGTTGAAAATTAAAACAAGTGTGACGAGGAGGCTCATAGAAGTCGCATGAAAAACTAGGCAGCAAAACCAGCCCAAGACAGTACTAATATACTTCAGGCCTGTATAGCAGAGACCAGCTTATGACTTTCGGCTAGAAAAATTTGCTGAATTTTCAGTTTTTCCCACATTAAAAACCGAAAAAAAATATTTAAAAGTATAGGCAGAGAGGCAGCAGAGAGTCAGCAGAGCAGGAGCTAAGCATGAGTGAAGCGGTTAAAAGCTTTGTTTGATGTCAATTGCTGTCGAATGTAACGAAGTGTGGCATTAGAACTAAAGAAAATTTATTTGGCTCGGTATAGAAATTTTGAGAAATCAATTGACAGCATAAAATATGTATATTTTTTTAAGGGATTTCTAGGAAATTTATTATTTTCTTTTTGCCAAATTGAAGTAAAGCACGAGCAAGAAAACAACAACAACAACAACAGCTATTTGAAATTTATTGCAAAATCGTTACTCATGACAACAACATTAGCATTATCACCAGCAGCGCTGCTGCCATGCCACCTCCTCACAAACAAACGCTGCCAACAATTTCAATTTCCATTTCAAAGCTTTACTAGTTGCAGTCCTATTTTTTAATGCATATATTTTAAACAAGTTGAAGCTGAATAATCGTATATATTAGTTGAGATAAAATTTTCTAGACTAAACTTTTGCCTGATATATTTATGTATATATATAAATTTTCAACAGAAAATTCTGCCATATTGCATTTTCTCCATTAAACTTTTATCAACGGATGTGGCTTCAAATGCCTGAACATGTCAGTGGCTGCCTCGGTGAGTGCAGCTAACAGTTCATGAGTGTGTGTGTGTCTATGTGTGTTTGTTTAGTTTAAGGCATATACAAAATTTACATAGCAATATTTGGCTGTTTTCATGCTTATCAGTTCTTCAAATTTTAATTGCCAACAAAATAGAAATTGAAAAGTTTAATTGACGTCGTTGCAACGTGAACTTTTTAACTATAACTTGCAGGCACTTTTATAAATGAATAAATTTAAGCTAAACTAAATTAGTTGTTTATTTATGAGGATATTTGAAGAAAAATGTTCAAAGGAACTCGTGGCGTATGATTAACATTTGATTGGAAGAAACTTTGCAAAAGCTTTTGGAGAAAAGTATTTTGAAAGTTTTTAAATACGTTTGCATATTCAAAAATACATTATAAATATTTTATTTCCATAATTCTAAGGAAAAAATTATGTACGATAACTAATTCATTGGTATGAAGCTTTCACATAAAACACATGTTGAAAAAAAATTTTAAAAATTTTATAATATTTTTCAGCATAATGGTTTATTTAAAGAAAAATATATAGAATTTAAGCAAAAAATATAATTAAAAAGTTAAATTAAAATTTTTTTAAAAGAAAATTAAAAAACTTGCATTTTTTAAGTTTTTTTTTTGCAATGAAATCTTTCAACTGCTCTTTTCTTTCATTTCTTTTTTAGCCATAAATAAGCATAAAACTGTTATAAGAATTTCTTACATGCAATTTTTTATAAGTATGTGACATCCAACGTCACAATCATTTTCAAAATTTATTGTAAAAATGAATTATAAAACTAATTTTATAAAACATTTCGAAAGTGACTTTTAAGGCCTGATGTAATAAGCAAAAATTTAAGGTTATTCAAATGGTAAATTTGAGAATTCTAGATAGATAATTTTCATTTTAAAAACTGCCCGAGACGATATTTATTAAATTTTTTTTATATTTTTAAAAAAATATTTTTTGAAAAACAAGAGGTTTCGCAGAAAAGCTTTTGTTTAAAAATACATAAAACAAACTTTTTTGTTGTATATTAAAAAAAAATGAAAATTTTGTATAATTTTGCAAAAATTTATTAGTTTAAATCTACTTTAAGAAAAGCTTTAAAAATTAATATATAAATACAAATATTAAACATCAAACACAAATTAAAAACATCGAGATTTATTTCAAGTTTTTGAAAAATCCTTAAATATTGTTGTTTACAAACCTAATATGAAGCTATCTTATAAAAGCTTTGTTTAAAGTTTGATAAAAAAAGCCTTATTTAAACTTTTATTAAGCAGGTGATTTTGTTGATTTTTTTAAAATTTTAATAAAAAATTTTTACTGAAAAATTTGTTGAAAAGCTTAAATCAAAGCTTTTTTTTTTTAAAAAACATTATAGAAAGCCATCAGAATAGTTTTTTAAGACTTCTAAAAACTAAATTTGTCTTAAAACTTTTTGCTCGTAAGCTTTGTTCAAAAATATTGATACAAAATTAAAATATCATCCTTTGTGAAAAGCTTTTGTTATAAATTATAAAAACTTTATATTTCAGAGTCACCAATTAAATTATTATAATTATTGAAAAAATCTGAATAAACATTTTTTGAAGAAAAGTTCATTTTAAAAACATTTGCTGACAGTTTCTGTTAAGAGCTTTCGTCAAAGATCTGTCTTAAGGAGGGACATGACATTCGCGGCAGAGAAAACAGACCTTGTTTTAAAAATTCATAACTCAGTCAAAAACAAACATTTTTTTGGTGAAAAAAAAGGTGAAAATTAAAAATGCGCTCTCACTAGTCCGTCTGTAACTTTTGAACCCGTAGGAATTTTACCAGGAAATTTTTCTTAGAATCTTAAGAATATTTATTTAAATACAAAACTTTAAAAAATAGTCGATTTAAAAAAACGGCTAATGTCATGTTCCCCTTAAAGCTTTTTTAACAACTTATAACAAAAGCATTATTCAAAACTAATAAGGCTTCATATAAATCGTTTTATGAAAACTTTATAAAAAGCTTCAAGTCTTCTTTCTTTACAAAAAAAAATTGCTTAAAGTTTTTTATAAAAACTTTATTAAGAGCTTTTGTAACAATTCTACATTTCAAAATTCTGTAGACAACGCGTTTTATTAATGCTTAATGAAAACGTTTACAAAATCTTATTAATAGCATTTTTCTCAAAAGTTATAAAAACCAAAGATTTTTATTTTGTGCTTTTACAAAAGCTTTATATATTTGTTTTACTAAAAGATTTATTTGAACCTATGAAAAATAAGCTTAGTTCAAAGTTTTATTAAGAGCTAAAAAAAATAAACTTTATTCAAAGCTATGAGAAATGAGCTTTATTCAAAGCTTTTAATGAAAACTTAAATAAAATCTTTTTTTATGTCTTTTTTAAAGCTTTTTAAAATAACTATACTAAAGCATCATCAAAAACATTAAGAAGAAAATATAAAAACCTTTTGTAGAAGAACAATAATAAAAAATTAAGTACAACGCCATGTGAAAAGCTTTTAAGAAAGGCGTTAATAAAATTTAAATTTTTTCTATTGGTTTTTCATAACAGTTGTCAAGTTAAGATTTATTTTAAGCTTTTTATAAATTGTTTGTGTAAAATTCTCAAAAAACATATCACTTAATACATTTTATTTCATGAAGCCAACAGCTTAGTACAACAGTTTTTTATATAGCTTTTATAAAAGTTTTATTTAAAAGTTTTTTATAAAAATTGTATACATTTTTTTATAAAAGTTTTATATAAAAAGCTTTTTCTAAAAGTTTTATGTAAAGCTTTAAATAAAAGTTTTATGTAAAACTTTTGATAAATATTTTGAGAAAGCTTTTTATAAAAGTTTTATATAAAGCTTTTTATAAAAGTTTTATGTAACGCTTTTTATAAAAGTTTTATGTTAAGCTTTTTATAAAAGTTTTATATAAAGCTTTCATAAAAGTTTTATGTAAAGCTTTTGATAAAAGTTTTATGTAAAGCTTTTGATAAAAGTTTTATGTAAAGCTTTTGATAAAAGTTTTATGAAAAGCTTTTGATAAAAGTTGTATATAAATCTTTTATAAAAGTTTATATAAAAATTTTTATAAGTTTTACATGAAGCTTTTTATAACAGTTTCATATACAAATTTTTAATAAAGTTTTATGTTCAAAACTAAATAAAAACGAATGCTTTATTGAAACCTCTTATTAAGTAAAATAAGTACAGTAGCTTGCAGTTAGTATTTTTAAAAGCTTTTTTAGAAAATATTCATTGAAACCTTTTTTATGACAACTGTATGAAAGGCTTTTAATGAAGGATTTGTTTCTAAATTTCTAAAACTTTTTTAACTTTTTTTATTTAAGCTCTATAAAAAGTTGTTATTAAAAGCTTTATCAAAAGCTTTACCAACTTCTTTTAATTTAAACTGTATCAAAAGCTTTATTAAAGACTTTTATAAAAGCTGTATTTAAGCCTTTTACAAAAGTTTCAGTTATAGCTTTTATCAAATCTTAATAAAAAGCTTAGTTTAAATTTATATTATTAATTTCTTATATTCTTAAAAAAAATAATTTTTTAAGAATTATATTTCGAGCTTTATTCCAAATAATTCATGAAGCAACAGGTTGCTACAACAATAAATTCAACTGCAGAACCAAACCGAGCAGACTAGTCGATAGTTTCTTTTTATATATGATATTTAAGCTTTTAATATAAAGTTTTTTATTTAAACTTTATTGAAAGCTTTTTATAAAAGCTTTATTGAAAGCTTTTTATAAAAGTTTTATTTGAAGCTTTTTCGCAAAGCTTTAGTGAAATCTTTTAATAAAAACTTTGCTATATTTCAAACTTTTATGAAAGCTTTTTCAATGATTTTTTAGCAATTCTAGTATAAATATTTTGTAGTTAAGTCTTAAAATCTGTGCTGAACATTTTAACTAAAAATTTTTTATAAAATCCTTATTAAAATCTTTTGCAAAACATTTTTTTTAATACTTTCATAGATCGTTGTAAAACAAAATTTTTATGAGAAACTTTTGCTGAAATTTTAATTTATTATTAATATCAAGCTTGTTGCGACAGCCAAATTTTTGTCAACTTCAAACGGTTAATTTTAATGTAATTAACATTCTATTTGCGACGTGCTTTATACGATATAGTTTAGACAAAGTTTACAAACCCTAAATTGTTATTATCCGCAGAGTACTGACTGATCAGGATTGCATTTAAAAAACATGTCTGTGTCTGTTGGGCACCAAGTCTAGATACTCATAGTTTTTTTAACTGGAATAGAATGTGTGGAATAGAAAGTGCAACAAAGCTGTAGTAGCTGAACTCTATTTGTTACTGCATATTAAAAGCGCAAATGAAAGCTCTATTAGAAAAACTTCTTTAAAAGTTTTAATGCATAAAAATTTCTTACAACTTTTGCAGAGAAATCTTAATGTAAAGCTTAGGAAAAAAACAGCTTTTTAAGCTTTTGAGGTACGCTTACAGAAACCGCTTTTCAAGTTTTTATGATATGATATGAAAAAGGCATTAAAAAGAGAAAAAACCTTCTCTCCTTACGCGGAGAGTAATCAATGTAATAAATTAAAATTTTTACACAGTGTTTCGAATCTGTTTCATTATTTTATAAGTTATGACAGACTTGAAGTAAATAAGCGATATGCTTATTAAGTATAAATAACAATTTAACCGAAATTATTTCAGATATTTCAAGAACGTTCTTCGTTGTTATTTGAAATGTTGCAAGATTTCATTAAAATGTCATCTCTTCCTTTCCTTATGAAAAACTTACAACGAACGGATCAACCAAAGTGTTGCATTTCTTGCAATTGCTACGCACACTTTTTCTACAAAAACTTATAAACTTGAGTAAAGTTATTGCTAACACGACGACACTGTTACACAGACGACAGTCACGCACACAGACAACTAAACAAAAGCAAAACAGCTCCAACAACAGCATTTAAATCAATCTGTATGCAATGACAACAAATAATTAAAAACTTTTTCTTTTGCATTTATAACGAAGAAGCAAAGTGCTTGATAAAACAGCATCACAGATAAAAGATAAAAAGAGAAAGATGAAGAGAAAGAAAAATAAATAAAAACTTGCGTTGATTTTTATTCTTGCTGTCAGTTTGAAGTGCTGCTCGTTTACAGTAACTTTTAAATATACACTCATTCATTCAATCAGCTATTCATTCAATCAGTTATTCATTCATTCTTTTATTTATTTTTATCACTCATTCTTCGCTTATTTATGCAATAATTAGTACTTGCTAAGAATTTAAAATGTAAAGCTTTTTTTTAATTATAACTTTGTTTATTTTTACTCAAGTTTGCTGTGACGCCTTGTTGTTGGTGCTGTTTAAGGCTCAGGGCGTTGCCAGACCATGCCATAGACAAAGATAAACAATAATTACAACAATAATAAAAAAAAAACAACAAACAAACTAATTCAGCAGTAAAACAAAAGTTATTAATAAAGAAAGTTTTTGCACTTAAAAGCGCAGGTTTGTGTGTTTGTAGAGAGCAGCTTTCTATGTCATTTGCATATAAATGCTTTTGAGAGTTGCTGCATGAATGTGAGTGTGTGTGTGTGTGTGAGTATAATTTGCATATGCATGCAATTGGCGTGTTATTAAAAACATGTAAATAATTTTCTATGATCTTAAGCTTTTGATGCAGATAAAACTGTTTTTAATTAGATGAGATTAAAAATTTTCAAGAAAGTTTTTTAAGCTGGAGAGATGAGAGAATGTTTTAAAGAATACGTGTAGTAACAATAATTAAGTGAACTTAACTCAGAAAAAAAATTGAAGAGCTGCTTTTCTTATGAAAATTTGTTTGTAAAGGTGCAAACATTTTTTATATGAAGCTGAAACATTTAAATTTTTCTGATCCATACAGAAGCTGCTGTTTGAAATGTATGCACAATCGTTTAAACAGATACATTTTTGTAACATTTTTCAGACATGTTTGATGAAAGGACCCACCAGAGATCTCAAAGTGGCTCAATAAGCGTACTACAAATTTTTTTTTTTAATCAAACCATGAAGGTACTGCTTGTACTGCTTTGTTGAAATTTGCTATATAACATTAAATCAAACTTTTTTTATCGACACTTATAATTTCAATTTTCTTTTTCATTTCCCAAGATTTTGTTCATTCTTTTACCCAACATCTACAAATTCAATTTATTTCGCAATACTATAAAAAAATGTGCCATATATATTCTAATAAATGTGCGTTTGTCAGAATGTGTTTAAAAAAACTACACAATTTTATATATATAAATTCCAGTTTTCGCATTTTCAAATGTAAAAAAAAAAAAACTAAAAAACATAGAAAACTTTGGATATAACAATAAAAATTGTCAGGAATTCAATGGTGAAAATTCAATTTTCTGCAATACAAACAATTTTGTTGTATAAGAAATATATGTGAACCTTTACTGAGCCAAACTCAAATTTTGTTTTTTTTTATTTTTATTATTTACCCACAACAAATAAAAAAAAATGTAACCGAACTACTAACTAAAAATACAAAAAAACTTGCCGCCAGCCAACAGAGTCATATAGAGTCAGTTTTCATACATAGACAGCCATACATACACTTAAACAAATGCACTCACACAGACAATAGCTAAATCCACTTGAATTTTTTTATTTTTATTTTTGAATATTTGAAATTGATGAAATCACCAGCTCGTCGGCTGCTTATAAAGCAACCGACTTTGTTATGCGCCACACTTTGCAGTGGGTTAAGAAATCTCTCTCTAGCTGACATAGACGCACGCGGTATGACGGACAGCCGAAGGGTTGCTGGGTTGCTTAAGTTTTTTTGTATTTTTTTTTTATTTTTTTGTTTCTTGTATTGTTGTGGAAATCCTTTTAAAAGGAAAATCATGTTTGCAGAGCATATAAAAATTTTATCAAATGCAAACACAAATTCAAATAACGCACACACATACACACACACTTTGCAGGCATACATTGCCACACAAAAGCAATGACAGCAAAAGCAACAAGAACAACAAGAACAACAACAACAATAATAATAACATTGCTACCAAACTGCAGCGACACATCCTCTCGATTATACTATAAGTTAAAGAAAAGAAACAAAAAATATTAAGCTAAAAAGCTCTCACTCTGCACAAAAGTATGCAAAAATACAACAACAACAGCAAGAAAAGTTACAACAAACAGACAAAAAACAACTATCTTTATATTCTTATTCGGAATAGCAAATAAAAAGGATAGCTAAGGATAAAAATGACGCTGCCATAAATGACATAGTTGCCAAGAGCATAAATGAAACAAGTATCAAGACAAAGCAGCACAAAAAACACACAAAAAAAAAAAACAAAAACCAACTCTACAAATGTTCAGTTTAAATGAGACGCTACTTGGTCAGCAAGTTGTTTAAATTCAGTTTAAAAAAAAAAACCAACAACAATAATCAACAAACACATCTAAAAGCGCCACTCACACAAAACAACAAAGCCATACAAAGCATAGAAAGAGATAGCAAGAGACAGGAAATTGGCAACGGAAAAACGTAGTTTATTGCCAAAGTGAATTTGCTGCCATAAATGAAAAATAAAGCTCGAACGAATGGGTGAGTGAGTGAGTGAATTTTGGAGAATTCAAAAAAAAAAAAAACTAGTGAAAACTAGAGCAAGAAAACCATATCAGCAGCATTATTTTGGGTGCGTCCTTTACTACTACTACATAACACTCCATACGTTCTAACGGAAAGAGAATGTATTCTAGCGAAGTTAAAGAAGAAAGAAACAGAAAGCTATCGAATATGATACACAAAAGAAGGACAAAAAGCTTGGCTCAAGTGACGCTTGTCTTGTATAAGCCAACGCTTTTAAGCTAATAATTGTATTATTTTACTTCTCACAAGCAAACCAGTAAACATTATTAAAACCACTCATAATAATAATGACTCAAAAATGTGTTTAATTTGAAAATGAAGCACACTTTTTATTTACAAATTTTAAATTTAATGAGAGAGAGTAATTTAATTTGACTCAGTGTCTTCGTCATGAAGACTTATGATTTAGACACTCATACGCTGAATTAAAAAACTACACAATATTTATGAATTTTACATGATACCCAAGAAATACATTCGTGAATTTTGATCCAGTAACCAATTTCATGAGTCACGTTGTACAAATAAACAACGAAAAACACACAAAAAACACAAGAAAATTAATATTTCATAAGCCTAGTGTTTAAAGTTCATAAAATGTGTGTACAAAAAACATGAAGCAATAAAAAATGTTGTAAATGCCATGAAAAAATACACGCAAAGAAAGTCTAAAGTCGGTCTAGGCCGACTATGAAATACCTTAAACCCACTTTTCAAAAAACAAAATAATATTATTTAAAATGGACGCGTCCGTGGGCGGATGAAGCCTTTATTTTATATGCATTTAAGCCTGATGAAAAATTTACACATACCAAGTTTTATTCCTGTAGCTCACATTTAAAGCCTTTATTGTGCTTTCGCTATGGGAGGTGGGCGTTTTCATAGACGGATTACTCCCAATTTTCGAGCACATCTTAGTTTTGGTAGAAAATACATACGTAACAAATTCGATGTATCTTTGACAAACATAACTTTATTTATTGAGTTTTAAGCTTTTTGGGTTGTTTCGAAGGTAGGCGTGTTTGTGGGCGGATGACGTCCATTTTTCAAAACCATCTTTGTTTTGTCATAAAAAACATACGTGCCAAATTTTATCTCTATAGGTTAATCAGAGGTTTACTTATTGCGTTTTAAATTTTTGGGTTATATGGGAGGTGGGTGTGTCCGTGCGCGGATAATACCCATTTTTCGAAGACATCTTTATGTTTACATAAAACACATCCACACCAAATTTTATTGTTGTAGGTTAATTATGAGGTTATTTATCCAGTTTCCAATTTTCGCTTTGTATGGGAGGTAGGCGTGTCCGTGTGCGCATGATGTCCATTTTTCAAAACTATTTTTTTTTTGTTATAAAAAACATATGTGTCAAATTATATCTCTGTAAGTTAAACAGAGGCTTATTTATTGTGTTTTAAATTTTTGGGTTGTATGGGAGGTGAGCGTGTCCGTAAAAGGATGACACCCATTTTTCGAAAACATCTTTGTGTTGATACAAAACACATACGTACCAAATTTTAAAGGTGTAGGTTTACTATGAGCTGAGTTATGCAGTTTTAAATTTTTGCGTTGTATGGGAGGTAGGCCTGTCCGTAGGTGGATTCCAAAACTATTAAATAGTGCAGATCCTTGGGTGCATGTGACCATGTGAAGCGAGTTCGATATAGAAAAGTATTTATATTCTTGATCAGCGTCACCACGCGAGTCGAGCTATCTATGTCCGTCCGTCCGTCCGTCCGTCTGTGTGTTGTCCGTAAACACAGGATAAGAAGAAGGAGTCGAGATAATTGGATGAAACTTGGTACACATAGTCAAATGCACCCAAGGATCTGCACTATTGAATATTTTTGGAATCCGCCCATGGACACGCCTACCTCCCATACAACGCAAAAATTGAAAACTACATAACTCAGCTCATAATTAGCCTACATCAATAAAATTTGGTGTGTATGTGTTTTATACCAACACAAAGATGTCTTCGAAAAATGGGTGTCATACGCTCACGGACACGCTCACCTCCCATACAACCCAAAAATTGAAAACGCAATAAATAAGCATGTGTTTAACCTAAAGAGTTAAAATTTGGCACATATGTTTTTTTATGACAAGACAAAGATGGTTTTGAAAACTGGACGTAATCCGCCTACGGACACGCCTACCTCCCATACAACCGAAAAAGTTTAAAACTCAATTAATAAGGTTATGTTTGTCATAGAGAAATTAAATTTGGTATGTATGTATTTTATACCAAAACTGAGTGTTCCAAAATTGGGAGTAATCCGTCCATGAACACGCACACCTCCCATAGCGAAAGCACAATAAAGGTATTAATTGTGAGCTACAGGAATAAAACTTGGTATGTGTAAATTTTTCATCAACATTTAAATGCATATAAAATATTGGCTTCATCCGCCCACGGAGACGATCATTTACAATAAATTTTTTTTTTTTTAAAAGTAGGTTTAGGTTATTTCATAGTCGGCCTAGACCGACTTTAGACTTCCTTTACTTATTTTTAAATAAAATTCATAAAATTCATAAAATTCATAAAATTCATAAAATTCATAAAATTCATAAAATTCATAAAATTCATGCACAATAATACGAAGATAACAAGAAAAACGACAAAAATGCATGAACCTCATGTACATATGCAAGAGAAACGTGAACTACGTTATGCATTAAGTGACCGACATTCATATTATCCATGTACAAATTCAAGGGCAGCAAGAAGAGTTCATAAGATGGCAGTCAAAATAAGTGTAGATCAGAAAAGAGTTTCTTATTATAAAAATGTAATAAAAATTTTAGGTTTTGACTTAGAAAATAGCTTAAATTATGACAAATTTATGAAAAACGCTCATGGCTTAAAGAGGGGACATGACATTGGCCGTTTTTGAATTCGACTTTTTTTATAATTGTGTATTTTTGCAAATATTCTTAACATTCAAAGAAAAAAATTTTATCACAAGTTACTGCCGGATTAGGAAGAGCGCATTTTTAATTTTAAACCTTTTTTTTTCTTTGTTCACAAACATTGAACGCTGGTTACGGCACTAGCGTATCGTATGACACGAGCCTTTTTTTAATTTTTTTTCGATTTTTTATTCAATAGTTTTTTGGAAAAAACACACTTTCAAATTTGGAACTTCACCAAAAATTGAAAAAAAAATTTTTAAAAATGCTCCTGTCATACGATAACCAATTTTGTTACAATAAAAAAAGTCATTTTTTTCAGATCGGACAACTTTTGAGACGCCCAGCGCTGCAACCAAGAGGTCCCGTTTTTTTCTCTGCCGCTAGTTTGGAGCTCTTTAAAACCATTTTGGAGTGAAAAATATATTTTTTTGAATTTTGTTCTTGTAACTTGTTCACTTCTCTACAATAATAATACAAATTTTGGAAAAATGTTGGTTTTTGACTGACAAAGAAAGGTCCCCAGATGACAGTCTCCAAATTGAATGATTCTCGGATATGTGATAGAAGACAAAAATCTAAGGTCGACGTATTTTTTTATACGTGCTCAAACGATGATTAGGCTTTCAAATTCGCCTTCAAAAATCAGCGAAAATTTAGTTTTTTTGCCATAATTTCGCTATTTTCCATGGAAACATTTAGAAATTTGATACCAAACGAAAGCTCTTACAAAACCACACATAATGGCATAAATTTTTTTTAATAAAATTTTGTTGTAATTTTGTTGTTGTCATTTTTAGTAATGTTTTGTCGATATCAAAGAAATATGTTGACACAATTATTTCATATTTATATATGTTGGATTTAAGGCAATTTTTACACTTACCTTTTTTTTTTGTTTTTTAAATTTGTTACTGTTTATAATAAAATTTTTTTTTGTTATTTGTTCACTTCTCTACAATAATAAAAAAAAAATTTGGAAAAATGTTTGTTTTTGACTATGAGTTATAAATTTTTTAGAAATGGTCTGTTTTCTCTGCAGCGAATGTTATGTCCCACCTTAAAAAGGGAACAGAATATTCAGAATTTTTGCCAGAAAGCAGCAATGATTTAAAGATAAAAATAACAAAGAAACATTCAATAATTTTAAGAACTTTTCTTGTTTCTTCTTTTTCTTCTTCTTGTTCTTAACGCATATGCCATACTTTCTCAAACAGACAAGGCAAAATTCTGAATTATATGCTTACAATGATTGTCAAAACTCATAATAATGGCTTCCAGGAAGCGCACTCAAATGGCTGTCCCTTGCTACTAACACACATGAACCAGAAAAAAAAAAATGCAGACACATTTTAAACTGCATGATTTGTTGTTTTAAAATGCTTACTCAAATGATTTTATTGTGTTCGTAGAGAAATTGTTTGCACTTTTGATGGCTTAAATAATGTCTTGCCATTAAAAAGCAAAAAATATACACAATCATATTAAATAATGTTGCTATTATGACTTTGTTTGTTATAACAAGATATTTTTATGTTTTTTTTTTTTTTATTTTCTATACAGCAGAAAATATATTAAGGTTTGTTGTAAGCTTGATACAAGTTTGTCAGAAGATTTTCTTTAGTAAAATTTGACAGAATACCAAACATTAGACGTTTGCAAAACTATGAAAATGATTTTAACTGTGACACGCATTAGATATATTTTATCTATATGACACACTCAGAAAAAATTTTCTCGGAATATGATGAAAAAGGCATCATATTTAGAGAAAAATAGTACAGAGAATGCTTTTCTCTAAATCTGATCCCAAAAATACCAGAAAAATGATTGATTGCTTCTACGAAAAAAAGAAATTAATAAACATATATAAAAAAAAAAAACAAATTGGTCATTTCAGCCCTTGAAAAGACTTTGACCGAGCTTCTTATGATCAATTGTGTTGTGTGTGTTATTAAATGTTTGCACACAATTGACCGAGAACTGGACCTACATGTTTTATGGCGACTCTGAACGGCTAAAGTTCATGTTCTCAAGAAGCTTTACATGGCATTGTTTACTCTCTGAGGTTTGCCATTATCTGCAGAGAGGTGGTGACCGATCAGAAAAATTTTTTATTGATAAAACTTTTCGCACCGACTGGGGATCGAACCTGGGCTCCGAACATGCTCGGCCACACACTGTACCTGCATGAAACGGTCACCACGTATCAATATAAACAGTTAAATCGTTTTTAAAGAAAAACACTTATTTATTTTTGAGAAAAAATTTGGTTTAATTGAAGAAAATACTGAATTTTTTGTCAAAAAATAGAAACAATTTTTAATTTTCAATAAATTTTTCTCTAAAAATGAGAATTTTTTGTGCGACAAAAAACTTATCATTATTAGAGACTTCGAAATATTGCCTTTTCCCACAAGTGAAGAAGTATTTCTTCAAAAATGTTAAAATTTTTTGAAATTGAAGAACATTTTATTTGAAAAAAATATTATTGAAAGCTATTGAAAATTGGTTTTATCGAAAATAGAGAAATTTTGTATCGCTAAATGATAAGTATTTTTTCTGAGTGTTGATATATTATGGCTATATTATAAATATATTTTATTATTTTTATTATTATTATTATTATTTTTATTATTATTATTATTATTATTATTATTATTATTATTATTATTATTATTATTATTATTATTATTATTATTATTATTATAATTATTATTATTATTATTATTATTATTATTATTATTTTTATTATTATTATTATTATTTTTATTGTTATTATTATTATTATTATTAATATAATTATTATTATTATTATTGTTATATTATTATTATTATTATTATTATTATTATTATTTTTATTATTATTATTATTATTATTATTATCATTATTATTATTATTATTATTATTATTATTATTATTATTATTATTATTATTATTATTATTATTATTATTATTATTATTATTATTATTATTATTATTATTATTATTATTATTATTATTATTATTATAAGTATTATTATTATTATTATTATTATTATTATTATTATTATTATTATTATTATTATTATTATTATTATTATTATTATTATTATTATTATTATTATTATTATTATTATTATTATTATTATTATTATTATTATTATTATTATTATTATTATTATTATTATTATTATTATTATTATTATTATTATTATTATTATTATTATTATTATTATTATTATTATTATTATTATTATTATTATTATTATTATTATTATTATTATTATTATTATTATTATTATTATCATAATTATTATTATTATTATTACTATTATTATTATTATTATTATAAATATTATTATTAATATAATTATTATTATTATTATTATTATTATTATTATTATTATTATTATTATTATTATTATTATTATTATTATTATTACAATAACATAATTCCGTAAAATATGAGTGCGGAACGCTTGCTTTTTTTTTAATTTCATAGCATATTTTAAGGCTTTTTTTTTTGTTATGTGATTTATTGAAACTTTTTATATATTTTTTTTATTTTGAAATTTTCAGTTTAACAAAAAACAAATGGAAACTTATATCGTCGTGCCTACTATAAATATTTGGAACTAAAAAATTTTTAACTTAATGATTATTTAATTCTTATTTCATTTATGTAGAACATTATAACAGTATAACAGAGAGTTCAAAATGATTTTCATACGATGAAAATTTGAATGTTTTATCGTTCACATGGGCCATTAAGACCGTGATAAGCTCTTAGTGCGCTACTTACTACCACTTTATTGCGTAATTTAACTGTTCTACTCCAAATGACCCATCAATTTCAATGAGTGACCCATTTCATTTCTTATCTCAAACGACTAACTGAACGTGTGACAGGAACGCATTGAGCCCAAAATAATTATATGTATGACATCTAACTGTTATGTGAAAAAAAAATTATACAATCATGTCACGCAAACGCATAACGCTTGTTAACAGCTCCCTTTCAAACAGCTAAATTTATCCACTTAACATTTGTATAGCTAGCGTGAAAAAAATTACACAACTTAAAAGTTCCAATTTTCCAATTTTCACTCAATTTGAAATGTTGCTAAGTATGCCGCATTACATTTGCATAAAATGTCCTTTATGAAAATTTGAAGAAAGTCAGAAAAAGGCAGCAGCAGCATCAGCATCACTACCAGCGTGTTAAGGCTTGTTTAGCAGCCATGTTAATGTTAAACATTTCATTGTTCGCATTTTATTGACTTCAAAAGAATTTTAGTAACACGAAGGAGAACATAATAAATGTCTAAATAAAAGGATACGATGTCACGTGCTAAACTGATGAAAGCAATAAACGACAAATTTGTAAGCGCCATACATAGAGGCACAATGAATGAATCTAGCTGGTTGAATGCTAAATCAAAAGGCCAAAGAAGCAGCAGGAATAAATTTTTATTTTTTAACTAATAGAAAATGCGACATAGCCCGGAATATAGTTTTAAAGTTGGTCATGTTTTTAATTTTATTAAAAATTTAAAAAAAATTCATGTTAAAATTTTTTTATTTTAAGGAAAATGTATCCCTACAAATTACTATAGAGTACTTACTTGTTCACTCTGCCTCGAGAATTTTTCAACAAAAATTTTATTCTGAGATGATGATGGTAAAGAAAGTTTGTACCTTTTTGTATTAAATTATTAAATTATAGTATTAAATTATTGTTATGATTTCCAGTATTTTTATGTAAGTATATGTTTTATGCAAAATATAGAAAGAAGCTATCTATTTTTAAACAAGTAAAGAAAGTCTAAAGTCGGTCTAGGCTGACTATGAAATACCCTAAACCTACTCTTCCAAAAAAAAAAATAATATTATTGAAAATGGGTGTGTCCGTAGGTGGATAAAGCCTATATTTTATATGCATTTAAATGTTGATGAACAATTAACACATACCTACCAAGGTTTATTCCTGTAGCTCACAGTTAATGCATTTATTGTGCTTTCGCTATGGGAGGTGTGCGTATTAATGAACGGACTACTCCCAATTTTTTAACACACCTTAGTTTTGGTATAAAATACATACATACCAAATTTAATTTCTCTATGACAAACATAACCTTATTTATTGAGTTTTAAACTTTTTGGGTTGTATGGGAGGTAGGCGTGTCCGTGGGCGGATGACGTCCATTTTTCAAAATCATCTTTGTTTTGTTATAAAAAACATACGTGCCAAATTTTAGCTCTGTAGGTTAAACAGACGCTTATTTATTGCGTTTTCAATTTTTGGGTTGTATGGGAGGTGGGCGTGTCCTTGAGCGGATGACACCCATTTTTCGAAAACATTTTTGTGTTGATACAACACGCATACATACCAAAGTTTATTGTTGTAGGTTAATTATGAGGTGAGTTATGAAGTTTTCAATTTTTGCGTTGTATGAGGGGTAGGCGTGTCTGTGGGCGGATTCCAAAAATATTCAATAGTGCAGATCTTTGGGTCCATGTGATCATGTGTACCAAGTTTCATCCAATTATCTCAACTTCTTCTTCTTATCCTGTGTATACGGACAACACACAGACGGACAGACGGACGGACGGACGGACGGACGGACGGACGGACATAGATAGCTCGACTCACGTGGTGACGCTGATCAAGAATATATATACTTTTCTATACCGGACTCGCTTCGTTCTTTGCGTTACAAACGTTTGCACAAAGTTAATATACCCTGACCTTTCAGGTTTAGGGTATAAAAAACATATTCTCTCAGAGCATAAAACTACTTATAAATATTCAATTTATAGCTTCTTTGTGTTTTAAGGAACCTAAACATAGAACTGCTTATGGTTGTACTCCCATATAACCAAAAATTAAAAACTCAATACATAAACTAATGTTTAACGTACAGAGGTAAAATTTATTCTATATCAAAAGAAAGAGATCTTCCAAAAATGAATGTCATCCGCCTACGGCCACGTCCATCTCCCATACAACCAAAAAATTTAAAACTCATTTAATAAGCTCGTATTTAACCTACAGAGATAAAATTTGGTACATATGTATTTTACATCTATACAAAGATGTTTCCGCAAAATAGGTATCATCCATACACGGACACGCCCACCTTCTATACTACCCAAAAATTGCAAACGCAATTAATAAGATTATGTTTAACGTACAGAGATAAAATTTGGTACGTTTGTATTTTATAACAAAAGGAAGATGGTTTTGAAAAATGGATGTCATCCAACCACGGACACGCCCACCTCCCATACAATCCACAAATTGAAAACACAATTAATAAGCCTCTGCTCAACCTACAGATATAAAATTTGGCACGTATGTTTTTTATGATAAAACAAATATGGTTCTGAACAATGGACGTCATCCGCCCACGGACACGTCTAGCTCCCATACAACGTAAAAATTGAAAACTGCATAAAAAAGCTCATAACTAACCTACAACAATAAAATTTGATGTGTATTTGTTTTGTGTCAACAAGAAGATGTCTTCGAAAAATGGATGTCATCCGCCCACGGCCACGTCCATCTCCCATACAACCCAAAAATTTAAAACTCAATTAATAAGCTCGTATTTAACCTACAGAGATAAAATTTGGTACGTTTGTATTTTATAACAAAAGGAAGATGGTTTTGAAAAATGGATATCATCCAACCATGGACACGCCCACCTCCCATACAACCCAAAAATTAAAAACTCAATAAATGAAGTTATGTGTAACCTATAGAGATAAAATTTTGGTATGTATGTATTTAATGCAAAAACTAAGATGCATTCAAAAATAGTCATAAGTTATATTATAAAAAAACTTTTTGAATTAACTTAATTTTTACAAAACTTTGAAACACAAACAATTTAAAAAAACTAGTTCGATAAAGTTTGAGTGCGGTGCATTTCCAGTTGTAGGAATCGGCTAACTGGAACATTTTACGTAAGAACCTCGGTATGAAAACATACAAAATACAGTTGGTGCAAGAACCGAAGCCGGGGGACTTACCACAACTTAGTCTGTTTGCTGGATGGTCCTAAGAAAAGTTTGATGAAGATCAGCTTTTTTATATAAAAATGTCTTCAGTGACGAAGCTCACTTTTGGCTCATTGGGTACATGAACAAACAGAATTCCCGAATTTTGTCTGAAGACCAGCCAGAGGAGGTTAAAGAGCTGAAAATGCAACTTGAAAAATCTACTGTTTGGTGTGGTTTGTGGGTCAGCGGTATCATTAGATCGTTATTTTTCAAAAACAATGAAAATCGCAAAATTATAGTCAATAAAGTAAGGTATCGTGCAAAAATGTTCGCCTTTTTTTTTTGCTCAAATGGAAAAATTTGCATTAGTTAACATGTGATTTCAACAAGGTGGTGCTACGTGCCATACGTCACGTCATACCAATGACCTATGTAGAGGTGAGTTTGATGAGCAATTAATCTCACGTTTTGGAGCCGAATGGCCGCCAAGATCATGTTAATTAATTAAACTAGATTTTTTGTGGAGCTTCGTGAATTTTCTCGAGTACAAGGACAAACCAGCCACAATTGCAGCCATGAAAGCGCCCTGAGAATAAAACAGCTGCCATGATATGCCGGCTGAAATGCTGGAAAAAGTCTGTCAACATTAGAGCTTACGAATGGACCAACTCAGCCGCAGCTGCGGGCAAGATTTACATGAAATTATCTTTAAAAAGTAGACGGCAGGAATTGATGTAACGTTCTAAATAAATATTTCAATCGCTATTGCATATTTTCTGTTATTTTTCTCTAATGTTCAAAACCCAAACTTTTAAAAAGCAACCTTTATAAATTAAATGAAATTTTCATACAAAAATGTTTAGAAATGCATCAAAAATGTAGACATTTGATTCTAATTAAAATTTAATCACCAGCTAATTGATGCCAGTTGCAAGCAAGCTGAACTAAGCAAACAATAACAAAAAGCAATAATTGAAAAATTGATTAAAACTCAAATTTATATATAAAATACAACAAAAGCAAACTAATTTGCTAGTAAAACTGTTTTATGCCCATGTAATTTAATTCAGTTTTTTTTTTAAACAAATAAAAATAAAATCAAACAGAATAAAAAGTATGCAAAATTTTATGAAACACTTGTTATTTATTTAACCTTTAATTAAAGTTCATTTATGCAGCAAAAGCAGCAACAGCAAAAACAGCGACAACTAATGTAGCATACATCATTACACAAACACACACACACAAACGCTAGTATGAACTATATTGGCCTCTGCAGCTCTGCAGTATGTAAAATATTTGTGTCACGTGTTGATCTACATGTTGACTGATTACTTCATTTTGTAACTTCCGGTAACAGCAGGATATACCAACACACACACACACACACTGACATTTGGTCATGCATATGTTGACATGCTTAGGTTGCGCAGTCAACAGCCGCCTGGAGGCATTTTTCATTTTTTATTATTTTTGTCGCCTTATCGAACGTATATAAATTCGTGATAATGGCTCTTTTTATATATTTATATGTTTTATTCTGCTGTCTGTATATGTAGAGTATTCTTTTTTTTTTAATTTATAACGCACAAAGGCATTGTTTCAAATACACCAACTTACGCACACGACCATTAACACGCTCATGCACGCACACAAATATGGCAGTTAAATATTTTTTAATGTTTTTTTTTTTTTGTTTTTTGTTCGTTGCCAGGCTGGCAGGTTAAAAAATTCACGCCATATTTTATTAAGTTATGCTAAAATGTCAATGATAAAAATTGATGTTTAAAGGGATGGTAGGTGCTGAGATGGTTCAGAATGCTTCACAATTATGACGCCTGCACGTAGCTTAGTTTAGCCGCTGTATTGTATGGTCATAAAAAAAGCTAAAATTAATTTATTTTTAGTGCCAATGAATTAATTTTATGACCCTTTTTTTTCTCAAACCAATCGTTATTTATTTACATTTTGTACGCAAAAAAAAAAAGGTTTTGACTTTTTGTGACAGAAAATTGTGCACACTATTTATTACACTGGGAGTGAAAAAAGTGTTGTCACTTCAGATTTAAATAAAAAGTTGAGGAGAAAAACTTTGCCTTTAAAGATGCTTACATTAATCAGAGCGATGAAAAAAATAGCAGCAGAATTGCATTCAAAGTTCAAAAACTCTGTAAGTGTGCTGAGAAGTTAAGGTTTAGAAATAAATAGTTTTATTTGGTTGTAAAGAAATTAATGGTTTTTGACTTTAGCTTACTTTTTTAATGAAAAACTATGTTTTTGTTGTTTTATTAAAGCCACGCAATGATAAACGACGATGTGTGATGAAATGCATTATTTTCTTTTTTGCTGGCTGCTATCTTGTCATCCATCCTGCACATGCTATCAGATACAAACATCTACATTGAGTGATATCTCTAGTCATTGCTAGTGACACTATTGTTGTTGTTGTTGTTTTTGCTGCTTTTGCTATTGTGTCACTGTCTGATTGTTGTTGTTTTAAAAAACTTTTTAACTTGTTAAATTTTTGTTAGCCTTCTTCAAAATTTTTTCCTTTATAAAAATGTACTAAAAATACTTTAACATTAAGTCTTTGCAACGCTTTAACTGACATTTATTAATTCCATTCAGAAAGGAAAATGGTTAAATTTCACAAAACTTAAAATAAAATCTCTACATTTTAAGCGTTTGGTTTTTGAAATTTATTTTTAGATCATTTCGTTCAGTTTGACAGGTTGAGTTCATCGACTTACAAGGAAAGGT